>JADLSH010000266.1:6270000-6685000 GCA_016169945.1 Trachythela sp. YZ-2020 | reverse complement strand
TGCTGCTGTTGCTGTTGCTGTTGCTGTTGCTGTTGCTGTTGCTGTTGCTGTTGCTGTTGCTGTTGCTGTTGCTGTTGCTGTTGCTGTTGCTGTTGCTGTTGCTGTTGCTGTTGCTGTTGCTGTTGCTGTTGCTGTTGCTGTTGCTGTTGCTGTTGCTGTTGCTGTTGCTGTTGCTGTTGCTGTTGCTGTTGCTGTTGCTGTTGCTGTTGCTGTTGCTGTTGCTGTTGCTGTTGCTGTTGCTGTTGCTGTTGCTGTTGCTGTTGCTGTTGCTGTTGCTGTTGCTGTTGCTGTTGCTGTTGCTGTTGCTGTTGCTGTTGCTGTTGCTGTTGCTGTTGCTGTTGCTGTTGCTGTTGCTGTTGCTGTTGCTGTTGCTGTTGCTGTTGCTGTTGCTGTTGCTGTTGCTGTTGCTGTTGCTGTTGCTGTTGCTGTTGCTGTTGCTGTTGCTGTTGCTGTTGCTGTTGCTGTTGCTGTTGCTGTTGCTGTTGCTGTTGCTGTTGTTGTTGTTGTTGTTGTTGTTGTTGTTGTTGTTGTTGTTGTTGTTGTTGTTGTTGTTGTTGTTGTTGTTGTTGTTGTTGTTGTTGTTGTTGTTGTTGTTGTTGCTCTTCTTCTTCAATTGTTGGTGGCTGACTATACCGACTAACTTTCCATGTCTCCCAATGTACCTACAAATCTGCTTAAATCTTGAACTAGACAATTTATTCAGTTCGTTCCTTAATATCTATCAACTCCAAAAAGATTAAGAAAACAATAAAATTTTCTAATCTTTTTCAGGTATTTTTTAACAAAACGCCACATTATATTGTCGAATATTACCTACTCTAGTATCAGTTCAGTTTAGTTAACTCAGTCATGCAGTTAAAAGGGGTTAAAAATCGTTAATTGTGGATGGACTTAATCGGAACTGAGTGTGGAAAATTTCACTACTTCGGTCAAATTGAAAGGCGTTAAGTTGTTTGAATTAAGAGAAAATCTTTCCCGATATCGATATATTACGGATAGCTGATACTACTAATAAAAAATACGTTTACTTGGCCAGCTCAAAGCAATTTGAAACGTTGTGAAAGAAAATGCTGCATATATATAAAATACAGTAACTATTAATATATTTACTTGTCATCAAATGTCAAACACTACGAAATTTAGATATATCTTATGTATACAATTTATGATTTATGTCATTATATTAATTAAACGTGATATATTGAATATTCTTAAATCATGCAAGAACAATTGAACTCAAAAAGACGTGGAGCGCTCAACAAATGAAGATAAACCCCGGCACTCACATCCAGGCCCCTAAAACGGATTACCGTTGTCACAGTCATCTACTGAGATCGACCAAAAATGCACAAATTATAAACTTCATTAAAGACTAAGTTGTCAATACGTCCAATTTAGTAAGCTTTAAAGCATTTCGATCATGGAGTTTAGCTCGGATTTTACTTTTTTATGAGAGAATGTTGATTTCAATGGTATGACCCCTCTAAATCAAATAGATTATCAGTAGATAAATCGATGGATCAATCAATAAATAAATCAAGCAAGTGGTCAAAAGTAGAATGCAGGCATTTCTACAGTCATGTTCTTTAAAGCTTAATCTAAATTCCTTCATAAGTCATGTGGTATTATCCATTAATACATTATTTCCTGTTTCTGACTTGTACTACAAAGTAAAGAAGATGCAAGTCTCGTCCTGGTTGGAGAATTGTCCATGTACGAGGCTAGCAATCTATGAATATGTCTGGTTTTCCCAAGAACTGTCTAATTTTCTTGTGGTCTTTGTTTCCTCTTGAAACAAAGTTTCCAAAATGTTAGCAACTTTTTGTCCAATATTCCATATATGAGAGGATTTAATGAACTTGATCCAGCAACGTGCAGAACAGAACCAAAATATTGAATCCAAATATATCTTATTGGTAGATATTGATTATGGACGATGTACCATAATAACGACACAGATTTAGGCAAAGTACCTACTCCGTAACAAAGAACGGTACTAAGACAAACAAGAAAGGTTCGTCGATTTCGAACGTATCTGCTTCTTACTGCGTTTGAACATACACGCTTCATGTGTTTGTTTTGTTTGACGAGTGCTCGACCTATTTTATAATAAGCTACTGCCATAAATATCGTTGGGAAAAAGAAATAGCAGGACACTCCGTAACCATAATAAATTTTAATATAAACAGCCTTGACATCGTTAGTCCACTGCAGGAGACATCCCGGCATATATGTTCCATAACCTGCAATCAATCCAATAATGTAGCCCAAACTACAAATGACTCTCAATTTCCGTCGACTGATGGCAGGTTTTAAGGGATGTACAGTTGCGCGATAACGAAGCACTGATATAATCAACATCATGTATATTCCTGCGACTAGAAAGACGATATTTATACGCATGACAAGACAAAATATGACGGAATGACCGAAAAGCTTGGTAAAACGGAGGTTAATGACGTTCAAGAATTCCAGGACCAAATATCCCAGATCACAGATCGCAAGATTTAAAACAAGAAAGTAGTAGTTGTTCTTCAACAAGTTTTTTTGTCTTAATATGGAGATGATAACCAAAATGTTACCGAGAATCCCAAATACAAAAACTGAAACTAAAGAATATATGTAGGCATCATATATTGTCCTCTCCATTGTTTCTTTCAATAAATTTGAATTATGACTTTCGTTGCTGATATACAATTCAAGAACAAACTGGTAGTTCGTGCAGTTCTCTTGAAGAACAGAACAAATCGCAAATGCAATTATTTTAGTACGATATATCAGGCAACACCAGATGTATTCCGCCAATAAGAACCCTACACATAACGACAATGGCGTCCATGATATACAATGTCATTAGCATTGGCAAACAATTAACAAAGTGTGTTATATTAATAAAGAAGAGCGTCAGACCGTTTAGCAAGAAAACAAAAGAAGGAATCAACATCTAAAATTTAAGTTACTGTTATATCTGTTTTAAACTTACACAAACTATTGTATAATTCCTTCAGATTATAGAATAATCTCTAATAGCGAGCTTGCAACGTGGACAACCTATTTATAGATCTTCGTTCGGACAGCCAAGGCAAGAGAGAGGCAAGAGAGAATAATCTAAAATATTTTTTTCAATTAAACGAAATTGCACAGCAATTTACTTTTGTTAATAACACCCTTAATTAATTAAGAGATGACAGGTATATTATGACAGTCATGGAATATTAAAAACGTGTATATTTGCAAACTAAACAGGTGTATCGCGTTCGTTAAACGCTTGTTAGATGTTATGAGATGACGTAAACATTAAAATTTTCAACCACACTATTAACTGTATTGAACTATAAGGATTCCCAAAAGACGAATCATAAAGGTTCGTGCAAGGATCTTGATTGAACATAACGAAATCACTCTGACACAGATCACCCATATAGATGTGCCTGCGGAGGAGTTTTGAGAGCTTGTCAACCCATGCTCTTGAATTTGTTGAGTATTAATAACTTGTAAGCTGTAAACTAGGCTGTTGTTGTTGCTTTTGCTGTTGCTGTCGTCATCGCCGTCTTTGTTCGTCTTCTTCCGACTTGGCTGCAGAACTTAGAGAGCCATGTAGCGACGCTACCTCCATAGTCTATGGGGCTTACTCCAAATTCAAAATGTGCACTTCAAAACTTAGTCGAACAAATAATTTGGCGGTTACAAGCCAACTCCCAAGATCATGTGGAGGCAGTGGAGCTATATATTTGAACCTGGAGTTACAACACTAAAAATCATGTGGAGTTAGTTATCTAAACTTGGAAGATTTACTGGCTAACTCCCAAACTTATCATTAGTTTCCTGTGAAAAGGAAATGTTCAGAGTAAAATAAATGTAAAAGAAATCTCATACCCCCAGACCCCCACGGCTGCTCCAGCATTGTCTAGCTCTATTCGAAGATTGGCTGCCTCCACAATAGAATCTACAGACATGCATTGGTCATGATCTCCCTCCCCCCTAAAAATGTTGGTAATTTCTTTGTATATGATATTTAATAAAAATGTTTCATTGTTCTATTTGAGCATTGATGTCAGATTTTATAGTTCGGATATAGGAAAAATATAGCAAAATTCAAAAAGCTGCTTCGTTAAACATTTGAGTTGATGCAATAATTTTTTATTTTTTTTTTAAAACTGAAGATGTTGTCGTCGTGTTGTTGTTGTTGTTGTTGTTGTTGTTGTTGTTGTTGTTGTTGTTGTTGTTGTTGTTGTTGTTGTTGTTGTTGTTGTTGTTGTTGTTGTTGTTGTTGTTGTTGTTGTTGTTGTTGTTGTTGTTGTTGTTGTTGTTGTTGTTGTTGTTGTTGTTGTTGTTGTTGTTGTTGTTGTTGTTGTTTGTGAACATTATTTTTGTTGGTGTTGTTGTTTTATTCAGAATTACTTGAAAGTCCTTGAATTTAAAAATAGAAATTCAAGGCCTTGAAAGTCTTTGAATTTATAACGAGATGCTTGAAAGTTCTTGAATTCTTCTTTTTGGATACTGTATTTTCTGAAGTTTGTCAGTATGTGGCACGATTGAACAGTTTAACAGCACTTTTACCAACTTCTAACGCCCTAAATAGCCCTTGAATTTCCTTATGCATGGCTTGGAAAGCCCTTAAAAGTCCTTGAATTCAGTTCTTCCTGTTTTTTATGTTCCTGTTTTTCCGATTCTCCGTTGTAAAGAAAACATTGCTTCTAAGGACTTTATTCAGAGGACCCTATTTTAACATACGGTATTTGCAGGCATTTCTAGCATAATGACTTGGACCTTCTTGTACCTTACATTGATTGCAATTAACACAGTGTTTGTTCCATGGCTGTATAAGTTAACCTCCATAGTCCAAATTCAAAATGTGCGCTTCAAAATTTAATTGAATCAAGCGTTCTGAAGTTACAGGCCAACTTCGAAATCATAAAGGGGCATGCAGTGGAGCTAGCTATCTTAACCTGGAGTTACTGCCAGGCTAACAACTCCAAAAATCATGTAGAGTTAGTTATCTAAGCCTGGAGTCACTGGCTAACTCCAAAACTCATTATCAGGGAGGATCTACCCCATGCGCGTCCCCAGGATACTAGTTTTGGCTAGCTATCTCCACAAAAATATAATCGACAGGCTTGGTTTGTTCAGTTTTATCAGCGCCGGATTTTGTTCTCCTATAGGTGATAGTAAAAGACACAAGTATCATGCTAACACCAGCACATATAAAAAGTTTTATTTTAATGACTTTACAAGGATTGGAATATCTTCATCTTAACTGGATACTTCATAGGGTGAGTCAGCGTTTCAATTCAATGTAAAGCAGGGATGGGAAAAATATCGGACCATGGGACCAATGGTCCCATAAGGCTCAGCAAAAATCCTTCACTGACACTTAAAACTCCACTCTGCAAATCAAGTACTTTTCAAGCTTCCTACTTCAATCGCATTGTTAAAGTATGGAACTATGTCTGCAGAATACTTCCTCCTACCAGCTTCACCAACCTCTCCTCTTTCAAAAGAAACATCAAGGCCACGTACAAACACTGCCTTGAGGAACAATTTGAAATAGACATGCCTTGCACGTGGACATTGGTGCCTGACTGCTCGTGCCATAAATTCTAAATTTTAAACATTGCAAGCTTATTTATTATATGTTGATTGTTGTATTGTGACGGTGAGCACCTTGCATGGGACTTTGTGTCTCGTTCGTGCTTTAAATTGTCCGTTTGGGTCTTCTACACATAACTTACACATTGTACTTATGTTGCTATAGATATATAGCAGGTTGTTTTGTTTTGTTTGTATACATGTTGTGTTTGTTTGTATCTGTACTTGCCAGTGTTCATTTGTTATATCATGTTTAATGTTAAGTCTAGTAGAATACTCAATAAAATCACGTAAAAAAATAAACTTTTTGCAGTCTAAATTGTTCACCAATCACCATATGTATCGGCCTTGTGTTTGGTGGCAAATACATGTAATGGAAACATTTAGTACCAGTTGCTCGCTCCCATAAGTGTCATTATATTAGAAGTTGACCACCATGTGTACCACCATATAAAAAGCTTTTCTGAAATATGCCTATACCTGAGATCTGCAATGCATGTGGTGGTACATTAACTGTTAATAATACTGAACACCCCTTAAGACTATCTTTGGCGTCGTAAAAGTAACGTCATTGTCGTAAGCGACCTGTATAAAGTGGATACCTCCCAGAACCGGACACTCTGTCCCTTCGTTGTCCGTATTAGAGGTTTGACTGCAGAGTTGCAAAAACGTTTTCAACCTTTCTCGGGATAGGATTTTGGTTTTTCCCAACCTTCCTAAAAATATCTGAAAATTTTCCAACATGCAGGTTTTTGCCTGGGTAGGTTTGCCAGTTGGCCATTGCAGTACTGCCGTCTGACTGAGTGCTGACTTATTTCTAGTTTTTAAGTTGACACATTCATTATTTCGCTCACAATTTTATAGCAAAGACACACGAAACCTCATCGAAATACTTGGAAATCGAGTTTTCGCCAGGCAAATTTTAGTCAAGTTGATGCGTGCGCAGACGTTTTTCCGCGGTGTTTTTTTTTGCACAACGTCGCAATTTCAATGTAAGGGGTGGACCATTAGATTTTTGAGGGGGGTTGAAGATTTCAAAAAAATTTCCTGCAGGTCTTGAAACAAGAAAAAAAGATGTGAATTATATATTCTGTTGTGTGACGTGCATGGCAACATGATGCGTTTTTGATTTAACGTATTTTAGCGGGAGAGCATTTTGGTATGAAGGCAGATGCAAATCGTCTTCATGTCATTTCTATTATACAATGGTTTCATTTCTAAGGTTGTGACTGACTCAGTACATCATGTAAAGTCCAGTGATGGTCGATCTGTCCTAGCCTTTCAAAGAATCGAAGGGTTAAACAACTGTCTATTAAACAGCTGTCTTGTTTTTGCACTGCTGTGTGTGTATAAATTGCATTTCTAAATATTTGAAATATGTCAATTTGACTTGTCGGTGAAAATTTAAATGTGAGGGAAAAAATTCATGCAGTGGTAAAGATTATAAAAAAAAATGTATGCACAGCATTTCGGCCAAAAAAATACCTGCCTTGCTTGTTAGAGATTTTTTTCTTTCTTTCTGAGTGCAATTCTTCAGCCACTCCCCCTCAATAATCTAATGGTCCACCCCTAATTGAATATTCAGGATTTTAAGGCGTATTCAAGTTAAATTCAACTCAAACTGAAACCACTGATCTGAAACCATTGAACTCTAAGTAAACTGGAATGATAAGTCAGGGGGGGGGATCGAAGCCGTGCTTTGCAGGTAGCGCCAGTTCTTTTTTACAAATTTTTTGGAAAAATAAGTTTTTAAATCTATAAATTTTGTCACTTTAACTTTCATCTTCGCCTTCATTTTTCATCTTAGAGCTCACTAGGACAATTGAAATTTTCCGCTAAGAACTTACAATAAACATAAATTGTGCAACTCAGTGAAAAATTCATTGCAAAATTCATTGGGCTTTCCGGATAGAGTTCGGAGAAATGACAATGTAATTTATGTTGAAGAGTATTAGATGTCGTTTAGAATTGATTTTCAAGCATGCAGTAACTTATTTTATAAGCTAGCTCAGCCGCCATATTCAAAGTGCTCATTAATCCCAACAACAAGGCGTGAAGCCGAAAATAACACCACTTGAAAATCGTCAATTTGGTTATGTTTTAGAAGGGTTAAAGCAAGAACTAAAAGCTCAAAATAAAGAGCAACACCTGGGGCCGGTTGTTCAAAAGCCGGTTAACTTAACCCAGGATTAGCGTTAACCCAGGGTTAAAAATCCTTAACCCTGGGTTAGCTAATCCTAGGTTAATTTGGCGTTGCTCAAAGGTCGGTTAGCGGTGCGATTAGTTAACCCTGGGTTAAGACATTTAACCCAAGAATAAATCTATGTTAAAATATATATCTAATATAAGAACGTTTTTGATTGGCTGAAAAGCATGCGTCAAAACATGAAGCAACTGAAATTGAACTATTCAGACATGAATTTGAGCATTTTAGAAAGTTCCGAGATAAAATAATACTTGATCAAAACCGTTTATATGGACCAAACAAATGAGAAATAGAACATATAAAATTAAATTTGCTCATTATCAGCCATAAATTTTGGAATTTTAGGCAGTGCTTGAATAATTAAATTTGAGAACAAAACTGATTAGACTTATGGCAGCCAATCAAATGAAATTCCATTTTTTTAAAGTTGAAAAACAATTGTCAACGCATGCGTATTGCAGAAGATCTTAACAAAACAGGAAAATAGAAAAAAGAAGCCAAAGCAAAGTTGTTTTACAGCTTTCAAAAACAATGTTTGTTAGTAATACACTGAGTCTGCATGCATTAGATGTGCAAAAACTTGTGATGTTCAAGAAAAGCAAATGGGAACTTGTAAATTAAAACTGCTAGCAACCGAATTGTTTGGCAAAAGAAAAAGGGTTCTGAGTAATTATATTTTTCGAACGAACCCGAAGGCGTACAAACAGCAAGTTGTTTTTTGGTGGCAATATCGAAAGATGGCATTTCAAAGCTTTCGTGAGGTAATTCGTTTTACTTCATTTCACCATATCATGTTTACGGCTTTATGCCAAACAGAAAACTATATTTTGAAAACCATTTTAATAGCTATTAAGCTATAGGCGTACTACTTCTATTGTAAAATTGGCCGAAGACCGACGTAGTCTAAAGTATTAACTATGATGTCCATGCTTAGACCATGACAATCTAAATTGTTGTGTTTTTAATGCTCGTAAAATTTAACGCCAGCATGTATAGGTAAAGCAACTCAATGGGCTCGTACAGGACGAATAAGAATCTTAAGAATATTCAAAGACTTAGAATTTACTGTTTGAGGTTGGTTTTCATCCATAAAATCTTTGTACACTCTTTGTTTCACCGAGATTGTTGTGTGTTTACGTGTTTTCCACTCCTTTCGACGTCCATTTTTACGAGTTAATCGGCCGATTAGCAAGTTAACCCACCTAGCGAGGTGGGTTAAATTTAACCCACTGTTTAACCCTGGGTTACGGTTAATCTAGCTTTGAACAACGCAAACAAACCTAAGGTTAAAATTTAACCCTAGGTTAGGCAAATTTAACCCTGGGTTAGCGTTAACCGGCTTTTGAACAACCGGCCCCTGGAGTATAGTGCAAAATCAGTTTTGGGACTGCCGATGTGTTAGTCTAGTATATTTTTTCTGAGTTAAAGAGCAAAGTTTGCTTCGGCACGTTCAAACATTTGTCATTTTTTTCCATATACGATAACGATCCGCCTCATTTTTGCTGCAGATAGATGTAAAACAGTCAAAACTAATCGGAAAACCACATTTGAATCCCAAACATTGAAGTCTTCTGATGTAAAAAGTATTTTTCTTGCAAATTTTCGCTCAAAAACAAACTTTTGACAGAAATTTTCTCACTCCTCGGAATTCTCCTCAGTCTTTTGAAAGTTCAAATTCCCGCGCATTGGCTTCAACGAATCATAGGACTTGATCATAGGAGTTAGCGTTCCAGTTTACTTAGAGTTCACTGTCTGGAACTAACAGTGGTTCCACTTTGAAGGAAATTTCCTTTTGAAAGGCAATTTTGACAAAATGATGGAAAATTGAAGGATATGAAATTTTGAAGGAAATTCCAGAAAAACGAAGTTTGAAGGAAAATATAGAATAATCAAAATATTGACAAAAAAGCACAAACCAAACCTTTTGAAGGAAATTTGAAGGACATTTCAATACTTTTTGAAGGAAATTTCGATCAAAATCAGGACAAAAAAGGAAATATTCATTTTGGTAAGTGGAAGCACTGGAAATCTCAAGACATTCTATTCTGTGACAAGACTTTATAGTGACTACTAGACTTGAGACTACACCTTTTTAATATCTCGAAGGATTTCGACTGCTCTTTCAAACTGCCGTTGAGTCGACAGCCGTTCATTATTTTGATCAAATCAAGCATAGTGTTTTAAACTTTAGCGATGTAAATAAACTACAAGACAAAGTCTAGATCCTGAAAGAAGCCAAGGTAAGACGGAATCAAATTATATATTTGTATAGTGTGTGGTTTTTATACTATTAAGTGAGACAGTGCAGCATATGGCGGTCACATCCAAAAGGAAAGACAGTTATCAGAGTGACTAAACTGTTCACACTCCTGTTCACTATATGTATTGACACTATATGTGTTTGGTATCAAATACATGTAATGGGAACATTTAGCATCATTCGCTCGCTGCCGTAATTGTCAATACATTTGGTGTTGACCACCATGTGTAGTACCGTATAAAACCATATATACATGTAATGGAAACATTTAGCATCACTTGTTCGCTCCATAAGTGCCAGTATATTAGAAGTTGACCACCATGTGCAGTACCATATGAAATGCTTAACTAAAATCTGCCTATATAAGGAAGTTTAAGTAAAAATAGCATAACGACAAAGCCCCTTCAACGTCGACTATATAAAACAATGAGTTTCGCTCAGAGTCCAGAAAAGAAATGGATATTTAGAAGTTCATGGCAGTTAGAAATCTAGATCCAACTGACTTAGATAGGTATAAACCCACAAATTTCATATATTTTACATGTCGAGTGTTGGGTTCCATCTTAAAGTCCCTAATATGGCCTCTTTGAATTTGTATTTGCCCAAGCAAAACTGTCTCATGTCATGAATATTTGAATTTTGAATAAAAGATAAAGATAATAAATTTAGAACGGCATATGGCATCTTTTCTCATGTATATTTCTCAAGATGTTCGCTTTTAAGAAATACATAGATGCAAATGTCTTTGACCACAAGAAATTGATGTAAACATTGCTTGTACCTATTTTTTTATGTAAACAGGAAATGGCATCATACATCACTGCCACTGGTTATGAAGATGAACGATTTCAACATATTGTCAGCCAGAGTTTTCACTGTTGTATTTGTACGAATGTTATCAAAGATCCGGTTATGTGTCGACAAAATGAACACATCTTTTGTCGAGGTTGTATCACCAGACATCTCATGAACTTTCAGACATGTCCGACATGTATGGAACCACTCACTGTCGATACTCTGACCCAAGCACCGCGGACCGTAACAAACTTACTGGCTGAATTAAAGATTCGATGTGAATTCTTTGAACGTGGTTGTGGAAAGTTCATTGAGCTAGGAGATCTTGAAAGGCATGTTACAGACTGTAGGTTTGCCCCAACAGTCTGTTCTAATGAAGGATGTGGACTTGAAGTGAATAAACAAGATTTACTACACCATGAAACAGCTGTGTGTGAACTACGCATAGTTAAATGTCATAGCTGCAACGACATAAGACAAGAGATGGATACAGTGAAAGTTAATTTGGCAGCAATGAATGAAAAATTGAAGCAAGTTGGTGAAAAGTTGGACAGAAATGAAAAAGATTTCCAAAGAAAAGAGAAAAAGCTCTCAGCTATGAATGAAAAGTTGAAGCAAGTTGGTGAGAAGTTGGACAGAAATGAAAAAGATTTCGAAAGAAACGAGAAAAAGCTCTTAGCAATGAATGAAAAGTTGAAGAAAGTTGGTGAAAAGTTGGACAGAAATGAGAAAAATTCAGAAAGAAACGAGACAAAGCTCTCTGTAATGTTAGAGAAAATTGAAACGAGTGGAATAGCGGTGGAAAATGTGGTTGCCTCCAGATAGTGATTCTGGGAGGAAAAGAAAGCCTCTTTAGTAACCCGCTTAGAAAAGTTGTTATATATGACATCACTGAGAATGAGTGTAAGGAGTTAGCGCCCCTGCCTTACCCCGTGAGTGACATGGCCACAGCAAAGTTGGGAGATGACAATGTTATCATAATGGGTGGTGCCGACAGTAACAAGAAACCATTATGCACAGTTTTGATATACAATATCAAGACCCAGAAGAGTCACATGTTACCAGACATGAAGTACAAAAGGAAAGGGTGTATGGCTGGAGTTGTCAGGGACACTATTATTGTCATGGGAGGCCGAGATGAAAGAGGGAATTGCTTAAAGTCTGTAGAGAGTTTTAGATTTGAAAATTACGCCTGGCAAGAACTTCCAGAAATGCACAAAGAAAGAGGCTGTGCTACTGTAGTCATATGTTAATTATGTATTATAAATATTTCTAAAAACAATCTTTATTGAACCATAACAATCATATATACACATATGCAGTCTAATCACTATATAATAATTTAGATTTGATTACTACATCTGAAAAGAACTTCCATAAATGCACGAAACGAGATACCGGGTATTTGTAGGTTAATTATGTATTGTATATATTTACAATCTATCATACTAAATTTAATTTGTAACGAACATAGTCAAATGAATTATATTTGTGGTGAAACTGAAAATATATATATATATATATATATATATATTTTCGCTTACCTCAAAACTTGTCTGCAACAGGCTGTTTCATCTGTAAAAGAATCATCAGGCAGTGACAAGTATCGAAAGAAGTGACCGCTTAAGTGCTTTTATGGAGCTTGTGGTGCGGTGGAAAGTGTTTGTCAATTAGACTAAGGAAATTACGTCCTATGTTTGTGCTAACAAACACCCCCACGCTCCGGCAGGAAGCACTTAAGCGGTCATTTCTTTCGATACTTGTCACTGCCTGATATATATATATATATAGTTTTTCGCTTACCTCAAAACTGGTCTGCAACAGGCTGTTTCATCTGTAAAAGAATCATCAGGCTAATTTGCTCGTTTCGTAGACCTAAACCTACACGTATATATATATATATATATATATATATACGTGTAGGTTTAGGTCTACGAAACGCAAAGAGTGCTCGACAACATATAGTTAGAGCAAATTTTGAGGTAAGCGAAAATATATATATATATATGGTATTAACTTTATAATATTCATGTTTTCTTAATTCATGTATGGTCAAATCTCTCTAATACTGAAAGCATACTCAAGTGTTCAATAACTAAAAGAGTTTTTAACTATATAAAAATCATTTAATATACAGTATTGACACGCTGTTTATCAGAAGCGTACTACTACAATGTACATCTCAGTTATATACTGTATAAGGTTGATTTTTATTCGCTGTAATGCAGTTAAATACTGTATAATGTTGTTTTACATTGGCTGTAATGCAGATACATACTCTGTTACGAAGTGTTAATACATAATGTATCACAGTATGTGACAGTCGGTAAACATCTTTCAAAGATACAATTTTAAATTAAAAGTGTTTGAGTACATTTTTAATGACGCCATTGTGTAAAAGAAACTTTTACAGTGTAAACCAGCCATTTCTCCTTAAATACGCGGTACAGTCCGTCGTGCGCATGCATGCATTGGAGTCCCCAGCTCGTGATACAAACAGTTTAACTAGGTTCTATGTTTTTGCAAAGCCTCGTCGTGGTACTATGATAATTTATTTTACTCTGGAAACAGGAAAATATATGTCTAGTTGTCATGATCACTTCGTTTATAAAGTTCATTTGGATTTTGGATAAGAAATGTAAACAAAGCTGACACGTGTGAACAGACTATACCGCACCTTTAATCTTATAAAGACAACAAAAGAAAAAATGTCCTTCTCATTTTTTTAAATTTTATCCCAGTTATTACTTAGAACCCTGTGTTGATGCTTGTGCGTAATGTCCAAACTTATTCCTCAAGTGCACGTTCCTTTATTTACTTTACAAAATGGACAAAATATGTTAGTGCAAAATGACAGTGAATGGATGATTGATCAGTTGATTACTTTGATATGCATGTATACTTTCAATCTTCCAGTCTCAGCTACATGTTATGATTCAAGTGCAATTTTATCCCGACACAGAACGCGTCAGGGTTGATGGATTGGCCTCTTATAGGCCAAATAACTCGAATTTGGCTTCTTTATTTTTCTTTTGACCACAAACAATAAGTTTGGTCTTTTGGCTTCTTTTTGGCCTCTCTTCACAGTTTACAACAATTTTGCAAAAACTTTATCGATTCTTAAGTATAAAACATTGATTGCATTGAAAATCGATTGCATTTTCAAGTAATGTCATTGTTAGAAAGAACCTGGTTGTAATTCTAGCCAATCAGGATTGATGAAATTCGGCCAATTGTAAGGTGGTTGATAACCTCTCTCCTCCGCAGAGGCTTACATGAAGTTTCTAGTGAGGGAAAAGTGAGCGTGCAGGGAGTGAATTTTCCCATCACTCCCCGCGCGCTCACTTTTATTCAAGAAACTTCATGTAAGTTATTTATAAATACTTAAGGAGGCTCTGCGGAGGAGAGAGGTTGATAACCATAACCAATCATAATTCATTGGCTTTTTTTCAACAAAGTGGTTTGGCCTCTTTTGGTAGATTTTGGCTATTTTTTAATGGTATTTGGCTCCGAGCATGCGCTGAAGCCTATCATAGCGACACTACGAAGTCGTCGATTATAATCAGACAACTGGATATTACGGGAATCGAACCCTGGCCATATAGAAATCAAAAGCACATCCACTGTCATCGTCAGAGATATGAAAACTCATTTCATATTAATAATGAATTACAACACAGCAGAGTAAAAGACACATTTATTGTCTCGAGCAAGATTCGAACTCGCAACTTCGTCTCTGGACCGCCGATCTACCCATTGAGTTGTTGAGTCAGCGGGGATTGCAATCGAGTTTTATCCAATTGAACTGCACGGAATATTTTTGTGACGACTTACTATGACTCTTGTTTTGGAGGGCCTACTGTGTCTCAATAGACACTTGCCGAATTTGCTTGCTGGCAATGAAAACTTCTTAATTCACAATGGATCACATTGCCAGCCTATAGTTCATGGCCTCATGCTATTGTTTTGTGTGCACTCAAGCAAATTCAGGAAGTGTCTACTGTATAATTAACATGTTGGGTTATAAATAACGTGATACTTCTCATTAGCTTTACTTGCAGTACAAACAGTCGATGCTATTTTGTTTCAGATGGTATCGTTGTCCAGAATTATTGTTTGGTGCTCGTATTTATGGCACTGGTGTTGACATCTGGGCTGTTGGATGTATCCTGGCTGAAATACTTTTAAGAGTGAGAAATTTCATATACGCATTAAATATATTTTATTACAATCATGATGTTTCACCCTTACACGTTATAATTGATTAAAATTCCTAACGCAGTAGAAATTAAACGTCTATACAGTACTAGTGAAGGGAAACCAGAATACCCGGAAAAAAGATTCAGTGTTTGTATACACGTGATATTTGAAGTGAAACTATATTCTATAATTTAAAAACAAATGCACACTGCAGGAAACTATTCAATTTTTTTGTTTTAACAATATTTTGCTATGAAAAAGTTTTTCAAAATATTCTTTAAACAAAAGGTTGTAGAGGTGAAAGGAACGTGCAGACGAAATTGACAACAGAAAACAGACTTTCTTTATTCTTTACATTAATTTACATATTATGTAGGTTCCAATTCTGCCAGGAGAGTCGGATTTGGACCAACTCAGTAGAATATTTCAAGCACTCGGCACACCAACTGAAGATTCATTGCCGGTAAGCTGTTGTTAAAAACTTTGTATTAACAATATAAGAAACGTTATAGGACAAAAGACTGCAAGAACAAGAATAGCAATAGCAACAGCAACAACAACAACAACAACAACAACAACAACAACAACAACAACAACAACAACAACAACAACAACAACAACAACAACAACAACAACAACAACAACAACAACAAGAGCAACAACAAGGGCAACAACAACAAGAGCAATAACAGCAGCAGCAGCAGCAACAACAACAACAACAACAACAACAACAACAACAACAACAACAACAACAACAACAACAACAACAACAACAACAACAACAACAACAACAACAACAACAACAACAACAACAACAACAACAACAACAACAACAACAACAACAGCAACAACAACAACAACAAGAGCAACAACAGCAGCAGCAGCAACACCAGCAGCAGCAACACCAGCAGCAGCAACACCAGCAGCAACACCAGCAACAACACCAGCAGCAGCACCAGCAGCAACACCAGCAGCAACACCAACAGCAACACCAACAGCAACAACAACAGCAACAACAAGAACAACAAGAAGAGCAGCAGAAGCAGCAACAGCATCAGCAGCAACACCAGCAGCAACACCAGCAGCAACACAAGCAGCAACACCAGCAGCAACACCAGCAGCAACACAACAGCAACACCAGCAGCAACACCAGCAGCAACACCAACAGCGACAACAACAGCAACAACAACTGCAACAACAACAACAACAACAGCAATAACAGCAGCAACACCAGCAGCAGCAACAACAGCAGCAACAACAACAGCAGCAACAGCAGCAGCAACAGCAACAACAACAAAAAACGATACCAATAACAACAACTTACGAAACAAACCACCTAACATATATATGATACATTTGTTTGTATGTAGGGTGTGAAAACTTTACCTAACTGCGTGGAGTTACACCTCTAAAAGATATCTTCAGTGCAGCTGATGATAACATTATTCTATGGCAGAAGCTGCGTTGCAAGTTGCAGCAAAAATTGCCTCGTGTAACATGCCTTAAATCCAAGGTTCGAGTGATGGCTGCTAACCTCCTGACAAAAGGCCTTTGCAGTGGTGACAAGTAGCGAAGTAAATATACTTCGTTAGTATACTTGAGTATTATTTTTGAGAAGTGGGCATGTAACGAAGTAAATTTTTGCCAGAGTACTTTTACATGGAACGAAGTCGTTTTATGAAGTAATGTTTTGCTTCGTTATTTTCTTTTGGTGGCGAAGTATTTTGTTACTTTCGTTAAATTTTGCCTGATTTATTCCTGAAAATATACTAGAAATAGACAGAGAGACCAAATGAATTTCGAATGACCATTTCCAGAGCGATCCTGACAATTAGTCTTCTTATAGTATACAGTTCACAAAGTACAATGAGTTGATGCATGCATGTGTATAGTCGCTGATCATCAGTGGATCTCACTATTCGAGCCTTTCGCCTTTCAACCGTAACTTGGAATGGCCTGTTAGATAAGTATTTGTCATGGCATATAAATGATAAATGCTCAGTCCATTTGCATGTTATACAAGATTGTTTTCTTTGTATAAGGTATAATGGAAAGTATACATGTATAATGGGATTAAAGGCGGAAAGTCAACGTAAAAAAATTTGAAATTCATACTTCAATTTCTACATATTGTTAGTATATTTTAATATTTCCATTATACCAACTTGTAAATAGTGTGAAATAAATATGTCTATGTCTATGTCTAAAAGGTACATTTCTGCAAAGTCAGAGGTAGTTTAGGTGAGGGCAGATCAGATTTATGTGACCATTGTTGACTGAGTATTAACCCTCCCCCTCATTTTACAGGCTACAGACAATTAATATCGTGAAAACAATAAATACCGTGTACGTATGACACGTTATCACTTTCAAGATGATTTTAGATGGACGATCAGGGCACTATTTGTTGCGTTTAAGGATTTTCCACAAAGTTGATGCGGGCGGGCGGCCGCTATATCGGGGTGTCCGGTACAGTAACTATAAAGCGAGCGATGTGTTGCTATTTGAGGTTTGAAAAGCGTCGAAGACAGGGAACGAATTGGTTTGAATTTCAAACCTCAAATAGCAACACATCGCTCGCTTTATAGTTATTGTACCGGACACCCCGATATTGTTAAATAATGTCGAAGATGACAATAATGGCCATCGAAAAGGCATAGAATAGGAAATGACTAGAAGGGCCACTTGAGGCCGAACCTTTGAAGTTTTTGACGCTGCGCATGTCGCATTACGGATGTTCATTACCATTATTCTAGCCAGTCAATTGCATTTTCTGACCAATAAACACGCTGAACAGCCATGGTCCGCCATTATTCTGGCCAGATAACTGCATAAAAATAGGGTGTCACGTTGCACTGCTGAGTGGCCTTTCTGGTCATTTCCTATTCTGTGGAAAAGGTATGCGGGCGGGTAACTTGAGTATGGCATTTTTTGGGGGAAGGTAAAGGAGAAGTGGGGATCGGGAGGGAAATTGAGAGCGGAGGAGAGGGGATAAGAAGGGATAAGGCTAATATGTAAAATCCACTTATGGTAAAATCGAGCAACACTTTTTAAAACACTTCTATTTTACCATTTGGGTTGGCTGTGTCATGATCCAATATGGCGGACCGTTCGAAGCGATATAAGAAAATTGACTTTCTTGGCGAGGGTCAGGTTGGTTACAACTCATGATTTTAAACTGTAAGATAAAAGAAATATATTTTCCTGTACTTATAGTTTATCCCTGTTTGTAGTTTGCTACAGTTTATAAAGCAGAGGATCAACAAACTGGACAAATTGTAGCGGTCAAAAAGGTAATTATAGAATCTGATTTTCAATTTCTCATGAATTGCCAATAAATTTGACGATGTTTTCGCTCGCTACTGCAGTCTAGTGTCTTCGTCAGGGGTGATCTATGAAGTGTTTTCTTAGGGGGTGTATATATATAAGCTTAGCCTAGAAAGCAAAATTAGCAGGGCCAAGCAGGCCGGTGTTCCGTTCTGGTCAGGGTGCATTTTGTGCACAAAACTTCGAAGATCTGCGGCGTGAAGTTACGATACAACTTGGCGTTGTGGCATGAGATTTTCGTTTCTAGTTTGTCTGGCATATTGCCTTATATACTTTTCGGCATGATCTCTACTGACCGTTTTATATGTGTTTAATACATGAGATTGTTCAGATGGGCTAGCCCAGAAAACAAATGACCTGGGGCCGGTTGTTCAAAGCCCAATTAGCGCTAACCCTTGGTTAAATTTTAACCTGCTGTTTTTGTTTATGTATTTCTGCATGATCATTCGTTTCAAAACTCTAGAAAATAAAACCTCTATTGAACCAGAAAAGATTTCTGAAAAAACATATTCAACTTGATTGATGAGCTGTTGGAAAATTTAATTTGTAGATTTGCGTTAACCCAGGGTTAGGCTCATCGGCTTTTGAACAACCGGCCCCAGGGCACTAATGCTGAGCACTGTAATGTAAAAATATATCCATTTGGCAATACAATAAAATCTGTCAAGAAAATGCTATTGACAACATATTTACATAAACAGAAGCTTAAAGCTTACTCTGGGTTAGACTTGCTACAAGTTGACTTGAACTATGAAGACGCACTGCAAAGCCCAATTTTCTTAAAGCGTGAGTCGGAAATTAGCCACTTGATAGGGGTTGATAAGTAGAAAATTTTACCGACTTGAATCCTAGTCAGTGCATGTTAGCCAATCAGATTTGAGAAATGCATGGCCATATGTAGGTGTACCTGTCACAAATAAGTATTGTTTGCTTTTTCCAAGTCTGTGTTTATCTCAAGTGCATTGGCAAACGTGAACAGTCAATCAAGCTATAAATTTTAGATATTTTGTGAGTTTTTAATTCATTGCATAATGTATTGAATCAAAAGTTACGGCCTTAGGATCTTGGATTTGAAGAAATAAGAGAAAATCAATGGCAAGTTGTAGAAGCATATCTGCCATTGTCTCTTGTTAACCCATTAGCTGGCAATGTGCCCTGCTTTAGTATTTTACTCTGTCTAATGCCAGACGATTTTACTCGTCAGTGGTAGAGTACTACCAGGTAATGGATCCAAAAATATGTTATGCCAAATTCTGCATAGGCAGCATTCACTACCATATGGGTAAACTAGTGGTAGGATCCGTCTGAAATCTACACAGTCACATAAAAAATCTCACATCTTGTCAACAAGATGTCTTCGCAACAGGCTTGTAGCGAGCTTGTTAACAAGTTGTAACAATGTTGTTATTTTATCAAGTTGCTGCAAAGTTGTCACTCATAACTTGTTAACAAGTTGTTGAATTGCAGGACGATAACAAGTTGTTGCAGCAACTTGTAACAAGTCTCTTCAATCAACAACCTTGTAGCAAGTTATCAACAAGCTATGCCGTTGAAAACTTGTCAACAAGCTGAGAACAAGCAGTACACAAGTCTGATGCAGTTTTGATACAACTTGAGCATTTTTATGTGTGTATCCCACAAGATGAATTTATTTTTCTTATTAAGATCAAGCTTGGAAAAAGAAGTGAAGCCAAAGATGGTATTAAATAAAAATAATTATTAAAAGAATTATTTGAAATTTTAAGGATATTTTTAAGATCTTGATATATTTTCTTTTGCTTCGCCCATCAGGTATTAATAGAACTGCTTTAAGAGAAATTAAACTGCTGCAGGAAATTTCACATGAAAACTTTATTGGGTGAGTGACAAATACATTTTGGTTTATTGGGGTGCTTAATTTTAAAATGTGTTTCTCCAAAAGGTGGGTGGGGGCTGGGGGGCTTAATCACATTGGGTAGGGGATTTTGAAAGCCCTGAATTATTCCTTAGGGATCATCTATAATTCTCAACATTTTCACAAGCATACAAAGAGTATGCACGGCATACACTTAAAATGTTGAACCTCAGTTTAGATAGGTAGGTAGGTAGGTAGGTACCTGTAGGTAGGTAGGTAGGTAGGTAGGTAGGTAGGTAGGTAGGTAGGTAGGTAGGTAGGTAGGTAGGTAGGTAGGTAGATATATAGATTATTTTAATCAAATCACATTGCAGCTATAAGCTGAATTGCGTGAGTTATTACAACCAATGAGAAATTACAAGTATTAAAATTAAGTATGTACAAGTGAGATTAAAAGTTAAAAGAGATATTAAAATACACAAAGCTAAAGTTTTATTCTAATGCATTATATATATTACTACTAGAGATAATAAAGGAATTTAAGAAACGTTGTGTTTTTGTAAGCGGAACATCAAGCTTTCTTTGGTGCTGCAAGTTATAATCAATGTAATCAATAGTGTCAGGAATTAAATAATTGAGCCTACAGGTGGGATTGCATAAAATTTTCTTGAACAAACGTTCAGTAAGCTCTTCTTGATGTTCGTCAACTGACTTAATTTTGGCCCGAGATAAGGCATCGTGATACGGGATGCCTGGGAAAATACAACCCAAGGCTCTCTCCTGCACTCACTCCAATTCATCACGGAGATATTTCGGTAAGGCATGATGGAAAGCCGGACAAGCATAGTCCAAAGATGACCTGATACATGCACAATAGTAAAGCACTAGTTCAGTTTAATGATGATAGATCATTCATTTGGTCCATGGCTGCTTCTAGGGAGCAAATGAGAAACGATACCTAGTCATAGCCTAAGGGTGTGTTCGAAATGTGTGCTTCAAAACTTAAATAATAGGATTTTTTCTCGCCATCTCCTTCGATAGGAGTAATAGTAGAAGGTGTAGAACGAAAAATTTATAAATATTTTTTAGACCTGGCCAGGAGCAGTTGCGAAAAATGCAACTTTGGCCCACTGGCAGGAATTGAACCTGTGGCCCTGCAACTCCGGTGCAGCGCTCTAACCAACTGAGCTACCGAGTCCAGTGCCTGAGAATTAACTGCAAGTTCAGTATATATGATGGGTCAGTTGGGAGTGATGCGATTTTTCCTTCGCCTATTGCCGTTAGTTCCACATATTTTCGTGTTCAAATGTTTGATTTTTTTAGTTATCGTGCTAAGTTAACAAAAACACAAACACACAGACCATGCAGGTGAAAACATTAACCCCCTGGCGGAGACAAATACGTTAGATATTTGAACTCAATTTAAAACTTGGGGAAAGAAAATGCTGCATATAAAATAATAAACTAACTATTCATATATTTACTTGTTATCAAATGTCAAACGCTAAAAAATTTGAATATATCTTATGTATACAATTTTAAGATCTATATCATTATGTGAAACATGTTATATTTTATGCCACGGTCATGTGCTGAGGTCGACCAAAAACGCACAAATTCCGAACTTTATTAAAGACTATGTTGTCAATACGTCATTTTAGTAAGCTTTAAAGCATTTCGATCTTGGAATTATAGCTCGGATTTGACTCTTTTTATGAAAGAAGCACTCCAGGTATAATGCTCAGTTCAGTGGTATGACCCCTCTAAATCAAATAGATTATCTTCAATAATTATCAATAAAATCAATCGATAAATCAATGTGTCAATGGATCAATAAATCAATCAAGATGCCACGTTTTTCCAGGAACTGTCTAATTTTCTTGTGGTCTTCGTTTCCTCTTGAAGAGAAGTTTCCAAAATGTGATCAACTTCTTGTCCAATATTCCATATATAAGAGGATTTAATGAATTTGATCCAGCAACTTTCAGAACAAAACCAAAATAAGCAAACCAACTATATCTTATTGGTAGATATTGATCATCGACGATGTACCATATAAACCACACAGACGTAGGCAAAATACTTACTCCGTAACAAAGAACGGTACTGAGACAAACAAGAAAAGTTCGTCGATTTCGAACATATCTGCTTCTTACTGCGTTTGAACATACACGCTTCATGTATTTGTTTTGTTTGACGAGTGCTCGACCTATTTTATAATAAGCTACTGCCATAAATATTGTTGGGAAAATGAAATAGCAGAATAATCCGTACCCATAATAGAATTTAACATGAACAGCCTTGATATCGTTCCACTGCATGAAGCAAAGCGGCGTATATGTTCCATACCCTGCAATCAAGCCAACAATGTACCCCAAACCACAAACGACTTTCAATTTCCGTCGACTGATGGCAGGTTTTAAAGGATGTACAGTGGCGTGGTAACGAAGCACTGAAATGATCAACATTATGTAAAGTCCTGCGACTCCAAAGAAGGGAGTTATGTTAATGACACTTAGACAATATATGACGGAGTAACGGAAAAGTTCGGAAAATACGTCCACGAAGATTGAAACCAAACATCCCAGATCACAGATTGCAAGATGTAAAACAAGAAAGTAGTAGTTGTTCTTCAACAATTTTCTTTGTCTTAATATGGAGATGATAACCAAAATGTTGCCGAGAATTCCAAATACAAGAACTGAAATATAAGAATATCTGAAGGCATCATATGCTGTCTTCCCCATTGTTTCTTTCAAGAAATTTGAACTATGACTTTCGTTGCTGATATACAATTCAACATCAAGCTGGTAGCTCGTTTGTGCAGTTCTCTCGAAGAACAGAACAAATGGCAAATGCAATTATTTTGGTACGATATATCAGGCAGGGTTCAGGGTTCTTATTGGCGGAATACATCTGGTATTCACATTACGACAATGGCGTCCATGATATGCAATGTCATAAGCATTGGCAAACATTAACAAAGTGTGTAATAATAATTTAATAATCTACTAATTACTCCTGACGAAGGGCTTTAGCTCGAAACGTCGAGATTTTGTTTATATCTTTTAGGCACACGCGAAGCAACCCTCAATTCGTTCTAAAGTGTGTAATGCTAGCAAAGAAACCGTTTAGCAAAAAAAAGAAGAAACAACATTTAAAATTTATCTCGCCATTATATCGATCTGTTTTAAACTTACATCAACTATTGTATAATTCCTTCTTATTAGATAATATTAATAATCTCTAATAACTCTTCGTTTGGGAAGCCAAGCCAAGATAGAGGCAAAAGAGAATAATCTAAATTAGTAAAATTACATAGGTGATTATTGAGAATTCTCAATGCTGATTGGTTGCGCTACCTCAGATTAATACGCGATAATCACCTAAAGCGTTCTTAAGCCGCTTTTATCGTAAATGTGCATTTTGAAATGTGCATTTTTTATTTTTTTCCAAATAATCACCTAGTATGTAATTTTACTAAAACAATTATTCACCTCAGGCTCGGTGAATATCGGTGTATATTCACCTCGCCTTCGGCGAATAATCGTTAAATAATATTTTAATTAATTCACCGAAGTTGCACAGAAATTGAATTTTGTGAATAACACCCTTAAACTAGACATAACAAACATTCACTCGTATTCTAGAATAATCAGTGAATATTAGGCTAATAACGTGTATTCTTGCAAACTAAATGGGTGTATCACGATCGTTGAACAAGCTTTCTTGTTAGATGTTATATAAGATGGCCTAACATTTTAAAACTTTATAGAAGTTTATAAGGTTGGGGAATATTGAACAGATATGTTGAGAGAATGGTTTTAGAAACGTCTTGCATGAAATTGAAGACAAAATCAGGTCAGAATTTCTAAATTATTGTTCGAGATAAATTTTCTTAGCTAAAACGAGTTTGACTTCGAACATATGTTGAAAAGTGTATTGAATATTCATGCTGGCGTCGTCTTATTCGTCTATAATAATATTGATATTTCAAGAACGTGCGTGCTTGGCAATATGGTCATTCAATCAAACGCGCCGAAATAGAACAATATACAACGGCAAATTAGGCTATTAATATATACCTTCAGAAATATATACAAAATAAATTATATACAAAAAACTATTTCAATAAGAACTTAAGACAAAATACTATTTTCCTCGGGAAAAATTTAAGATTAGCTAGACCAGCTGACAATTTTAAGAAATAATATAAGACATTTTATAAGCTTGTTTCTTTCTTTCTTTTTTAATATATTTAACGTAAGCCTGCCGCACACGATAGCTCTTGGCTGAGGTAACGACTTTAGGCCGGCCTCCACTTGCACGTACGTACGCACAATTGCACGCACGTATGTGTTTATACTTTCGTGAAATTTGATTGGTTAAAAACTTGACGGCCGCACAGAAAGTAGAATACAGTTCTACTGTCATACGTACAAAAAGTTAGCCGCGACGGTCAAGATTAGCGATCATTTTCGAGTCACAGAGCACTTGCACGTACGGCCAGCGCGGCCGATTTTGCGCATGCTCTGTGACTCGAAAATGATCGCTAATCTTGACCGTCGCGGCTAACTTTTTGTACGTATGACAGTAGAACTGTATTCTACTCAGTCCTTCCACTTTAAGAAAACAATATTTCCTTCGAAAAGTTTTAATTTCCTTTTTTTAATCAAAATTTCCTTTCAAAAAATGATAAAATTTCCTTCAAACAGAATGAAATTTCCTTCAATCGAATAAAATTTCCTTCAAATTTTGCAAACAGAAAATCAATCAAACAATATATTATGAACATTAAAAGAGCATCAACTTGCTCTTATTTACATGGTTAAACTTAGATATGTCATATCTGTATATATAGAAAAGTTATTTCAAAATACAGTTTAAACGTGCAGCTTGCTTAAAAAGTCCTTCCTTATTGCAACCACCTCTTCATCAGTTGCATTTGATTTCATTGTAGAAGCAAGTTCCAAAATTCTCTTGCTTGGTTTGAGACTGGCAGCACAGTAGCGCCCATTCTTCATGGCCATCTTACTCTGAAGCAGAGAAATCAGTGATGTGGACTTCAAGCTGCTTCTGTGATCAGTTTTAACCAGCTTAAGCTGGCTAAAGACACGCTCCACTGCACAATTTGAAAAAGGTAGTGAGGCCAATATCCCCACGAACTTGATAAGGTTGGGGTATTTCGCTTCTCCAGATGCTGTCTGAGCGTCTCGCACCATCTTCCAATAATCATCCCACTGAAGATCAGGACTAGCATTTTCTTCAAAAGCTTGCTGCCTCCATTCCACGTCTAGTTTCTTTACATCAAGAAAATCACCAAGATAAGGCAATTTTTGGGAAATTCGCCACAAGGATCTTGGCATAACTGCAGCAGCATTGTGTGGGGAGAGACACTCAACAATTTGATGATATTCTGCATCTAAGTCAAAACGTTTTTGGATTTGAACAATGCTTTCAATCATGAAGTTCTTACAATTGGTTAAAAATATTTCAACATCCTCTCTGTTTGCACCTTGCTCGATTTCCTGAAGAGTAGCTGAAGCGCCCAGTCCAAGGTAAACTTCATGTAAAGGAATATGGAGTTGATGATCTGTAGGATCGATATCCTTTGCTTGCATTTCTTTAACAACAGATATATCCATGAAATCACTAGCAATTCCTTTGACAAGTTGCTCAACTTCACGTCTAAGGTGATGAAGGAGAGGGAGTTCACTTTGGAATAATCGATTAAATCCATTCAATCGTTCCAGTTGAAAGCTGAGGAATTCTAAGTATGCTTGAGTGAATCGATTATGTAGTGAAGCTAGAATTCGGTCATTAGTGTTGCTGGGATCGTCATTGGCTACGAGAATGAAGTAGTGTTTCAACGCTTCATATTGCTCCAGCAAACGAGCAACACATGCCTGTAAAGAAAGCCATCGGGTTTGCGCTGGCGACAGCATCTTATGTGGCTCCATATCAAAAAAGGCTTGGAATTCTTTAAAAGTGTCCTGCCTTTTTGAAGATCTGTGGAAATGGGCGTATACATCCCTGCAAAGGTCCTCAACACTTTTAGGTAATTTTAAAGCAGCTTTTGATGCCACCAAGTGAATAAGATGACACGAACATTTAACAACTTGTACATAACCGACTTCAGACTTAAGCAATTGAGAGACCGAGTGGTTCTCCCCAAACATCACATTTGTTGTATCAGAAGAATATCCGATAATGTTACTGATAGGAATGTTCATACCACTAAATGTTTCTTTAATTTTGGAATAGATTCCATCTGCGCTTCCATCTTCTGTCTCCACCATATCCACTAGCCAGTACTCCAGCTCAAACTTTTCCACATTAAACAAAACTGCCACAATTGCGAGCTGTTTCTGTGTACTTTTATCAGTTGCTTCGTCTATGATAATACTGAACACGTTAGACCTCAACAATGTTACCATATCTTGAAGATAGTCAAAGCCGAGCACCTGACGAATAACATTGGTGGCCTTTTGCTTTCCAAGTTTCACTTTCTTTAATGGATCATCATTTGGAAACATAGAGCAAAGAAAGGCGACTATGCTGTCCGATATTGACAAAGGCAAATTATGCTCTGCTATAAATGCACAAATTTTCACTTCCATTGTTGTAGCAACATCATCATTACTTATACGACTCACCATATGACTGAGGGACCTTGTGGTCGTAGTTAGTTTCTCTCTACTCTGATGTTTCTTGCTGCTTGCATGTCGTTTTATGCCCGTTTTGAACAAGTTAACATCTGTTCACAAAGTCCGCAGTAAGGTTTCGCTTTTCGATCGTTGCCCACTCTTCTCTGGATCCATTTCTTGAACTGGGGAAGCTGTAACCAGCTGTCCATAAAGGTTGCTCTCGTGAACTTGTTTTCTTTCCTTCTTGGCAATTGGTGTCTTACTTCTTTGCTCAGTTTCAACTTCAGAGACATCCGACTCATCTTCAGATACAGACGATTCATCACTGCCAGTGCTAATATTCATGTTTATTCATTTTTGTTTAGCCATTCGGAAAGAAATTTGTTTCAGCTTCGAATATATTATGAACGAAATCTGGAAATATCTAAACCACGTGTCCATGTCACCCTCTAAAATAAAGGGGAGAAACCCGCGCACAGGCTACAGGAAGTTATATGCAGTATAAATTATGCATAAAAGCCTATAATTAAACGTGTTGGTGGTGTCATAACTCATAACTTCTTAATGTTTTTAAAAAATATTTGTAAATACTATTATTAGTAATAACTTTTGTTATTAATATAATTATATTATATATTTAAGTAATAAATATTATTTCCTTCAAATTTCCTTCAGAATTGCATTTCCTTTACGTTTCCTTCATTTTGTCAAAATTTCCTTCGAAAAGGAAATTTCCTTCAAAGTGGAAGGACTGATTCTACTTTCTGTGCGGCCGTCAAGTTTTTAACCAATCAAATTTCACGAAAGTATAAACACATACGTGCGTGCAATTGTGCGTACGTACGTGCAAGTGGAGCCCGGCCTTTTGCAACAACATTCTCTTGTCGGCGTCGTCGTTGTCGTCGCCGTTGTTGTTGCTGCCGGTGCCGGTGTCGTTCTTCTCCTTCAATTGTTGCTGGCTATCTATACCGATTGACTTTCCATATCTCCCAATTTACCTACAAATCTGCTTATATCTTGAACCAGACAATCTATTTAGTTCATTCCTTAATATCTTTCAACTCCAAAAAGATTAAGAAAATAGTCAAACTTTCTAATATTTTTCAGGTATTTCTAACCAAAACACCACATTTTATTGTGGAATATTATATCCACTAACATCAGTTCAGTTTAGTTAACTCAGTCATGCAATTAAAAATCGTTAATTGCGGATGCATGAACTTAAACGGAAAAATTTACACATTTTTTTGAAGATTGGGAAAATATCTCACTCTTTCGGTAAAATTGAAAGACGTTTGAATTAAGAGAAAAAGCTTTCTCGACATCGATCTATTACGGATGGCTGATACTAATGATAAAAAATACGTTTACTTGGCTTGCTCAAAGCAATTTAAAACGTCAGTTGTGAAAGAAAATGGCGCATATCAAAAAGTACAGTAACTATTCATATATTTACTTGTTATCAAATGTCAAACTATGATCAAACGCTACAAAATTTGAATATATCTTATGGTACAATTTACGATCTATGTCATTCTATTAAAGATGATATATTATTGAATATCCTTAAATAATGCAAGAACAATTGAAATAAAAAAGACGTGGAGCGCTGGAATTTACCTACAAATCTGCTTATATCTTGAACTAGACAATCTATTTGGGTTATTCCTTAATATCTATCAACTTCAAAAAGATGAAGAAAACAATAAAATTTTCTAATGTGAAATCAAATGTGAAACACTACAAAATTTGAATATATCTCATATGTATACAATTTATGATCTATATCATTTTATAATATAACATTTATAGTACGCGCGTGCTGATTGGTCGAGAAGCGTGTTTCTATAACTGTATAGAAACACGGAAATTTTCCCGCCAAAATTTAAAATCATAAAAAAAACAAATTTAATGCGAATTATAAAACTTTGAATACTATTTAAAAACAATTTTAATGCTTTTACACAATTTTGACCGTTCATTTTCAAACAGAGTTGTTTTCTTGAAGCGAAATTGACGAGCAAAGGTCAGCATGCGTACGTAATGAGAATTTATAAATTAATCGAGTTTAAGAAATGTCTTGAGTTATATTATAAAAGAAATAGAAAACATTTTTTCCTGTGTTTCTATACACTTATAGAAACACTTGTGGGAGTTTGAGAGAACTCGAAATAACGTGGAAAAACTCGCCCTACGTGCTCGTTTTCCCACTGATTATTTCTCGTTCTCCCAAACTCCCACGCGTGTTTCTATTTAACAATTAGTCGCCGAAGGCGAGGTGATTACAAGCCTATAGTCACTGAGCCGAAGGCGAAGTGACTATAGGCTTCTAATCACCGAGCCTGAGGCGACTAATTGTTTTAGTAGAAATTTCAAAGAGAAAAACAAACACAGAAAGTTATGAGGTCAGTTGAAAAGGCTATAGGACAAAATTCAGCGCTTTTCTCAGCGGCCGGTTTATTAAAAACATGCCGGCAAAAGACGAGTGTCAAAAATA
Organism: Trachythela sp. YZ-2020; assembly: GCA_016169945.1. Taxonomy (NCBI): domain Eukaryota; kingdom Metazoa; phylum Cnidaria; class Anthozoa; order Malacalcyonacea; family Clavulariidae; genus Trachythela; species Trachythela sp. YZ-2020. The sequence goes on along the minus strand of JADLSH010000266.1, from coordinate 6,655,645 downwards.
TATCGAAGCGAAACAAAAACAAACAATTTCGTGAGAAAAATACCTTGGAAGGGCTCAAATACAAAGTAGAATGGTTTTAAAAATATATCACAGCTAGGTTTTTGCTGAATATAACGATATTAATGAGGATAAAACGAATAATTTTCAAAATAAACACTTGAGTGGTTGAGTCGTACGGAAAAAGTTTTATACATTTCAACAGCGAGAAAAGGCTGCCTTTCATGGAAGAAAAATAGTGTATTTGTTATCGCTTACCTTTAAAATGTCAAAAATATATCCTCCTTGAATTTAGCGGCAGTTTTTTTCATTTAAAACTTTGAATCAGGCTCAAAAAAGATTTTTGTTTTAAATTCGGCAGCTTGCGAAGAAGTCATTTTGAAAAAAAGTGATAGTCACTGAGCAGTGACTATCACTTTTTAGAGGCTCAATTTGGACCAATCAGAATGCAGGAAAAGCAATAGACACCTCACAATTTCTACTAAAAGTGTATAGAAACACGGAAAATGTTTTCTATTTCTTAAATATTTAACATGCTAAATTGAATATTCTTAAATAATGCAGGAACAATTGAACTCAAAATACGCGGAGCGCTCAAGAAATGAAGATAAACACCGGCACTCGTATCCAGGCCCTGCTGTCATGTTTTTAAAGCTAAATTTAGATATGCCACATGACTCCATTATTTCCTGTTTCTGGCTGTACTACAAAGTAAAGAAGATACAAGTCTCGTTCTGGTTCGACAATCGTCTATATATCTACGAGTTGAACAATCTATGAAGATGTCACGTTTTTCCATCTTGCTATACAAGCACTGCCTTATTTTCTTGTGGTCTTCGTTTTTTCTTGAGGCAAAGTTTCCAAAATGTGAGCAACCTTTTATCCAATATTCCATATATAAGAGGATTTACTGAATTTGATCCAGCAACGCGCAGAACAAAACCAAAATATCCAATCCAAATATATTTTATTGGTAGATGTTGCCCAGCAACGATGTACCCTACATACCCCACAGAATTAGGCAAAGTACTAACTCCGTAACAAAGAACGGTACTGAGACAAACAAGAAAAGTTCGTCGATTTCGAACATATCTGCTTCTGACTGCGTTTGAACATACACGCATCATGTGCTTGTTTTGTTTGACGAGTGCTCGACCTATTTTATAATAAACTACTGCCATAAATATTGTTGGGAAAAAGTAAAAGCAGCATACCATGTAACCATAATGAAATTTCTCATAAACAGCCCTGACATCGTTCATCTGTATGAAACAGGCGGGCATATATGTTCCATAACCTGCAATCAAGCCAATAATGTAGCCCAAACCACAAACGACTGTCAATTTCCGTCGACTGATGGCAGGTTTTAAGGGATGTACAGTGGCGCGGTAACGAAGCACTGAAATGATCAACATTATGTATATTCCTGCGACTAGAAAGACGTAAGCTATACCCATGACAAGACAATATATGACGGAATAGTCAAAAAGCTCGGCAAAATAGAGGTTCAAGACGTACAAGAATCTCACAAACAAACATCCCAGATCACAGATCGCAAGGTGTAAAACAAGAAAGTAGTAGTTGTTCTTCAACAATTTTTTTTGTCTTAATATGGAGATGATAACCAAAATGTTACCGAGAATTCCAAATACAACGACTGAAATATAAGAATATCTAATGATATCATATGTTGTCTTCTCCATTGTTTCGTTCAAGATATTTCAACTGTAACTTTCGTTGCTGCTTTGTAAAATTCAAGATCAAACTGGTAGCTCGTTTGTGCAGTCCCCTCAAAGAACAGAGAAAATGGCAAATGCAATTATTTTGGTGCGCAATATCAGGCAGTACCAATATTACCTCGCCCATATTCATGATTGTTATCGTTCAACATGTTTCCGACATTGAAGCTATTTCGGACATTGAAGTTGTTTATTATTCAACATATTTTCGAAATTGGAGTTAAATCGGACATTGGCCATACCGATTATTAAGCACTCGTCAGAAGTTGAATGGTCGAAATATGTTGAAAACTAATCAACACATATTGGCGCACGAAGCAATTCTCCGTTTCGTAAACGGTCGTTGCCACCAGTGACGGTCGATGACACCATTTCACCCGCGTAAAGCCTGGTTTCTATTAAGTGGTAATGTTGTCATTCAGTCGCCGATCAAGTTTACAACAATTACAACTTAATGGAAACGCTTGTTGTAATTCAATCGGCGCCAGTCGGCGACAGAAATTTAATGCAACGCTTGACGTGAAGATAACGAGTGGATGGAACGCCTTTTATTATTCAATTAGTTTATTTATGAAAAACAATGTTATCAATGTGGTTATAAGTGGTTCTAGATATAAATTTCACAGAAAACGACTGTTCAAAACGCAGATAAATAATTATTGACTGCATTAGGGCCTGTTTACGTGGAGGTAGGGTGACCCTAGCAGAAGGGTTACCCTACTGAGCAGGTTACCCTAGTCTATTGTGTTTGCGCCTTGCGTTTACATGCGCGCTTGGGTGACCATAAAGGTAGGGTTACCAAACAGATAGGGTAACCTAGGCGGAAGGGCTATGTTTTTGTGTAAATAAGCCATGTAAAGGCGTTAGGTAGGGTTACCCTACCAAGCGGGCCATGTATTATTTCCTCTGACTATCAAACTGGGGAATATTTTAATATGCCTTGATGCAATTATTTACAAAGTAGAAGACCACAGCGTCGAAATACACAAGGAACAATAAAAATTGTCGCCAAAATTTCGTGTACCAGGAGTTTGAATACAGCCAGCTTAGCAACCACGCACAAGTAGGGTCACCCTATCCAGACAATATATCCCTATCTGTAGGGTGACCCTACCTCATGTAAACACTCGCTATTTTTTACCCTCCTGGTAGGGTCACCCTACCTCCATGTAAACAGGCCCTTAGATAGATCATACCATGAAATGTCCGCCAATATTAATTAACATAATTCACATCGCCCCCCGGTACAGACCACGTACAGACACAAGGAAAAATATCTGGTCGCCGTGTTAGTTTCAAACCAAGGTATAGCGCGAGTCCGTTTCTGGCGTACGAAATAAAGCAATTTCTTTCGCACTATTTACTGTTCGCGTACCTTTAGTCCACGGTACGGTAAATTTGAAATAAAAAAACTTGAATTACAATTAGTGATATATGCACTACCTCCTCCACAGCGGTTTATTAATTGGAGCGGGCTTGGAAAATTAGGGAAGGGACGCACGGGCGGCATAAAAAATGCGGGTAAGGCGAAGGGAAGCGCCTGCTGACTAATGTTCTCAAGATGGCAGAAGCTATTCATCACTTATTTGACTATAATCGTCCGGAGAAAGAGTTTGTTAATGATTCTTATGAACGTAGGCTCTTACAAAAGGCTAAGGAAGGTGGGAAAGTACTTTGCTCTAACTGTCACGCTTCTGATGGCAAAATAAATGCGCATATATACTTTTAGATTTGTTATACATATTTGTTATTATTTTGCATATAATTTTCCTTTCAAGTTATACATATTCGTAGTCAAATACATACTCATACTACATACTGAATGACACATTAATGATGTCGACATCACTATCACTGAAGTCAATTGAACCTTCGCATTTTGAGTGCATTTTTCGGTGTTGTCGCCCATCGAGACTGAGGACAAAAACACTTTGATTCAACGTTTCATATTTCGATTAATATGGATCATATTTCAGCAATAACTTTTAAAATATACCCATCTAAGATGGAAAACACGAAAATATATCGTTTTACGCTGTGATGGGCAATATTTCAGGCAGATTTTTTTGGATTCCCGATTGTCGACATTTATGCCTGATTTTCGACCATTAATTGGCAGGCCCTTCGTCTACTCTTTCCCCTGAAGCAAAATATCACCCGCCCGCGGGAAAAAGGGCCTGAGGAGGAGGTAGATATATGCATGTGATGGAAACTATGTAACTTATGAGTTGCTGGTGGTCGCAGCAACTATAGGTTTCGGCACACATTTTTTTTCGTCGTTGGTTCGACACAAAATGCATGGAATGCACCTACATCATCATGTACTTGACGTCATCAAAATTACCATCAATAACCCAAATTTTCTGGAACTTTAGTCCCATTTTAGCCCTTAATATCCAAACGTTTATCCCTAAATATCCAATATACACGCCAGAGTTCACCACGGCATGTGCCATGCAAGAAGATAAACAATGTGCGAATTTCTATAATTTTAGATTTCATATCTGTACATTTTTCGGTTTTTCAACGCTCGTGCTTCTATAATGCTTTATACACCTAAAAGAGTGCGAAAATTTGCACAACATAGTCGAATTTCGACCCAAGTGGATTTTGTTCAAATTGCTGTATATAGTTTAACAAGATGTAAAATGCACAATTGTAGTTTGAATACATACTACCGTTACAAAGAGCGTAAAATTTTGCACAACGTAGCCGAATTTCGATGCAATCATATGACTAGATTTTGCGCAAATTGATTTTGAATATAGAACTCTAAAGTCTAAAGCGTTGGTGTTATTCTATAGTCTAACAAGATGTAAACAAGTCATGCACAATTGTAGTTGGAATATATCTCTAAATTGTCGGCCTTTCTATGTCTGTACTACCGTTACAACTGTTACAAAGAGCGTTAAATTTTGCACATCAGTCGAATTTCGATGCAATCGTATGACTAGATTTTGCGCAAATTAATTTTGAATACTAAAACTCTAAAGCGGCGGTGTAATTCTACACTCTAACAAGATATATCATGCACAATAATAATTATTTCATTTGTAGTTGGTTTTTCTAGGCTTGTACTTCAAAATTTCAGGTCATTAACGGGTTCACCCGTTTGGCGAATAAGTGAAACTAACAAGTACGTAATTCGTAAATCACTCAGGAATCATTTAAAAAGCCCCAGTAACTTAACGCTCAATAGAACATCTTATCAACAATATTTCAGTCCGATTATAATTTCCGGTTTGACTTTAAGTCCAGTAACTTGTTTCAATGCATCAAAATCTTCCCCATATATTACTATTTTATATAAAGGTATGGGTTCTTGAATTTGGACCAAATGTTTGCTATGGTATCGAAACTCAACACTAAGTAATTTTTGCGATTCAAAGTACGACGCTGTAAAACGTATATGTAACACCGCGGAGTGTTGAGAAATATGATATATTTGGCAAGGTGATAAATGATATATTTACTGGGCAACGGAACACGTAGTGCCATACATTTTTGAGATATTACTTGAAATGAATACTGGGATTACTTCTCAAAACAGAATGGTAATAGCCGCAAAGTTTGGCATACTAATTATCAGTTTTTAATATAAACTGTTAAAGTGCATATGTCACAATTACCATTTTTTTCTCAAAAATTGGCCGTGACGAGACAATTCGAATGATATACATCATTCTTTAAACGGATAAATACTTCCAGAGATATTTTGGCTCAAACATGCCAAAAAATAGGTTTTTCAAAACTTGGCCGGGAGAAAAGAGGCTGAGTACGAATAGCCGCGATGACGTCAAATCGGGAAGTCATGTTTTGTTTACGTTATAAAACAATATAAAATATAGTCATGTTGGAAGCGAAAAACTGCCGAAATATTCAATTATCTGGCATATTTTCTTGGAATTCGACTTCAGGATTTTACGCAATAGAAAGGTGAACATTGCCGTTCCCGTAATTTGGTAAAATATTTTCTATAATGGAGAGAACTCAAACGGTGTGAGTCTAAAATGTCGGCTGCAAGCCTGCAAATGAAGTCATGGACCCGTGCTGGACTTCGGCAAATTTACTCAAGTAATTTACATGAAGAAAATTAAAAGGATAAAGGGATATGCGCGTGGATGCCTTGTGAGAACGTAGTAATAGACGAAAAGACTGGAATGTAGAAACAAGTTAGTAAATTGAAATTTGCAATTTTGTATAAATTGTGCTACCTTTTAAAATATTTGAATATATTTTGTGCAAGATGTGCCACAATTGCCCTGTATAAAAGGAATATATAGCATAAAATAAAAAACAGTCATGGGAGACGATGTATGACTTCAGATTGACCACATGTCTTAACATGTTTATAAACAAACTTCTTGTGCTTGCATTCTCAGTGTCTATAAAGTATAGTAAATTATCAAACAATTTTTACATTTGATATTGTTCAATATATTGCTTATAAATGGTATTTATACTAATAGTGACATCATTTATATGCTTATGTAGGAAATAAACACAAAGATGAAGAGAGAAATGAGGCTCCAATGATGATAATTCAGACTCATAAGACATCACATAACTTGTTAATTTAGTTGTCTAATAATTACCTGTATCTCTGTTATTTGTATGATCACTGTTTATATTTAGAGGGCATATTAGTGATATAATAGGGTCCTGAAGAAGGGAGGGGAGAGGGGTACTAATCCCAGTTTTACGGCCCAAATTTTGACCAAATTCCATAGTCCCATCCTATGTTTTGCTCAAATCCCAATCCCATTTTCTATTGTTTTTTGTTGTTGGTGAATCCCAGCCCCAGTGCATAAAATGGTTTCCCAGCTCAAAAGCATGAAAATACCAACTCCCATTTTACCCCTTCAGGACCCTCATATAAGGATAATCAGTAATCTGCCCTATAAATGCTCCCTATACTCGTTATATTGTTATGTTATGCACACAAATATATTTCTTTTTTATCTTGACCCAAATCACAAGCCTGTTCCTACCCTCTTGTGACTGTAACATAATGATATAACCAATTTCCTTATTACTGATCAAGGGATACCCATTAATGGTTCAACAGATTTTAATAATTCAGTTGTAAGAGTATGGCAAACATATTAAAAAAAAATTAATCACAAAAACAAATAAATATGTTTATGACCATCCATTCTATGTTTTTTATTTGACTAGTTGTATTTAGCATTTTAGAATACATTAGATTTTTCCTTAATCTCAAGGCAAATGCCCATCTAAACAATACAATTAGTCATACTTGATTTTTATGCAGGTATATGTAGTTGATAAACATGACTAAAGAAGCCACATTTCAACCTACCACTGACGAGTAAAATTGTCTGGTGTTAGATAGAATAAGTAAAATACTAAGGCTGACCTGAATAGGAACTCTGGTGGTGTTAGTCATTTTCATATGTCAGAATGAGCCATAGTACAACCCCTGACTCAACAAAAGCTGTCACTAGTGCTGCACTACAAGCCGAGGCCTAGACTTGGTCAGTTTTTTGCTTCACCGATTTTCTGAGTAGTTTAATCAGCCATTCCATAAACCAAACTGGGCCACAGTGAGGCTTAGGTATGCATGCAGTGTATATTCATAAGATATACATTAGGCTGTATAAAAAGAAGGTGGCTGTGTGGAAAGTTACATGGAATTATAACTTCATTTATTAAAGAGTTGACCATGGGTGGCACTTTTCCATGGGTGGCACGGTTTCATTGCACTTTACATGATACTGAATAGTGGCAAGAGACCTGCCCATAGAAATAACAGATGTCTACTATTTCTATGGACCTGCTACATTGCACTACACAGAAACCAAATAAATATATATTAAATGTCTTGCCCCATAACACTCCTCATACTAGGATGTTCATCTGGTGGATATAGAAAAATATATAGTAACAATTAAATGTATAGTAATGAAATGTTGTCTCTGCCATCTGTGACATTCCTTGGGCTATCCATCACATTCTTGTGGCCTCTCATCAGCTGATGATACCATACAGTACATTGTAAATGTAATATTGCTCCGTGACCTTGTGTTCTGACTTGCTTAGCATTAGATACTATAAAATGCAAGATGAAAAAAATATGTTTAATATATATCATTCTACCAAGAATATCTATGCTTAGTAGATTTTTGTAGACGATGGTGGTATGTAGTTTTCATCTATTTTTTGTTACAATACAATTACTTGTTTAAACTTACCAGTTCCCATAAATACTTCATTTTGTACGGCTTCCTCGACGGCTTCAAAGCGTTCCTTCGACTCCGATCTCAAAATTGACAAAATATGAGAGATTTCGCCCACATTCTGGGAACGGCAATGTTCACCTTTCTTTTGCGAAAAATCCTTAAGGCGAATTCCAAACGTATATGCCAGAAAATTTATTATTTCTGCAGTTTTTCGCTTCCAACATGACTATATTTTATATTGTTTTATAATGTAAACAAAACATGACTTCCCGATTTGACGTCATCGCGGCTACTCGTACTCAGCCTCTTTTCTCCCGGCCATGTTTTGAAAAACCTATGTTTGAGCCAAAATATCTCTGGAAGTATTTATCCGATTAAGGAATGATGTATATCATTCGAATTGTCTCGTCACGGCCGATTTTTGAGAAAAAAATGGTAATTGTGACATATGCACTTTAAGTATAATATGTGAGAAGTCGCCAGGAAAAAAATTATTCTGGTTGTGTCAACATGTACATTGTGTCAATAGAAGAACCTTCTTTGGCGGAGAAGGACCTGGCACTAGGGTAGATAGAAGTCACTAACCAATCAACATTCAGAATAACAACACTACATGTATAGTGGACAGGGTGCCCATGCCAAGTCAACATTATGAAGGGAGAGCCCCAGAACCTTTGGCAGAGAAGGACCTGGGCACTAGGGTAGGTAGAGACCACTGAACAATCAGAACACTCAGACAACAACTTTTATTAATAGCGAAAGAATCAGTTACATGATTTATATTTCATTTGTTTACTATTATATATTGAAATCTCTATATCAAAATGTCTATATTATGCACAAATGAATATATGAAACCTAGCTATTTGTGTAAAATTATATACAGTGTTCACAAAAATAAACCAAAACCTCTTAAAATAATCTATTATGTATTCTTTTCAAAACGGATGTAATTTGCAAAAAGTATATGTAGTTTGTTATTGGAAATTTCAAATGGTTTTCAATGGCTTAAACACAGCAATTATATTTATGTTGTTTTTCATAAAGTCTGCATGGGTAATATTCAAACTAGGTCACTTATTTATACAGGCAGAATGCGTTATTTAAATATACGATTAATCCTCATCTATTTCAGCCATGTTTGTGGCGCTGGGGGGGGGGGGGGGGTGTTATTGGACTAGCTAGGGGTGGGCTAAATAGTGCGACACAGTATGTGAGAAATTCAGTTAATTGACCAATTAATAAATGTATTGTAATCAATATTGTACACAGCTGTTTCTTAGTTGTGAATGGGTGGGGGGGGGGGGCTTAATAGAGGATTTACGGTAAAATCAACAAAACATTCTGTTAAAGTTCACGGAGAAGAAGATTTTTGTAGAAAAATGACATACTTACCACGAACCAAAGCAAGTGCACCGTTTGTGTGACAGACAAGATGAAAATGGTATATATTTGCTGGAAAGTTTGTATTACACAGTAAATATGAACACTGAAGTTCAGCAGTTTGATCAGGCAAATATTCTATCAATATCTTGTCGTCATCAGAGTCCCAAACGTGACCAATGAAGTTCTTGGTGACTTGGTTGTAAAATATACTGTGATAGGAATAGCGACCTTCACTTGGACGAAATTTAACAGTCCTTTGTAACTTTCCGTCTTCTGTGTAAATGTAAAGCCTAGGTTGTGAGACTTCAGACCACTTTCTTGTTGCGAATTTTATTTCATTATTGCAAGAAACAGACACAGACATTATCTGATCATGCAACTTCAGACCTGTGTCAAAGCTGTTTATCAGTTCTCCATTGCTGTTACACAAATATACCGTGATATTTTTCCCACCAGGTTTACAAAAAATGACAATATTTTTATCATTGGTCACAGTAAAGGCAATGTTATGATTACCTAACTCTTCAAGAAATTTCAAAGTATAATGACGCGGCGTATTTCTTCCATCTGCACTGTACACTGATGACGTATAGCGCGACAGAACGTACACTGTGTCGTCTTCATCGACAGCTTCATCAATGACTTCACCACCGGGCTGAGGATGTTCAGTGTTGTCTTCCAAAGGAGAAAGACAGTACACCGGCAGCTGACCTGACAACGTATAGCGCAACAGAACGTACACTGTGTCGTCTTCATCGACAGCTACATCAATGACTTCACCACCGGGCTGAGGGTGTTCAGTGTTGTCTTCCAAAGGAGAAAGACAGTACGGCTGCAGCTTACCTGTTGTTTTGTCGAGTTTTTGAAGACCATGTCTGCCATCGGTGAAACAAACGAGATCTCCTTTTTGGTCAATGCACACATTGTTTGATAATTGCTGTCCCGACACACTTTTTCCTCAAGTACTACAATGTCCCAGGGTGGTGTTATTTGAATTTCTTTCAGATTTGGTAAACTCTTGTAATGAATCGGATGGACAACTTGCTTACCACATTTTATCATTGGCCATTCAAAAACAGCCATTCTTTTCTTTGTAAACTTCGAGATAAAATCAGCCAAGATCAAATTAATCATCGCTACAGTTTCCACGATTTCCGCTCGTGACTCTTGTTTGAAGACAGATTTTATTCCTCCTTTCATATGCACTGAAAATATTTCTTGTATGGCTGGCATGTCATGTAGTTCTTGCAGATAGTGCAAGCAGTCATTTCTCGCGATTTCTGGATCGTTCAAATGCTGAAGTATTCCGCTTGCGATGCGTACTTTACTCGCTAAAATTCTTTCTTCTGTGCTCAGTGCTGCGTTATGAAATGCTTCGCACGCTTTCTCTTCTGCTTTCTTGAAAGATTCTTTGGCGAACTCAAACAGTTCATTTGATACATTCTTTAACTTCCCAATGGCATTGGCAAGTGCAACTGCGTCTTCCACAGTCACTCCATGTTGAGCTGGCTTTGTCTCGGTTGAACCTGCCCCAGCGTTCGGTAATTCAGACGTAGATGGGTTTCCACTGTCAGAAGACTCGCCTAAAGACATGTTCAGACGTTTGATACCTAGATGTAAGCAGCTAATGCTCGCACAAAGATCTTTTCTCGCAATAGCATCAAGTTTAGACTTGATGTCGTCCAATTCACGAACAAACAAATCTCGAAACTTTTGATCCGTGAGACCTCCATCTTGGAGTTTCTCAGCGCCATAAGTACGAACTTTGTTCGATATTAAACCGAAGGTAAACTTCAAAACGCCTGTGATTACTTCTGACATCGTATCGCAACTAAGTCAACTTAAACTATGAGGAAATATTTTGATGACAAAGACTATATTGAGCAAGTCACAAGACAGTCAAATGATTTAAGTTCCTGTGGTATCAAATTTCTCATGTGTTTGCAACATTCCAAACTTTTATAGTTTGGTGACCTTGTACGACTTCCTTTATGCAAATTGTATTTTTCTTCATTTTATATTTTATCAAATTTAAAACATTCAGCCGTGGTTGTTTGATAGTCTTGAGTCAGGATATCTAAAGCATAAATGAATATAAAATATGCGAAAATAATTTGATGTTAAAGCTACATTAGACCATATTGAGAAAGTCACAGGACAGTCAAGTGTTTTGAGCTCATTTCAATTTTTTTTAATTTCCTGTCCTTTGTACAACGTATATTTGTCTTCATTCTATATTTTATTTAATCCAAAAATGGTGTTTCTTAGTTGTAAATGTTGGGGGGGGGGGGACTACTGCTTACTGAAGAATTTGTGGAAAAATCGACAAAACATTCTGTTAAATCAAAGGCAAACATCAAAACACTTGAGATTGCTTCTGACATCGTACCACAACTAAGTCAAGTTGAACTATGAGGAAATATTTTAATGGCGTGTTGTTTGATAAACTTGGGTGAACTAGGCTACTTCATAGCTAGAGTATGACTTAGGTTAGGTTAGGTTAGGGTGGGTCAGGATGCCCAAAGCTTAAGTGAGTTAAAATATGCGAAAATATTTTGATGACAAAGACTGTATTGAGAAAGTCTCAAGACAGTCAAGTGATTTTAACTTCCTGTGGTATCAAGTACTATACAATGGAGACTCGGAAAATGATAAAGTTGGGTGGGTCTAGGGTACGTCATAGCCCCATACACTATTCATGAGTATGACGTAGGCTAGGGTCAGGATGTCCAAAGCACTTATGCTTAAAATATGCGAAAATATTTTGTTGACAAAGACTGTATATTAAGACGGTTACAAGACAGTCAAGTGATTTAACTTCCTTAGTTTGCTGACCTTGTACGACTTCCTTTGTGCAACTTGTATTTTCTGTATTTGATATTTTATTAAATAGAAACAAATCTGACAATCAAATACTTGAGTCTTTGATCAAAACCTGCTTAGAAAGCCCTGGGAACGAAGTTCGTCTTTGATACCACTTGGAACTGTCGGCCAAAAAATCTGATCAATGTCATGAGATCAATGTCAATGACATCTTGATCAATGTCATGAGTTCCTTAAGTGTCGCATCTTTCCTAAAGTAAAGAATAGTGGACGAGGCGGAAGTATTCAAGTGACGGTAGTCAGTTAGGCTTTTAGTTTCAGCAAATCAGCAGAGATTTACGATAACTGACCATGTGTAAATCTGCAGTTCATTTGATGGTACAGTTCTGAAAAATTCTTCAGGTCTATAATGGAAAATATATGCAGGTATTTCCCGCAGGTATTTCCCGCACGAGATATTCTCGCTACTTATCAACTTATTCTTACGCTCATACACTGACATTCGGCGGTTGACTTGTGTAAAACTACCTGTTTCGAGCGAAGGTCCTTCGTCTTGAAGTTAGAAGACTGACACGCTGTTTAAACTATATTTCAGAGCTATGATATAAAGTGTATTCGTGAGAAAACCCCAACGCTGCGTCGCATTGCTTTGTCAACCTAAAGTTAACCCGAGCGAGACGTGAACTTGCATTTTCAGTCAGGGTACCGGACAGACTTGGTCAAGACCCGCATATCCGTGCGCTCTTTATAACTCCTAATTGCGGAGGAGAGTAGCTTAACCCGCCTATACAGGGTCGGAAGTGATTAGTATTCAAAATGGCGTCGCGCGCGCACGTGCGTACGTGCGCACGGTATGTTTGTACGGAGATAATAATAACCAAAGAGATTATTTTGAGAATAATTTATAGCGTGTAATTAAATATCAAAATGGCGTCGCGTGCGCACGGGTGTGGCTACTAGAGGGCACTCAGCTATAGATTTTATTTTTGTGGAGGTAGCCACATCTTTGACATGGTTGCAGAAGTTATGGAGCCATGGAGCGACGCTACCTCCATAGTCTAAGGGGCTAACTACAAGTTCAAAATGTGCGCTTCAAAACTCAGTCGAACAAAGATCATGTAGGCAGTGGAGCTAGATATTTTAACCTGGAGTTACCTGCTAAGAACTCCAAAAATCATGTGGAGCTAGTTATCTAAACTTGGAAGATTTATTGGCTAACTCCAAACCTTCTTAGTCTAGAAAAGATTTGCCTGTGAAAAGCAAATTTTCAGAGTAAAAGAAATTTAAAGAAAATCTCATAGACCCCAGACCCCCATAGCATAGTCTAGCTCCTACCTCCTCCCGTGCGCCCCTTCCCTAATTTTCCAAGCCCGCTCCAATTAATAAAGCGCCTGTGGAGGAGGTAGGTCTAGCTCTGTTCGAACATTGGCTGCCTCCACAAAAATACGATCTACAGGCATGCATTGGTCGTGAACCCCCCCCCCTAGCTTACGGTTGGTACGCTTGTGAAAATGTTGATAATTCCTTACTTTGTATACAGTTTAGTAAAAATGTCTTATTGTACTATTTGAGCACTGATGTCAGAATTTATAGCTCAGATATAGTATAAATATAGCGAAATTCAAAAATCTGCTTCTTTCGAACTAAACCTTTTTTTGTAATTTTTAATACTGAAGATGTTTATCAGTTGTTTTGACGTTGTTTTATTTCCAATAAAGTTACTGGATGTTTTTGGACATAAGTCTAATGTCAGTTTGGTATTTGATTTCATGGAAACAGATCTGGAGGTAATGGAAATATGCTTCAGGATTCTATTTTTAATTGTTACTGTTGATGTCATTGTATTTGTTGTTGCCTTTGCTGTTTTCTATTTTGTTTTGGTTTGTTGTTGTTTTTGTTGTTGTTGTTGTCACTGTCGTTGTCGTCGTCGTTGTAATTGTTGTTGTCGTTGTTGTCCTTGTCGTTGTCGTCGTCGTCGTCGTCTTTGTTGTTGTTTTCGTTGTCGTGTTTGTTGTTGTTTTCGTCGTCGTTTTGTCGTCGTTTTGACGTCGTTTTGTCGTCGTCGTCGTCGTCGTCGTCGTCGCTTCTAAGGACTTCAGAGAACCCTATTTTAACATGCGGTATTTCCAGACATTTCTATCATAATGACTTGGATCTTCTTGTTCCTTAAGTTGACTGCAATGAACATAGTGTTTGTTCCACGTCTGTATAAGTTAGGGAGCCTTGAAGCGACGCCATCTCCATAGTCTGAGGGGCTGAGTCCAAATTCAAAATGTGCGCTTCAAAACTTTAGTTGAATCAAGCGTTCTGAAGTTACAGGCGAACTTCGAAATCATATAGAGACATGCAGTGGAGCTAGCTATCTTAACCTGGAGTTACTGTTAGGCTAACAACTCCAAAAATCATGTGAAGTTTGTTATCTAAGCATGGAGCCTAAAGGCCCAGACACACCGAACGCGATTCGGCAACGCGACGCGATTTTTCAGTTTTTAAAAGTAAATACAAGCGTCTATGGAAGGAAATTTTAAAAGATATGCAGACCAAATAACTCAAACTGTTATAGCGTTTTATCAACGCCGGATTTTGTTTTCCTTAGGTGATAGTAAAAGATACAAGTATCATGCTAACGCCAGCACATATAAAAAGTTTTATTTTGATGACTTTACAAGGATTGGAATATCTTCATCTTAACTGGATACTTCATAGGGTGAGTTAGTACGTGTTTCAATTCAATGTTAAGGTAGCTTCGGTGCACGAGTCGGTAAGTTTGGGTAGCATTTAAAATATGTGAAAGTGTGATTAATGGGACAAAACGAAAAACGATTTCTAACCTAAAAGCTGGACTGGGTGCAAAAATGAGCGCACACATATACATAAGCATACTGAAAATTTGATGCAATGGTGATTTCCGTATTCATTGCAGTATTGTTGATTAAAGATGAAGGTCGAAAAAATGAAAAGATTGAACGCTATAAACACTCGAACCTTTCCTTACGGACACTTCTTTTATACGGACATCTCTCTAATATGGACACCTCTAATACTGACAACCCTCTAATACGGGAACCCTCTAATGTACTGACACCTCTCTAATACTGACAACCCTCCAATACGGAAATTCTCTAATGCACTGACACCTCTCTAATATGAACACCTCTTTAATAGTGACAACCCTGTAATATGGAACACCACCTATTAGTATTACGTACACCTTTCTCATACGGGCACTTGTACTTATACGGACAGTTTTCTATGTCCAGACTAAATTCTGGTATATTTTTCATACGAATGCAGGCTGACCTAGTAAATTATTCTAGGATATATACATGTCTTACCAATTGGATACTTCTTGTCGTGGGGGTTGATTTTATCCTTTTTCCAATTTTCTATTTTGATTCTTATAGGACTTAAAACCCAATAACTTGCTGATAGGTCCAAATGGCATCTTAAAACTTGGAGATTTTGGCTTGGCGAAATATTATGGCAGTCCAAACAGAATATATACACATCAAGTTGTGACAAGGTATTTTTGGAAGTTCCTGTACGCATCAAGCCGGTTTTCCACGGATCCGCTAGGCGATTTTGTTCGCGCGAAGCGAAGCAAACGTGAAATTCGGCAAGATTGGTTATAGCGGAAAAATTCGTCGCGAGAAAGTAGGATTGATTCCCATTAGCATAGGATTGACATCACGACATCGCTCATAGCCTGTGTACAGACCTTACATACATACATTACATGTAAGGTCTGTACACAGGCTACATCACTCACCGCATCGCAATGAATGTAAACCGTACATAGTTATTTACACCTATTACGGTGCACTGAGTGATGTCACCTCACGTCGCCCGTCGCAGGCAACGAGAACTGAAGAATTGTATTATTTTATTGTCAAGAAAATTTATCATATTTTCATCAAGGGAACAACAGCTTTGTTAAACATTTTAGTCAATTATTTAATAAACTAGCGTTGCCATTGGGCTGCCTATAGCAAGGGTTGTATATTTAGAATGTATATTTCATTTCAGGTGGTATCGTTGTCCAGAATTGTTGTTTGGCGCTCGGATTTATGGCGCAGGGGTTGACATCTGGGCTGTTGGATGTATCCTGGCTGAACTACTTTTAAGAGTGAGAAATTTATAACTATTGCATATAAATAGAACTTAAGTGTCAAAGTCTCTCATTAGTTCCAATTTTAAGTATGGTATCCTGCAGCAGAAACCAAATAGTAATTTCATTTATACTGATATCTCTACCATATTATCTAGACTGTTGTCCGTATAGTTATTCAAAAATAATACAGGATATAAAACCGGAGAAAACCTGCCTGCACGTTCGTAAGAGTCAAACTGAAGCACTGTTTTCACACGTGATTGTAGTGATATTATAGTTTTGAACGACAATTGCCGTGATACAGGAAGCGAAACCAGGCTGTAGAAATGAACGGAACATGCAGACGAAAGTGTAGCCTCAGAAAACAAACATGTTTAATTTCCAATCCTCGTAACGAAATTGATGATTTGTCATAACTCTTAACATGATATTAATATATAGATTATTTACCATTAGGTACCATTTCTGCCAGGAGAGTCAGATTTGGACCAACTCAGTAGAATATTTCAAGCTCTCGGCACACCAACTGAAGATTCATGGCCGGTAAGCTGTGGTTAAACAGCTTTGTAGAAACAAGATAGAACTATACATTACATGACAAGACTGCACAACGACAAGACAACGACAGCAACAACAGCAGAAATAAACAACAGCAACAGCAATTACAACAACAACAACAACAACACCAACAACTACAACAATAATAACAACATCACCTAACATATGATTAATTTGTCTTTATATAGGGAGTGAAAACTTTACCTGACTACGTGGAGTTCAAGTCATTTCCAGGCACACCTCTAAAAGATATCTTCAGTGCAGCTGGTGATGATTTACTTGATTTACTGGCTAGATTATTGGATTGTAACCCCAACGGCCGAGTTTCATCAAGTCAGGTAACTATATGGTATTGTATTCCTCAATAAGCTGCCGTGGTTGGTGTCCGAACTACCTCGAAAAGAGATTAAAAACACTTAATCAAGACTCGAGGGAAGACTACTGACCTGACAAAGGGCCTTTTACACTTTACAGTAGTCTTTTTCGGGTAGTTCAGACACCAACCACGGCAGCTCAAAAACTGACAAAAAAAACCTGATTGAAGTACCCGGAGAAAAACGATCGAAACACAGAAGAGAACCAACCATAATATGAGTTTTCAAGCTCATCGGGTGAGAGTATAGGTAGTCACACATCTAGCGTTGCAAACAAGCTGCGGGTCGACTGTTATCACCCATAAGGAAGGTTTACTGGCATTGAGGGAGGTTGAAAGACTAATGAAAGACTGAATAACAAATAGCCCCCTTAAGTTAAGATTAAGATGTCAGACACACATGAAACTAATGTAACATTTAAAGAGAAACCAGGCAAGTATTTTGGTAGGTTGACCAGCTTGGCGTACTACTTGAAATAATGTTGGTATACACTTAGTTTAATTTAAAATACCATCCAAGGTGTATTCTTTTTATGTAGGTCAGTATATAGCCTAATCAGACTAGTATAGGACAGACTATAGGAGTCATACTATAAAGCAATACGGAAATTGTCAACTGGCAAACCTGCGCAGACAAAAACGTGTATGGCGGAAAATTTGCAGTTGTTTTGAGGAAGGTTGAAAACGTTTTGCAACTTTTTGCCAAATTTTCGTTCGAATATTCCATCCACAAAACACCTTCTACTGGTAGTCCAATTCAACGAGATGCACAAAACATCTTGATATTTACCCATACCTTGTAATGGCATCACTCCATTATATATACACGAATTTGCGGTTAATGCTCAGCAAATGGACTCTGTAGCTCAGTTGGTTAGAGCGCTGCACCGGAATCGCTGGGCCGCAGGTTCGATTCCTGCCAGAGGACCTAAAGTTGCATTTTTCGCAACTGCTCCTGGTTAGGTCTAAAAATGTGTATAAGTTTTCGTTCGAATATTCCATCCACAGAACACCTTCTGCTATTAGTTTTATCGAACGAAATGCCCAAAAATATTGATATTTACCCACATCTAAGTATAATACCCTACCCTTGGGCCTTGACCTTCAGTATAGCTGGCTTAATTCAGCGGTAACACGGTATGGGACAGCCTGCTACCAGTTTCGACATCACTGATAGGATTATCCAGTCTATCAGTTAGTGTAGTTTAGTTTAGTTTAGTTTAAACTGTAGTAAAAATATCCGTTACGATTATAATTGTCCTAAAATAACTTAACTGTATGGGGCTATAAACTGACGAGGAGCCATTGCTCTAAGGTCCAAAGCGTTTATGATCTTTTCAGCTAGTTCTTACAGACACAGTAAGTAAATGGGGTGGGCTAATCATCCTTACTTGCAGCTGAGAGCTGAGCTGAATTACGAAGGACGCAGCTCGACTTGATCGAGTCGAAGGCTTATTAAAGGCGCCTCTGGCTGCCACCGTATGACTCATATCTGATCAGGGAGCACAGCTACGATGGAAGGGTTTGTTTGGGGCTTATCCAAACCCACCCTGGCAAAATTCCCTGTGGGAGGAAACCGGAGTACCCGGAGAGAACCCACGACTTTCGGTAGAGCGTTGACTGACTCTTTTCACATAAGTGTCATGAGTCCCCAGCGAGAGTCGAACCCACGGTCTCAAAGGTGAAAGGCGCTTGCTCTGACGACTGCGCCACCGCAGTCCCAGCACGCAGTAGCAATATATTTGAATTCAATCCAGTCACAATTTTAAGAGCAAATACTACATTCTATTTTAAAGGCTTTACAGATGCCGTATTTCTCCAATAAGCCAGCGCCTACGCCGCCAAATGTACTACCAACGCCAAAATTGCCGGGGGCTGACATCATTAAAGGCGATGAGAAAGCAAAGAAACGAAAATTGGCCGGCATTGGTGAAGCAAAGAACGGTGAGTAGAATATCTAGACTCCAGACCAATGGACTTTAAGGCAATGTTACACTAGCAAGTTTTTGGTGATTTTTGTCTTCCTGATTGATGTGATGGAGTGAATGACACATCTACTCATGCCTTTGTAAAACCGATCCCATATTGGTCACATACCTTTGTTCGTTAGTCCACTCATTCGCATGCGTCAGTAGGAGAAAAATCGCCCACAAAATTACCAGTGTGAACCAGGCTTAAAGGCCATGCTACACGGGGCAATTTTTGCTGCAACTTGTAACGCAATTTGTGCACAATCCTCTAGAAATGTACGCATAGAAAAACAGTGAAGATGGCCCGAGTTTCGCTCCACCGATGTTATCATGCGCATTCATTTCTTTGTTGACCCCATTGAACTATAAGTAAAATAAGGGAAATACTTAAAACTTTGAGGGAAAATTTGCCGTATTTTACAAAATTGCGGTTGTTTTTGTATTTTTTAAGTATTTCCATTTTGCCTAAAGTCTTGAAGTTTTTATATCAAATATAACTTTTTAATAGCTTCAATTTCATATACAGCCCAATGTTCGGCGTTAAGTATTTCAACTCAAACCTCAGAAAACTAGCTTGGCTTCAACGAATCATAGGACTTGATCATAGGAGTTAGCGTTCCAGTTTACTTAGAGTTCACTGGTTGACCCCCACAGAATCAAGGGGGTCATCTTGTCAGAAAATATTTGAGATATAAGATTGCCTAGATAGTCAAAAAGGCTCATCAATGGTCCAATATTCTATTTGTGTTTGATAAATGCCCTGTCAAATCCAAAATTTGGATTTGATAAGGGAATTGGCACCCCCCCTGCACCCCCCTTGGCCAGCTATGGAATGAATGCATGGGAATGCCCTGCGCACCCCCATCCCCGAAAAAAAAATGCTGTGCTGAAAATGGCAGAAATCAGTCCCCAGAGGCTGGAGAATACGAACGTGTTCTGAAAGAACCTCAGACCCCCCTACCGGATCCATCCACTGCACACCCCCAGTTCATCGCCTTCTCGTTGGGCGTATATTCCTTGATGCCCCTCCCCATCCCAAGGCCTTGCCAGGTTCCGATACGTTTTCCATCTTAGCCCAAGAAAAATTATGCATGGCTTAAATTCTGTTTCAGTTGGTAGCAAGAGACTTGTGTTTTGATGGTGTGAAATTCCAAAAATTAAACGTGTCTGAAAGATGCTATGTCTTGGACGGAAGGCGTGTGAAGAGACAAAGACACAAGTCAGAGTAGTTGGTCTGAAAGGAGATCTATACGTCAGAATTCAAAATTGAGTGAGCTAGCGAAGCAATATGCTAGATGTACAGTAGCAAGAACTTTAAAGATACGAAGAAGTGAAAGCTAAGATGAACAACCTTTTCGAAACCAAGAGCATAACGCTGCCCTGAGAACCTATACATCGCACGTTCAATAGGCTGTTCTAATAAGACAGTTCGGAGTTTCGACTGTGCATCCAAATGACGCGTTTTGCGTCGGGATACAATTGCAATTGAATCATAACATGTAGGTGAGACTGAAAGAATTAAAATATGCATATCGAAATATTCAACTGTTCAATCATCGTTTGAATATGGAAAATTGCTCGAAGAACAACCAGTTGCCGCACGGTTGATTCGCTTCAAATTAGAACATTTATTTCTAAGGCAAAGTATGGTAGTACAAAAATTATATGATGGACAGTTCTATTGTGGCTGAATGTGAAACACAAATGAATGGTGGAACAGTTCTGCATATTTTAATTCTTCCACTCTCAGCTACATGTTATGATTCAACTGTAATTTCATCCCGACGCAGAACGCGTCATTTGGATGCGCAGTCGAAACTCCGAACTGGCTTGTTTTCCCCTCGATCACAGAATAGGAAATGACCAGAAGGGCCACTCAGCGGTGCAACGTGACCCCCTATTTTTATGCAGTTTTCTGGCCAGAATAATGGCGGACCAGCCAGTTCGGCGTGTTTATTGGCCAGAAAATGCAATTGACTGGCTAGAATAATGGTAATGAACATGCGTAATGCGACATGCGCAGCGTCAAAAATGTCAAGGGTTCCGCCTCAAGTGGACCTTCTAGTCATTTCCTATTCTATGCCTCGATTGAGTCCAATTGAGTCCCCTAAAATTTCGGCAACACTGGCTAAAGTACCGAACGTTTACCGTCCTATACACATTTGCTACACAGCATGCGTGTAAAACGTATAAATCCGCAGGGCGGCCTCAAAATGCAGACCGTGAACTTTTCATGACGTTGGTATCAATGGTATGAAATAGCTCGCAGTAAAATGTGCGACTTTATATCATGCGTGTGTAAAAATGGTCTTGAATGATTGAGTTAATAAACAGGACATACAATACAGACTCAGTGGCGAAAATTCAAATTTTAGGGTGGGGAGGGGGTAGGGGCAAAACCTGGATTTCCGACGAAACGTTCTAAATTTCCGACAAACCCCTAAACAGGTCGGCGTCATCAACTATTACAACTTTACCCACTAATGCACATTAGTTCACGCAATCGCACAGTTGATCAATCGCACAGTTATCAAGTTATCAATTAAGTCTCGAATTAAGTCAATCCTCCATTAAGCCCCTGCCAAGGCGGCCAAGCTCTTGCCCACCAGAGCATTTTAAAATTTCCCATTTTCAATCTTAAATTTAATGCCATTTCTTTCATATTGAATATTATAAGCTGAAACTTTGCACTCTTACTAAAATTGAAGTGCTCTTTTCAATTCTGCGGTTCATTTTGACATGGGTGTACATACAAAACAATTGTCGAACAAACAAAACAAACAGAATGGATGACAGAATAACAGACAGCTCTGTGACAGATGGAAGGGAACTTGGCCCAGTCTCCTTGACCATCACGCGGCAAAATGTCTGCCACTCAGCTTCGTTTAGCTTCGCACATTTTAAAAGAACATTACGGAGAAATTGTTGCGAAAGTCGGCTTGAACATTTTGCGAAAAGGATGGACAACTATTGCAAGTATTAAGGACACAGGTTTAGCCATATCTAAGGTACAGAACACGTTTAACATTCTGCCATGTTGTACAGGTCCTTGTACCGATAGACATTTCACTATTTTCTAATACATTTTATATGACAAATGACCATTTCACTTTAATATATCCGCAGTTAGTTATAGGGTACTTAAAACGTGTTATAGATTAGAAATTTTGCCTTTGGAAATTTGTTATTAATTTATTGGGGTAGTACTTTCGAGTAAACCTTGTTTACCTAATTTGATATTTTGATACAATTTGCCTGCCAAGAATGCGCGGACATGCTTTTTTGAAAGCTTTAACACACATGAATTGTTTTATTACGTATGCTTACATAATTAGACTTTACAAAATAAGTTGTCAACGTATTGCTGGCAGGCAAATTGTATCAAATTATGTAAAGAAAGTTTACCCATCTATAGAATATCATACCCCCTGCTAATAAGGGACTTCCCCAGTCCGGCCTGATATCAGGTCGAAAGTAAGGATGTGGGCCAGTTAAGGTGGGGGTTGGGTGAGGGCAAGGTTCAGGTTAATTTATTGTCTAAAACAATATGTCAATGTTGTATGTATGTGTCCACAGCGAAAATAATCGTAAACTAGGAGTTACTATCACAAGGAAAGTGCTTCCTCAAACTTAACTCTGCCATCATATTCGTCATTCCGAAGTTGCAGTAGAGGACTGGTAATAGTGAGATTGACAATGCATCATGGAGTGATGGGACTGTTTTTGTGGATGAAAAATAGAAGCTAGTCCCCCAAAACAGCCCCATGATGCATTGTCAACCTTGCTATTTCCAGTCCTCTCCTGCAACTTTGGAATGGCGAATAGATTGGGAAAGACTGAATACATATTTGTCTATTTTGTGGAATGAGGATGTTCTTGAAGATTAATTTTACTTTGTCGATTTTATAGTTGAGTTTTTGTTTGCTTGCATATTCTTTTTCCGTGTTAATTTAATTAACTTCAAATTGACCAAAAGGCGAGATACAATGCATACGAGGCAATATAAGTGTTGGTTGATCTTCAGGTCAGGGTTCTTGAGGATGACATTCCAAATGTCAGAAACATTACCTTGTGAATATGCTCTGAGAACCATAAATTAAGGAATAGCGAATTTTCAGAGGGAGTAGTTGATTTCAAAATTTACTATTCCGGTTGTATAGTAGAACATAAGTAAATCTCGACCGCTGGATTGAATAGAATGTGCTACATCCTTTACAACCTATTTTCTTTGGATTTGACAAAATATCATTTCTCTCACTAGATTAAGAAGGCCATATGTGTGTTGATTCAGCACAATTTGGTCAAATTTCAGAAGAATGCAAAAAGTCAAGTTACATACAGTGCTCAAATTTCAAACATACTAACAATTCATCAGTACCCTAAGCTGACATACTGTGCCAAAATAATATTTGGTGATGCTGCTGAACTTATCATAGAAGAACTACTCCACCATGGGTCAATGACGATGTCATCGGTCGTTGCAAATGTTACAAATCGGTTGCTGGATCCGGCTTTGAGCCAATCAGAACAAATAGATTATCATCACGTTGCAAACGAGTTTGTAGAACTAGTTGATGGACATTTGATAAAGCGAAGTTGTTGTGATGATGTCACAGTGATCTCGAAAGGAGAGCAAGAGGCAAAGCTTGATGTCGTCCAGGCCAAAAATATGGAATATGATTTACCATTAGGGTATATCAAGTCAGGTATCATAAATAATTAGAGGAACTAGTTTAGTACATCATAATTATTTTTCCTGGGGAACTGCGATTTCAAGTTTAACATCTTAATCGATTTTGATGTCATCATTATCAGCATATGATGCAATTTATTTATAGTTACTTAAGCCCTAGTCATGCAAATTATGAGGACGAGAGTTGGCAAAAGGAAGTTCGCATGAGAGTTTTCCAAACTCTTAATTATCCTGGTAAAATGAGAACAAGAGTTGCATGAGGTTGATGAGAGTTGGCTGAATATTTACCATGAGTAGCAAAAATGTTCATCAAAATTTGAACAGACTCAATGCTGATGAGAGTTGATGAAAGTCGATGAGAATTGGTGGTCAAATGTGAGTGAGATTTGCAAATCTCATCAACTCCTGATCATCATTAACTGTGGCTTTAGTGTTGTTTGGATTGGGTTTTACCAAGTTTAAACGTCTGGGCTGTTTTTCATGATATTAATCCATTAGCTTGGAATGTGCCCAGATGCACCCTACTTTAGTATTTTACTCTGTATAATGCCAGAGTATTTTATTCTGTCTAATGCCAGACAATTTTACTCGTCAGTTGTAGGGTACTGCCAGTTAATGGGTTAACAAAACTACAGTATCTGCCAGCGTCTCTTGTTAATCCATTAGTTTGCAATGCGCCCAGATGCGCCCTACTTTAGTGTTTTACTCTGTCTAACGCCAGACAATTTTACTCGTCTTTCAGGTTCTGGAAAAAGGAAAGCGGGACCAAATGTTGATGGGCCTGCTGCTAAAAAGAGAAAAAACTCAAAGTATGTTTAGAATAGGTAAATAGACATCAATTAGACATCCAGATGTAATTTCTGAAAGTTTTAGATTTTAAAGATTTTAATAGAAAGATCCTTCAACTTAATGTTGATGCATTTGTTTTTTAGTGAACAAGTTTCTATCGACTTTCAGGTAAGGGGATCTGTAACCTTGAGGGTGGTATATATAGGCAAATTCATTAGGTTAATGTAAGAACACACAGTTGGCACAAAAAGTTGGAGCTGAAAGAACAAATAGATGTTTAGTAATGAATAATAATAATAATAATAAAATCATTTATATAGTGCACAAACTACAAGATGTTCTAGGCGCAACACTAGTAAGGAGAAATAATTAAAATCACTGAGGAAGAAAGCTATAATACACAAGCAGGAAGTCAGGGGATGTAACTTGGGTCTAAACATTGGTGGGGGGGGGGTGTGGATCATTTTGCTCGACCAAAGGGTGTGGTCAAAACATAATGTAAAGGGGCCGGCAAAAGCCAAAAAGGTTTATGGGGGCCCTCATGGCGCTAGCGGGAATGCACATGTATAGAGTGCTGAAGGCACAAGGCCACTAGGGGGGTGTTGGGGAATGCTCCCCCAGAAAATTTTGAAATGTTGAGTTATTTTATGCACTTTGGTGGAAGATTTTTTAGAATTCTGATGGTCAGAAAATGTTGTATATTATAAAATTAGCAAATTTTTCAAATTGCCCAAACTTGTCTTCAAGGCTTTTTGTTCTTACTCAACATGCCTTGAATGTATTTTTACCCAACCAACATGGCAAAATTTGCCCTACGAAGTTACGGTTGTTAAACATTTGGGGCCTGACTCATCCCCCCTCCCCTCCCCTCCCGTCCCCCAACCCCCCACTAGTTACGCCCCTGCAGGAAGTGGGTGCATACGTACCATATTCCAATCATTAATTATAGTTATTTTTGCTAAAGGATGCTGGTATGTTATGGCAAGTGAATATTCTACAGTTCTATCATCATTTAGTCAACGAGGTTAGTAACACCTTTTTTCCGTTTTTCAGAAATATTGGACATGCTCAGTTTTAGCGTGGCTACGTCGAGACCTTTACGTGATTTTCGACCTAACTGGTATATATGATTGATTGTGAATATAGCTGTAGCTTATCTTACTGACATGTCATTTCAGGCTTTTAGCCAGAAGGGCATCTGGGTGTCCTGCGATGCCCTAAAATGAAAAAATGGCGACCGCGTTAATAGACTTCCAAGAAAGGGTGAGAATTGAGATTGGCAAAAAATGCCAACCTAAATCTTATCCAGGTCGAGACTTATCCAGGCCTCTGCATTTTTTGAGGCCGCCTTCAGTTTCTACCTTAGAATTGCAATTTTTGGATCAGCTGCAAGCACTGGTAAGCACGCATTCCAAATATCATGTTCCTTACGACCGTATATACGGTGATGCCGACCTCGTTTTCGAGGGCTGTTTGAGGAAAAAAGAAATTTTTCTTAATGACCTACCCCAATATGTAAATATATTTCAAAAGAAGTAGCTTTAATTTTCAGTTTTATCAATATACACATCACATTTTGATTACTTGAAGGTGTACCGGTAATGACTAAAAAGGATGGATGAGCAACCTCGTACCCAGAAAAGCCTGTGAAAGAGGTTGATGGGCGAGAGGGAGTTTGATACAAAATAGTTCCAAAATTAAACTTGGAGTTTGCGTTAGTGTTAGTGTTAGTTTAACGATCTTGAAAACCAAAAATGTCTTATTCATATTTCAAATAAAAAATGTCTTATTCATATTTCAATTTATATTTGAATAGATATCCGCATGTAAGCCAATCATATTATAATCTACACTGTGTATTGGTTTGTTACACATGGGATAGACTGTTTAAAAAAATTGTTTTGAAGACCTAAAGGTCATACAGTTTAAGGGAATCAAAAATTTCCCGGAAGCACATAATCGCGATCCCTCCACACTCCGCCAAGATGTACGTGTCGTCCCTTTTTTCGAAATTGGACGCGCGCTTTCAGAGTTCTTACTGGTCTAAGAATACAATTGTCTCTGTTTTCAGATGGTTGAAAATGCTGTAAGGAACAGAGTGGATGAGGTTGGTACTTCTATACATGGATCGAATTTCCAAGTATTATTAGGGTTATATATTTTACTAGGATCGAAGGCAACGAACCCACAACTGAACACCAAACACCATATGTGAATGCAACAATCTTGGAGGCAATCTTTGATAGATCATGGCAAGATCTTGACAAGATTGTAACAAGATCATCGTATAATTATGGCAAGATTATAGTACAATCATTGAATCATGAGTCATGACATGATCTTGAAAGATCATGGCAAGATCTTGACAAGATTGTAGCAAGATCGTCGTATAATTATGGCATAGTACAATCATTGAATCATGGCAAGATCAATGACAATATCTGGGTCCATCGTCGCAAGATCTTGAGAAAAATGTGTTCAAATTTTCTTTTTACAATGTCAATGTTCCAAGATCTTTGGAAGAAGATAATATAATCTTGGTAAGATTATTACAAGATCTTCCCAGGGTACTTATTGATCTTCTTAAGTCTTGCCAAGATGTTCAATCTGGGTGAAGGTGCATCATTTTTATATCCTGTTTGCTGTCCATTATCTATATATTTCTGTATATAGCTCATTATCAAACATAGTATGTTATGTTTTTAGTCTGCAGCAGAAATTGTGAAAGTTATGTTAAAGTTAACAATATTATCAAGAGATGGCTTTTCTCCGGACACAAAGCCTGTGTCTGTTTATGAAGTAAGTAATATACATATAGACATGCAAGACTAAAGATATGTATAGAATTTTCGCTCGAAATTTCCATCTACAAACACCATCAACATATTTCAGTTCGATCGAGCAAGATGCCCAACATTTAGAATATTTACCCTTATACCAAACGTTGGCATCACCCTAGTATATACATTGACAACTGGACTCTGTAGCGTAGTTGGCAACACTGGAATCGCAAGTTCGAATCCTGCCAGAGGGCTTATAGTTGCGTTTTTCGCAACTGCTCCTGGTTAGGACTAAAAATATGCATAATTCTCGCTCGAAATTTCCATCCAGAAACACCATCAACATATTCAGTATCTATCGAGTGAGATGCCCAAAATTTAGAATATTTACTAAATAATATACATTTAGCATGTGCTATTAACACTACTCGAGTGTGCTACTCGAGTCTATTCACAAAGCTTGGTGTTTTAGCCATTCCTAAAGTCAGGGATCGATAACTTTTTTGTGTGCCTGTGACCACAAAAATTATTTGAAAATGTGCCTGCAAAATATCTGCATAAATATGTGAAATCCTAACATGATGGGTCATTACTATACTACAGTCGGCTGAATAGACTCAGCCTTTTATTTATGGCTTTTATGCAGATTAACTACAATCAATAATAAATACTAAAGTTACTTGTCATAACTGGGAGTTTTGACTTTTCTTTTGAATTTCCATCAATGACTTTTAACAAGTTTTACAAAATGTGCCTGTGACCGGCGTTCCCAGTGGTCCCGACATTGTTGACCCCTGCCTATAGTAGCGCTTGTTTTCTAATGTTGAACTTCTCATGCATGCATGTGCTCAGATTCATGTGCTCTTAGATTTTAGCGGGATGTTGTGGGTCAAGTGTATGTAGTATTCTAGAATAAGCTTCCGTCGGGTCTTTAGGATCAAACTAAAAAATTCAACAAGAACTTCGATGTTTCGAGCAATGTCTTTTGTCTGGAAGTTAGTTATTCTAGAATACCCCGTGTTTTGTGTCTAGATTACCTGAAAAATATTTAAAAACATACACGTTTCGAACGAAGGCCCTCTGATGTGGTAACTTTCTGATGGGGGGCTTTGGCTTGAAATCTCTTATTACGATTTTAAAAGCCGGTGGAACATGAAATACGCCCCCCCCCTCCAAAAAAAGATATCCCCCATGCAGGGCCAAATGTTCTAGGAAAAACAGTCCTCGTTCGGAAATTTGGCCCCCTTTACACATATACATCCATGTCCAAGCATCTCCAACTTATGAGTTAGGCACAACATAACTAGATCGAAACTTAGTAGAGTTGGAGTTAAAAGATATTTTGGTAGCTAAAGGATTGGCTTCAAAACATGATAGAAACGGAGTTAAACTTGAAAGGAACGTGGAAAATACCATACATTTTGTCAAGTCTGGTAATGAAGGCAAACGAAAAATCTCGGTCTTTAAGTAGATAGCGGAAAAAGCAGCGTAGTTCGGCCATGTGAATGCCTATAATTCATATTAGAATTAGATTCATTCCTGGGACTCCAGTTGTGCGAAGCCAGTTTATACTTGTTAAACGATGGATAACTGACAGTGGCGGACACTTTGCGAAATATTGGGGGTGAAAACTTAGGTTGCGAACATATAACCACCCTTTTGTTGCTGCAAACCTCAGTTCTTAAAACCTTTTTGCCATAAATTTCATGCAAATTTCCCTAAATTATAGCCTAATCAATGCTCTCGTGGGAAAATCATTGATACAGCTTTGTTACACAGTTAATCAGCTATCATTTAAAGGCTTTGCGTAATTATTGGGGGGTCGGCGGTGCCCCCCTAGTGTCGGCCACTGATAACTGATACTGAACTTTCGAATTGGGGACTAGTAATTTAACTTGAATTATTAAGAACTTTTTACTGGATACCTCCAGCAGTTGGTTGAAACTGATTGTATCATTAATTGGGTTTCTTGACATTTCCAGATAGATGAAAAATTATCCGGGACGTCACAAATTGATCGTAGTACGATCACACAATATCTCAGTCTACTTGAAGATGACGAGGTAAAGTTGCATGTTTTTTTTAGTATTACCATGAGTAATAAAAGACTATTTCTGAGGTACGATTTATGTCGTTCTTTGCAGTGTCAGAATTTAGATGAAATGAGTTTTTCATATCTCTGAGGATGGTGTTTCGGTAGTAGAATCGAAAGACCTGCTCACACGATCCGATTTGTCGGATCTGATTCTCCTCCAGACGTATGTGATTTCACACAATACAGCAACAACTACCTTCGCCAGGCATGAGCCAATAGCCTTACTCTTGACAGCAAACTCAGTAAATCACATACGTCGAGGGGAGAATCCGATCCGACAAATCGGATCGTGTGAACACTGGACGTTCGTCACGAAAATAATCCGTCTATACTTGAATTGGGTAAAACTCGCTACCAATCCTCGTTGACTCAATAGCTCAATGGGTAGAGCGGTTTAGAGCCGTGGTCTAGAAATCAGAAGATGCGAGTTCGAATCCCGCTCGAGACAAGTTCGTTGTCCTCTGCAGTGTTAAAATTAGTATCAGTGAAACAGTTCTAATAAAGAGTGGATAGGAAACTTGACGGGATGCATTGCAACCGAGTAGTAAGTTTAAAGGATTAGTTTCAGGGTCATGCATTGTGGGCTTTTGTTGTTTTTATCTTGCCCAACAGCAACAAACAACGATAAAAATACCTTGTTTGGTACATTTCCAATAACGACATTCTCAAAGAGTGGTTTCAATATACACACGTTAGAATCTCACATCTTGTCAACAAGATGTGTTCGCAACAGACTTGTAGTAAACTTGTCAACAAGTTGTAACAATGTTGTCATTTTATCAAGTTGCTACAAGGTTGTGACTTACAACTTGTTAACAAGTTGCCCAAGTGCAGGACGATAACAAGATGTTGGAACAACTAGTAACAAGTCTGTTGAGTCAACAACCTTGTAGCAAGTTGTCAACAGGCCGTTGACAACTTGTCAACAAGCCGGGAACAAGCAGTGCAAACACATCCTGATAACAAGTTGTTTGTGACGGATGTGTGTGACACGTGTGTGTGACGGATTACAAAAAAACTTTCCAGATCTACTGATCTACTCGGCCCATAAAATGGCCGCCAACATGAATTTAACCCCGCAATACTCTGGTGTGGTACTAATCCTTTAAGAAATCATTGTGATGTTACACTGTTCTGCTAAACATCACTCTTCGGCAAATGTTTACATTCTGCAAGTGAAATATATATCACGAACTGCTTTCACAAATTAATGTGTTGTTGCAGGTTGGTTTTGTTTCAAAAGTTGGTGAAAATTCTGGAGGGTTGTACGTTGTCAGTATCCTTTTATTTCCGTAGCAATATTCCCCCCTCCCCCCTTCTTTGCGGGGCTGGGGTATAGCATACCCATTTATGACAATATGCAAGTTTTACTTTAACCATTATTAAAGATATCAAAAAGTCAGTGGAAGCTGTCTGTGTTGAAAGTATTGAATCTGTTGTTCGGGAAAGGTACGTCTCGAGCACCGACTCCATATCGAACCTCGAAACCTGCTAATTGTGGATAGTATCCTATGTCCCTGCAAGATTATAATATATTGTATTCAAAATATCAAGATTTTGTTGGCATCTCACTCGATTGAATAATAATTGAAGGTTTTTGTAGATGGAAAATTATTGAGTGTAAATTATATACATTTATTAGACCTAACCAGGAACAGCTGCGAAAAATGCAACTATAGGTCCCTGGCAGGAATCGAACCTGCGGCCCTGCGATTCCGGTGCAGCGCTCTAACCAACTGAGCTACAGAGTCCAGTTGTCGAGCTCTAACCACAAGTTCATGTACATGAACTTGGGTCTAATAAATGTATATAATTTACACTCAATAATTTTCCATCTACAAAACCCTGTATTTAAAATAACCTGTATTTACGGGTCCCCTCTAATACGGACGACCCCTCCCCCTTCCGTGCCCCCTCCTCTGTGTCCTCGCTGCCCGTATGAGGAACCTTCGACTGTATAACTGAAGTAAAAACGGTGGTCCGTTTGCTCAAAATGTTTTGCCCAGCTCACGAGTAGATGACCGAACAGGTTCCAACTGTTATGTTATTAATTTTAACCAGGTGTGGTTCAAAGTCGTTAAGAATTTTCAAGTTATTGAGGCTGAAACAACATTTAGAGCAAAAGCAAGTATGTATGGTTTGAGTTTTGCAAATTGAAATATTTGTAGATATTTCGTAAATTGAAATATTTTTGCCTCGGGTGAGCGTGTGAAGAATGCTACCCGTTCGACTCTACCCGCGTGCAGGTTTTTGATCCGATTTCCTCCTGTGATAACACTGGAACAACAATTTTAGGGATGGCCCTTTAATAGTGGTCCTCTATTGTTGAAACAGTTCAGAACTGATACAATATCGAGTATAAACCAAGTTAGTTTAGTCCGGATTCACACTACTCAGTCACAACCTTGTAAATGTGCTTTCCACCATAAATATTGTACTGCCAAGCTGTAAAGAACTTTAATGCAGAAAATTACTAAAATTCACGGCTAGTAGTGGTTGCCTTTAACCTCGGTACTTAGTAAAATTTACAATTATATTAATAGCAAGAGATGTTGAGCAACTGCATACATTTTAGAAACTAAAAGTAAAAAATTTAAATGCAAAACAGGAAATTAAGTCGTTGAATAATTTCTGCTCTTTTTTAAAAACCTCCAACGACGTTTGAGAGGTTATGAACACTTTATTTACAATTTTACTGGCTATAACTTTCTAGTGTTCTGGTAACTAAAACGGTATATTATACATGTACTCTTTTATATCTTCATGAATCAAAGTTGGCCTTTATGCCTTGTATACTTGCCTTGATGCCCAAGAAAACGTTGTAAAGTTCAAGATCAAACTGGCCTTCCATTTTCCTTTCCCAAATTTGAGGCTTGAGTTTTTTACTACTTCATAGGTAGAAGATCTCATTATGGTCCCGTCAAAAGAAGCCAAGGAATTGTTATATAACTTGTTATCCGAAAAGTTCATAAATTTACAGGTATAAAAACAAATACTGCTATATCTTTTGAGAAGCACCGGCGGGTGGCAGATGCGGTTAGCGCGCTGTCCCCTTACCTCTAAGTTAAGCCTGCTATACAGCAGGTCGAGGGCAGGGATTTACTTAGGTTGGATAATATCCCTGTGCTTGATTCTCTCCTAATTCTCTTGGTTCTCTCCTGTGCTTCGAGGGTTTTTCTCCGGGTACTCCGGTTTTCCTCCCTCACTAAAAACTATTAGACATTGTCATTGACTATAACTGACTAACACTCGGGCACCTTTTTCTCAAGTGGGTTGTGAAACCTGTTAAGGCTTTCCGTTCATAAATTTACAGGTATAAATGGCAACAAATACTGCTGTATTTGTTTGGAGGCACGGGTGACAGATGCGGTTAGCGCGCTGTCCCTTACCACTGAGTTAAGCCTACTATACAGCAGTATTTGAGGGCAGGGATTTACTTAGGTTGGGTAACGTCCCTGTGCTTGATAAACTCATGTAAAGTTGAGATTGGTTGGTTCTCTTATGTGCCTGGAGGGTTTTTCTCCGGCATTTAACCCATATGCATTAACCGTAACTGACTAACACTCGGAGACCTTTGTCAATTGGGTTGTAAAACCTGTTAAGGCTTTCAGTCCACCTCTGAGTGGTAAACACAATAAACTAATCCAAACTAAATATGCCTGTTTTTTATGTTGTTTTAGGAAGTTCCTCGTGCGACGGATTACGCACCCTCGAGGACATTCTATCTATTCTCTGTGAATATATCTCAAGTGTGTCGAATGCTGCTAGATAGAAGCTATAAGGTATTGTTTGAGATCTGATCCGAGCTATATTCATCAAGTGACTCTCGTTATAGCGGACAGCCTGGGGGCCGTCATTTAGTGTCCGTAATAACGAGAGTCCGTAATAGCGGGGTGCGATGAAAATATCCCAATTTTAGATTGTAAAATGTCACTACAATTTATTACTCCTTTTTGTTTATAATGTCCAGTTTATTTCAATTTCTAGTCGAGGTTTACTGTGGTACATGAGTGCAAAGTTCAAGTCAAAGTAAAATGCCTCGAAAGTAGTGTAAATAAAGCGGGAAAAGATCGGAACATTCTATATTTTTCTGTTTGTCAGTTTTGTCGACAGAAATTATGACGCACGGAATCTTCAAAGTACTTCCGCTGATAAATAGAAACAGTAAAATATGTCACTGTATAAATTAAAAAGTCATTCACTTTTATATTGTGTCCAGAGAAAAATACGTCCAAGGTGTCCGTTGTAACGAGAGACTGAGTGGAACAATATTGTTGGGGACCTCGTGAAGTGTCCGCAATGCCGTAATAGCGAGACGGTCCGTAATAGCGAGACGGTCCGTAATAGCGAGACGGTCCGTAATAGCGAGACGGTCCGTAATAGCGAGACGGTCCGTAATAGCGAGACGGTCCGTAATAGCGAGACGGTCCGTAATAGCGAGACGGTCCGCAACGCGAGAGTTAGACTTGCTCCAAGTCTGTCTCTTAAAGGGGTTTTTATTGGGGAGTTATAAAGGATTGGGGAGTTATAAAGGATTGGGGAGTTATAAAGGTTTATAACTCCCCAATAAAAACCCCTTTAAGAGACAGACTTGGAGCAAGTCTAGGCGAGAGTTGACTGTATTGCCAATCACTGAGAACTTGCTTCCTTTTTAGGCGTTGAGTAATCTAATTAGTCGACGTCATCATGAGACAGAAGAACAAAAGTAAGGGAATCATTTAATACCAGTAACTTCCATTGACTTTTAATTGCTTTGAAAATTCCACTGTAAATAGTTTTCAGGCTTACATATTAAGTTATATATTTATTGTATATTACTTGTATATGTAGGCGTTTGGTGGAAAGGTCCGAGAAAATCAACGCGACAATTTTAGCATTAAAAAGTCAAGGTGTGGATGATAATTCACCAGCAGTTCAAGAAGTAGAAGAAATGATGACAGGTCAAGAAAAACAACAGCTCACAAAACTTAAAACTGTTTTATCCAAGTGAGTGTTTTTACCTTCTTGATTATTACTTTTAGCCGCTCGACCAAACTTAGGCCCGTTTCAGACGCCGCTCCACTCATGCGCCGAACTTAATTGTATTAGGTGCGACGCTGGAGCGACACAAGAGCGACAGTGATTCAAACGGCGTATAATATATAATGTTGTTGACGAGAGAGGAGGGTATAATTCGCGCGGGAATTCCAAATAAAATTCAAAAATATGTAAAAATAGCAAAGTGGCTAATCTAATCCTAATAAGTTACAGTCAATTTTGATTTAGGTTCGGCACATGAGTGGAGCGGCGTATGAATCAATGTCGCTCTAACGTCGCATAATGCGACAGGCTCTGTCGAACTTC
Source organism: Trachythela sp. YZ-2020 (assembly GCA_016169945.1). Classification (NCBI taxonomy): domain Eukaryota; kingdom Metazoa; phylum Cnidaria; class Anthozoa; order Malacalcyonacea; family Clavulariidae; genus Trachythela; species Trachythela sp. YZ-2020. The sequence continues at coordinate 6,620,785 of JADLSH010000266.1, read as the reverse complement.
TGCCGAACTTATGTCGCTCCAAATTCTGCCGTACCTAATTGATTCATACGTCGCTCTTCTAGCTGTCGCACCTAATTCGTCATTTAAGTTCGGCGCATGAGTGGAGCGATTCCAAATCCATCCGACCTTAGCTTGCTTGTCCAAACTTAGAGGTCGACTTGGAGCAAGTCTCGGTTCATTCTAACAACATCTACACCTAGAGTGCTTTCCATTAACACGTCAAACAGAAACAGAAATTCTGGTCTGACCGGCCTGGCCATTAAATGGAAAGCGCCCCGTGTTTGTTATCCTGTCTGAAAAGCAGCGACGACAAGAGCGGATCAATTGAAGTTAACGACCCCCTACGCCAATGGGGTCGTATACTTCAATAACAAATATTCGGATTGAAGTATACAACCCCCCTTGTATTATATCGTTAAATTTACGGATTTTCGTGTTTGTGTCTGTTTCAAAGGAATTTTTATGATTTCCATTCTATTGTCTATGTCTCAGTTCATTGATTTTTTGACCACGAAACAAATTCGTGGTTTTGTTTTGCAATTTTGTCTCGGCGTGTTTTGGTAGAAAATATTGTAAATATCTATACTCGACCGGGATCACTAGTGTATTCTGACGAGTGCATGGGTTGCATACAATCGCGTCGCGGTCAACCACTCGCTACAAGGGGGGATATGGGGGAGGGGGTAGATTGGATAGTTCCTCTTAGGCCCCAAACACCCGTAAAAATTCTCCCAAAAACCTAAAAGAAAACAAGATTTGGTGATAGATTTATGTCTGGCTGTTCATGAGTTCCCAACCCTGACTCTAACTTTAACCCTAACTGCTGACCGACCGTAACCCATAAACAGCGAGACACGAGTCTACATCCAAGATTCGAATCATCGAGTGATCTTGGAAATAATGCATAAACATTCAAAATGACCATGTTATTTCTGCCCAGTACTACTTATATTTGGAATGACCAAAATCAAAGTATAAATTGATGGCTTATAGACGGGAGGGCTCATGTCGAGGGGAGGGAAAGCTTTATCATGGCGACTGTATAGTTTTCGACTGACCTCTACAGACCAGCTAAAGCAATTTTGAAACTATTCACTGAAGACCATGTTACACGAGGGCAGGGCCGGATTAACCATATGGCAGAAGCGGCATATGCCACGGGCCCCGCGCCTTGAAGGGGCCCCGCGCTTTAGGCTGGAAAGAAAAATAGAACACTCTCAAACTTTATTGAGAAAAAGTGACAGAACAATTCCCAATAGTTAATGTTATAATATCAGATACGGTACTGTCATAAGATTACAGCCTTTCAAATTAAGATTGCAATTCAACAATATATACTTAAAACGGGTTCATTTTTTCCGGTTATAGAGCAGTCGGAAAAAGCAAAAGGGGCCCCGTGCGGAAAAATGCCACGGCCCTCGCGCTGGCTTAATTCGGCCCTGCACGAGGGAATATTTGCTGCAGCATGCAACGCAATTTCGGACACAGAGCGATGTTATAGGTAAAAAGTATATTCGCAGAGAAATTGTGAGCACAATTCTCGTTTTACTCGGCCGATAGTTTTCCTGTTAAACATGCCCAGAAGGCAACAGAGAATTGAATAAGAATGATAATATCGGTGGAAGGACACTCTTGCTATGTTCACTGTTTTCCTGCAAGCGTACATTCCCACATAAGCTTACTCCCCATCGTTGTCAATGAAATTTTCGATTTTGCTGTTTCACATGGGATGAAGTTAAACCCAAAGAAATGTGACTGAAAATGATTGTATCATTCCTTAAATATGACTTGCAGACCATGGATTCTATATATATTTCTGGAACCCCGGTTGAAAGAGTTTGTTGTTATAAGTTATTAGCAGTGCTTCCACCTTCCAAAAATGAATATTTCCTTTTGTTGTCCTAAATTTGATCGAAATTTCCTTCAAAAAGTATTGAAATTTCCTTCAAAAAGTTTGGTGAAATCAAACACCATTGTGCGATGCATCGCACAAGTTAACACACCATGACTTACAGTGATTGTAGTGTGGTTGTCATGTGCGGTTGTGTGATGCATCGCACAAATTAGCATGCCATGACTTACAGTGATTGTAGTGTGGTTGTCATGTGCGGTTGTGTATTAGCATGCCATGACGTACAGTGATTGTAGTGTGGTTGTCATGTGCGGTTGTGTGATGCATCGCACGAATTAGCATGCCATGACTTACAGTGATTGTAGTGTGGTTGTCATGTGCGGTTGTGCGATGCATCGCACAAATTAGCATGCCATGACTTACAGTGATTGTAGTGTGGTTGTCATGTGCGGTTGTGCGATGCATCGCACAAATTAGCATACCATGACTTAAGGCTCTTTTCCACTCGTCGCAAAAACCAACTCGCAAGCTCGCTGCGAGTCCTTTCATCCAATCACAATGCTCGACAGTTTATTTTAATTACATGCAAGAACTCGCAGCGAGTTTGCGAGTTGGTTTTGCGATGAGTGGAAAAGAGCCTTTACAGTGATTGCAGTGTGGTTGTCATGTGCGATTGTGCGATGCATCGCACAAATTAACATACCATGACTTACAGTGATTGTAGCGTGGTTGTCATGTGCGGTTGTGCGATGCATCGCACAAATTAACATACCATGACTTACAGTGATTGTAGTGTGGTTGTCATGTGCGGTTGTGCGATGCATCGCACAAATTAGCATACCATGACTTACAGTGATTCTAGTGTGGTTGTCATGTGCGGTTGTGCGATGCATCGTACAAATTAGCATACCATGACTAATTACAGTGATTGTAGTGTGGTTGTCATGTGCGGTTGTGCGATGCATCGCACAAATTAACATACCATGACTTACAGTGATTCTAGTGTGGTTGTCATGTGCGGTTGTGCGATGCATCGTACAAATTAGCATACCATGACTAATTACAGTGATTGTAGTGTGGTTGTCATGTGCGGTTGTGCGATGCATCGCACAAATTAACATACCATGACTTACAGTGATTCTAGTGTGGTTGTCATGTGCGGTTGTGCGATGCATCGCACAAATTAACATACCATGACTTACAGTGATTGTACTGTGGTTGTCATAATGTCATGTGCGGTTGTGCGATGCATCGCACAAATTAGCATACCATGACTTACAGTGATTGTAGTGTGGTTGTCATGTGCGGTTGTGCGATGCATCGTAAAAATTAGCATACCATGACTAATTACACTGATTGTAGTGTGGTTGTCATGTGCGGTTGTGCGATGCATCGCACAAATTAGCATACATGACTTACAGTGATTGTAGTGTTTTTATAATCCATGGTGAAATTAATTAAGTTGAATATTTCTCAAAGAAGAACGAAATAGCCTATTGTGAGCAAAATACTCACCTGGGTGTTGAACTTTATAACTCTAACCGTCTAATACCCAGGTCTAATGTTTGTCAAGAGCATTTGATTTGACAGGTATTAATAATCTGGTCAGCCAATCATGTTCAACTAGCCTCACGTTGATTGGCTGAGCAAATTGCATGGACAGATTGTGCTCGGCAACTTTTTGAATTTTGAGCAACTTTTTGGCAAACGGGCAACTTCGAGCAACTTTTCCTAAAATTAGCATACTTTTAGCAACTTTGAGCTTATTCATCTAGAATTTGTACGTTTTGTTGTTTTGAACAATTCTTCATTGTGCCAGTCCGTTTGATATTGTTCTTTTTCACATTAATTGGCTTTTAATTATTTAAAAGCAAAGCTTTGAATGTGTGGGCTGGCGGCCGGGGCCTGGGCTCTATGATGAGGCCAATTTAATTTATTCCAGCATTCACAAAATCATAATGCACGTGAACATATAGTTACAATTTAAGATTCGAGGGACTAAATAGAGTAAGAGCACGTACAGAACGTTTCTCTCAGTTTATTACCTGTAAATATTATTGTTTTTAATCATTGTAGGTTATAGTTATTATTTTATTTAATATTGTCCAATAGATAATTTCATATTTGTAATATCTTTAGAAGCTCTTTTGTTATAGTTAGTTTAAGCGTATAATTCAGTTTTGTAACTGCAAAGCGCTTTATTAAACCATTTATTTATTTATTATTAATATTTATTTATTTATAACATGACTCTGTGCAGAAATTGCGTTGCATGTTTCAGCAAGAATCACCCCGTGTAACATAGCCTGCGTGGCAGGCGTTCTATTGTGGGGGAGGGAGGTTTGTTTAGAGCGCGCGCTTTACAGGCTACGTGTAACATGGCTTTAACTTATTTCTGTAGACTAGAACAAAGTGAACTTCAAGTTGGCGACACGGTATTGACATTCACACAATTCTTGGCACTAAACAGCTAAGTATAATAACAAAAACACATTCTATTTTCTTGAAATTTGTATATAATATTTATTTATATATGTGTAGTTATGAAATAATTGTCAAATTTTCTAAGAATTCATTTCTGTCGTCCTTTATTTGGTTTTACAACATTCGCTGTTTTCTTTCCAAGCACTCTCACCATCGTCATAAACTTCCTAAAAAATGACACAAATACACTATTTACTACAATCTCAGACTTCTCTGTTTGAGACCAACTGCGAAATTCTCTCTTACAACAGCTGCGCTTTTTAAACCGTCCACTCCCCCAACTCGACGTTGGGTACGTGTCATGGTAAATGACCAAAAGTTGTTTGCAGTTTGTTCGTAACCTTGAACAAGGGGAGCTAGAGGGCAGGGCTCAAAATAACGGCCGGTCAACGGTCAATGACCGGCCAAAAATGCCTGTTGACCGGTCACTTTTAAACCTCGCCGGTCATTTTGACTGCCCACATTTTCATGCCTTCCGCTAGAATTTTAAATCCTTATGATAAAGATTTCCCCGAAAGCACTACAGTAACACTGATAACGTTGCCTATTCACCTAAATACACGGTGATTGCTAACGTCTTGAGCGTTTAGAACGTCACCGTGAAACAATAAAAGCGATGTCTCTGAACAAATTCTTATGATTTGTTTCACTGTTAGTTATATGCGTATTAGTGACCGGTCAAAAACAGATTTTGACCGAGCTAAAATCCAGCTGACCGGTCATTTTGACCGGAGTCCTATCAGCCGTTATTTTGAGCCCTGAGAGGGGGTGATGAAGTTTGACTTGTTTGCAATGTATACATTGACGTTGCAATATTATTATGTCCATCTGTAAGCTGCATGCGGCAAGCACAGGTGGCAGATACGGTTTGTGCGCTGCCCCTTCACTGAGTTAGGACCCGAGTGAACTCTAAGTAAACTGGAACGCTAACTCCTATGATCAAGTCCTATGATTCGTTGAAGCCAAGCTAGTTTTTCTGAGTTTTGAGTTGAAATACTTAACGCCGAACATTGGGCTGTATATGAAATTGAAGCTATTAAAAAGTTCTATTTTATATAAAAACTTCAAGACTTTAGGCAAAATGGAAATACTTAAAAAATACAAAAACAACCGCAATTTTGTAAAATACGGCAAATTTTCCCTCAAAGTTTTAAGTATTTCCCTTTTACCTAAAGTCTTGAAGTTTTTATATCAAATATAACTTCTTCAATTTCATATTTCAACTCAAAACTCATAAAAACTGGCTTCAATTTCCTCCCCCATGCGTTAGCGTTCCAGTCTATTATAGTTCAATGCCCTAGATAGCCTTCGACTCGGTTACACATTTGAAGCTCTCTCCTCCGCAGAGGCTTACATGAAGTTTCTAGTGAGGGAAAAGTGAGCGTGCAGGGAGTGATGGAAGAGCGAAATAAAAGTAGCCTCTGCTAGTTAATGTAATAAATATGGCGGTTCGATATCAACCTTCGAGGGTGTTAAGAGATGTTTTCCACTTTCCTTTTCAGGCGTACTTGACTCTCCTGGAGTGAATCCAACATTAATATCTTCTTCTGTCAATTTGCACCGAAAAATAGTGAGGATATGTTGACTGAATACACTCATCTAATTATAAATATCCTCTAAATTGCAAAATTTCTTTATAAAAATGACTCCACTGACCTTCGATACTCAGATTATGAAGATTTATTTCAATTTCTTCCACATTTCCGTCCATTTCAGGTTTAAAAAGATGTCAAAGCAGTCAAACAAAAGTTTGGTTCGAAAACCATACTTTTTTGCATTACTGGCAGAGCCTTCTCGCTTTCATTTCAATCTTCCCATCACTCCCCGCGCGCTCACTTTTATTCAGGAAACTTCATGTAAGTTATTTTAAGGAGGCTCTGCGGAGGAGAGCATTTGAAGTGCGTCCTCTGCAATTAAAGTGATCAGCATTCCTTAACTTTTTAACTTAAATACGCCAGTAAGAATGAAAATTGTACTTTGGATACCTTTTTCCATATCGGTACAGTTGCTTTCAATGTGTCAATACAATACTGAACTGCCTCCAATGAATCTTTGCGATGTACAGATGAGATGGCTATTACCACGCTCGCTTCAGAAATTGGAACCAGCCTATAAAGTGCGCAAACGTCTCTCAGACTATAAACACATTTCGGGAGCGATTATAGAATACAGCACAAAAGACAACATATCGTGCATACCCAATTCTGTGTGCAATTGCAATTTTCACAACATTCCATTTCTTTCGAATATCCTGACATATTTTCACGATTTCCTTTTCTGCCATTGGCACGTATGCTTCATATTCTAATCTTATAACTCTCTTGCCTTTAAATGTATCTCTGGTTGTGCCTGGAAAAGTAGAGCGAGATTTAATATATCATACACGAGAAGGAGTTTATTTTAGTGATTTGAAACACCGAAAAGTGTGTTGAAAAACAAGGCGCTAGCCGAGTTTTTTAACATACTTTGAGGTGTTTTTAAATCACTATAATAAACGACTTCGAGTGTATGATATAGCTTCTCAAACAAACCAGTATTTAAAGAGAAATTCAACGCGAAAGTGGAGTTAATTTATGGGTGTTTATTACCGTGGTATCAAGACAACGATACGGTGGTGATTTCCTTTGTGTTTTGCTCATGAATTATTAATGATTTGAGAAGTATACAGTATTGCACAGAGGTAACCTTTTTTTTAGTTTAGCGGTGAAAAACCCTCGAAGCACAGGAGAGAACCAACCAATCTCAACTTACATGAGTTTATCAAGCACAGGGATGTTACCCAAGCTGAGTAAATCTGTGCCCTCGACCTGCTGTATAGCCGGCTTAACTCAGAGGTAAGGGGCAGCGCGCTAACCGCATGTGCCACCCTACTGTAGCACTAGTTGCGGTTCCTGTACTGTACCACTAGCTGCGGTTCGAGTGCAATTTCACAGCAGTAAAGCTGTGCGAAATTCACAGTTTCAGCTGTGGTGGTCGGTCGGCATACAAAGAAGGATCTATGGAGGAAGGATGCATCCTTCATCAAGCTGGTACAAAATCGTTTAATCCATTAATCCCAGCACTTTCCCCTTGACGAGTAAAATTGTCTGGTGTTAGACGGAGTAAAATGACAAAGTGGGTGCATTAGAGCGCATTGCGGCTTAATGGGTTCAGACAGATTGTTGAAATGGCACACACCCCTTTCAACATCCCCCAGAAATCTGCCCATGATTGGCGTGGTTAAATGTACAGTAAATATGGCTGTTTATGGTGAGCATCCAAGCTTATCCAACAGGGAGGCAGATTTGGTAGATTTTTCATGGGGAGGGGGCTCTTTCTGCAACCACTGCATTGCAGATCAGTCAATTGCTGTCAAACGTGCCATAAATTTGGTATGAGCTATTATAAAATAACATGTATATAACGCGTGCTCTGATTGGTCGAAACCCGTGTTTGGATCAGGGCATCCAAACACGGAAACCATAAAGTAATTGTATAGTCATAGGCGTATTCACGTTTACTCAGTGTCAGTTGGGAAAAATCTCTGCCCCCCCTAAAAATTTGGTCCTGTATGCTTATGGAGCTGGTGATGCTGACTTGCATAATCTAGGGGGGGGGGCAATGAAAAGCTCAAGGGGTGTCCACCCCAGAAAATCTGCCTTGTACATGTGTTGTATTTACCTACAAATACTGAAGTTGCGCCTGCTGATGGACTACCGACCAGGGAAGATGTCTCTGCAATGGAGATCACATTCTCTGTAATCTTGATAACATCTGACTCCATTATACAGTCTGGTTGACAGTTCAGTCTCCACTAAGGAGTTCCTTACAGCAGCTCAGCCTCCACTGAGAGGTGGAATGACAGCTATTTCATCAGAATTGTTCAAGTTTATTTCTTCCTCAAGGTCTATGTATGTCTCATTCAGAGCAAGCATTAGACATGATGAAAGTGGTTTCAGACTGCAAAGGTAATCACAAAAAATTAATGGTAAAACATTTAACCTCTGGCTACGATTTAATCTCATGGTGCTTTAGTCGCTTCTTTTCAATCATTTTCCTGTTATGCCAGGCAATTTTACTTGTCAAATTAGGCAACAGTCAATTGATATGGTCTGGATACTTGTCAAATTTCAAAGTGTCCATAGTGATTTTGTGTTGAGACAACTTCACTGTGCATAAATCTTTTGAAATTTGATTAGTAACATAATTTCAACAGCACAGTTGAGTGATTCAAAATTATTCAAAATTATGCCATTGGATAATTGATTGATTATGCCAGAAATGCATTGTTTTCACCCTAAACATGAGCAAAAAGAAGAACAAAGACCCGGCTGTCCATGCCTCTAACGTGAAATGTTCCTTGTAAATGGTCTACCGAAATAGTCTACCTGATGCCAGGGATGGATTTACTGGGGGTGCAGGGAGGTGTGCACCACTCCTATGCTTGACAAATTCCCAAATCAAATCCAAATTTTGAATTTGAAAGGGCATTTATCAAACAACAATAGACTATCTAGGCAATCTTATTTTTCAAAAATTTTCAGCCTTGAGTATCCTAGGATATGTGCAAAACATGTCTTCTCAATGGACACAGCCTTAGAGGCCTCAAATGTACATAAGCTCAGAGACCGAGGGGCCATGCCCCCCCCCCCCCACTCACTTTTTGCTTCATAAAGAAGTTCCTTCATCTTAGAGCCTAGTTTTCATGATTGAGACCAATGGTTTGGATTAAAAGCCCATAAGATCTTATGATTAAAGACATTTATGAAATCAGTCTTATTGACGATGTATAATTACATTGCCATTTGCCAACATCACAATATATGGTTCTAAAAGGAAGGTCTCTATCATGAAAGCAAGGCTCGATCTATAGGCAAGACAATGTACTTCCTGGAGGGACTTGTATTAGGGACATGGTAGCTGTGTTTGATTTTCAATGACGAATTCAATAGGTATACATATAAACATCAATCCTTTTATACAACTTTTACCAATCACCTTGGCCAAGTACAAATAATTTCTTCAAGAATCAAACGACCTTTGACCTGACTTGGCAAGCACAGCACCCCTCGACTTGTGTTTGCAAGTTCTTTGGCTTTAGCGAATAGCAAAATATTCACCTACAAACGAATTTTCAAACATATTTAATGAAACAATATTCAAATATACATTCAAACACTCCCGAACAAACGTGCCTTCATAGGTACTCGGCAGGTCCTTGGGATAAATGCTATTATGTAAAAGAACAAGTCAAAACGATGAGAAAATCATGGCATGGAGAAAGTGGAATTTCAAAAACAAATAAACAATCAAAAGACAACGGAACATTCCGATCAATGGATCGTGACTGGATGGCACTATTATTATGTTAAGTGTTATGCATAGGAACTATTCAGATCAAAAATAATACCTCAACTTTTCCAGAAATTCGAATTTCGTCCATAAATTTCTGCTAAATTGTTTAGAAAAATATAAACATTGTGCAAGATTACTTCCGGCATAAGAGGTCGACCCAGTCTCCCATATTTTTTGCGCGCATATAAAATTTTGGCACCAAATTTGAAAATTTTCTTATGTTATAAATGTTACAAATTAAGTTTCATATTTTGGCTTTATATTTGAGTTCTTCTAGTCCAGTTTTGGAACAAACACGATATGTGGAGAAAGAGAAGGGTTTGTGAATCCGATATAAAGTATTTAAGAGCTTAACAGAGGCCTGGAACCTCGACACAAGTGCTGAAGTTCGTCATTTCGATGGCAATGTTTTGACATGTGAAAATGATGGCAAACGTTACTGAGAGTGTGCCATAGGGCTAGGGCAGGCATGCTTCAGATGGCTAGCAATTGCAGTAAAGGTATGTGAAGTTTAGACTATTATACAACTGACCGAATTAATATAAATAGTTCTCTAGTCAGTATTGAACACTGGTATTGAAGTAATTGAACTATTGGGATTTCACCCCGCCCCTGTTGGTCGCCACTTGTTTCCATCTACCAAACTGACGTTACGTCATGTTATAAATACCACAGAATAAATACTATACTTTGTATTCCTGTGAGGTTACTGATGCGTTAAACTTATTTAAAACTATGATTATTCCCATCATTCTTTTACCGCTCATATTGTACATTTAATTGCTGACAAACTTAATTGAAATTGCTGTATATTGTAGATAGCTCTATCAGCATCTCAAATCTCTTCAAGATTTTTAGGCTCAATTTAAAGGGCAAGGGAACACAGTAGACTGAAATTCCTCTATTTTTCAGGAATTTTCCTAAATTTCAACTAATAAATTTGTTCATAAACAGCATTATTATTAGCATGACAAAATTACTGGATGCTGATTGGTTGAGAGGAGTACAATTATTTCATTAATTGTACTGCAGTACAATTAATGATTTTCCCAAAAGAAACAAAATGGCGGAAATTTTGTCATGCTAATAATAAACAAGTAATCATGCGATGTTGCTCGTACAATTAGGGATTAATAGTACTCGCCCCGGCGGCTCGTCCAATTTTGGCAAAATTTCCAAACATCACTCATACTATTAATCCCTAATTGTACTCGCCATCGCATGATAACCTATACATAAAAGGATTTGATATTATAAGTTAGATTAAATGAAGTATATTCTTTATCAACGCTGGTCATGAGTTTGGCGGGCTCTATCTTTCGTCGGAAATTGCCGAAGGTATTCCGAACGGGCGTATAATATCTCGCATGTCGTTCGGCCTAGATTCGGCAAATTCCGAAGACAAATTGCGCCCGCTAAACTCATTACCAGTGGGAAGTATGGATATACCTTTATACTTCATCTACTGTTCATTACTGTTAATTTTCTGTCTATTTAAACGTATCGCTTGCTGAAGACAATAAACAAGTATACCAAATTTATTTGAAATATAATTAAGAATATACTGAAAAATAGAGGAATTTCAGTCAGCTGTGTTCCCTTGGCTTGAGTAATAGTTTCCACAATTATTTCACTAAAGGCTAAGATATTCGCCCCGGCCCCGACGAACATTTGTGTATCTTACATTACGAAAATATGGAATATTATTCGGTATTTTCTAGCCGTTTCAACTTAATTTTAAACCATTTTCAATTAACTACAGTATTAACAATGTCAAAGACAAACAATCTCTTCATGCAATTTTGCCATGAATTATATGATGTCATCAAAGACACACAGGTGGTTCATTTTACTCAAATTGCCGTGTCACAAACATTAATCGAATTTTCAAAGTCAACTTTGCTAAGCATACAGTACATATGATAGACGCAGTTAAGGATTATTTAGCTTGGGAAAGATTCGGTATTGTCGCCTATGTATGTGTAATTGTTCACTTCCTTTTTGGATTGGCAATTGCTGCTGCTACCGCAGCTTTAAGAGAGAGCGAAGCCCAGAAATTTTCTTGTTCTGTTGATGGTGAACAGGTCGACCAGGCATGCTTTTTAAGATATGATAAAACTTATAACTCTCCTCTGCCTTTGTACCGCTTTGTTTCACTGAGTTTTGGATGCACGGCTATTATCAGTGTTATATATTCACTGTTAGTATGGAAGCGTGTCGACGAAATAGAGTCAAACCGTGAACGACAAACTGATGGCGAAGCCAAGAACAATGGACAGAAAAGGAGAACTGTTTATGTTTTCTATTTCTATTTTGTCCACCTCGTTCTGCGTTCGTTATTTGGGATCATTTTAACTGTTTTACAACACGCATATTTCTATCCCAATGGTTTTGACTCGGAATTCAGCTGTAATTTACCACCAACGGAAGTAAATACACCAAAGATAGCTAGTCGTAATCAGAACAGCACATCACAATCAGTAACATGCGAGAACTCGACTTCATCAGAAAAATGGCTATGGGGCATAATTGTATCCATAATAAACGTTATATTTGCCTTAGTTATACTTGCAGAAGTTATTTATCTTTGCCGACGTTTACCAATCTTCAACTGTCGTTCTGGGGTTGGCTGGAGCTGTGATAGTGAATTTGTTACCACCTATTTTCTTCGCAAGCGATATGTACCACTTGAATTTCAGCTAACAAGCATCGAATGTATAGACTTTTACAAGCAACAAGTTTTGAATCGTTCTCGTGCTCCTGACATATTTTATATACAAAAAATTGGTTTGGATGCATTGTATATTGACGTTGTTATCCACACTGAACGAGCTCATCAGGAGTTTTCTAAAGACATGGGCCGACACGAAATCTACGATGTTTATATGAAAGTTCCTCCAACGTCCATACGTTTAGAGAAGATTAAAGATTTATTTCATCCCAACAAAGATACAAAGGGCGATGTTCCTCGTAGCATTCTGGTGACTGGACGTCCCGGAATTGGAAAAACGGTCTTAACTCAAAAAATAATTGCTGATTGGGCTAATGGAATCGATGAATATTACTGTGACAAGATTGTCTTCTTTTTCAAATTCAGATGGTTCAAAGGCAACAAATGGACAAATTTGTCTCTTAAGGCGTTTCTTCAGTTTGGAACGGGACTGAGCGAAAAAAGGTTCGAAAGTATTTATAAAAAAGTTGCGAAACAGCCACTTAAAGCCATTCTTATTTTTGATGGTTTGGATGAATTTCATGGCAACCCCATCAATTGCTTAGACCAATCTAGGATATTTCCAAACGAGTCCAATACTTGCATGTCTGCAATGGATTTATTCATTAAACTGGCTTTGGGCGACATGTTGAAAGGAGCAACGGTTCTAGTAACGAGCAGACCGACTGCGGATTATTTCTATTCGAGGCTAAATTTTGATCGAAATGTGGAGATTATTGGTTTCACCTCCGATAAAATTGAAGAGTATGTTATCAGATTTTGTGACAAAAACAACCGAAGCGACCTTAAACCGATCATATGGAACCATATAGAATCCTCTTCAGAACTGTTAAACTTGTGTTATATTCCAATAAACTGTTTCATAGTATGTGACACCCTGTCTGGATGTCTTAGTGACCCAAGACATGATACTGGTGCTCTTCCAACAACGCTGACCGAACTTTACCGGAACGCCGTACGTCATTTTGAAAAATATCATCACAGAAATGCAGACGGAATCCCTACGGCACAGGAAGCGTTGAAGAAACTTGAAGAATTGGCATTCCGTGGTATGAAAAATGGGCAATTGGTTTTTGAATTATCTGATGAACAAATGAAAACATCTGGTTTGTTGAACAGTTTCTCCAACCCTTCTTCTCCAACACAGTATTGCTTTATTCATTTAACGATACAAGAATTTGTTGCTGCAAGACACGTGACTGAAACATTTGTTCCAGCCAAAATCGAGAAGTTTATTTCCGATCATGTTGGAAGTGGGAAGTGGCATTTAGTTCTTCAGTTCATTGCAGGACTTTTGGGCAAGAAAATGAAGATGTTTGATAGGGAGGAATACAAGGATTGTGTTTCGGCGTTTGCAGAAAGCTTCGAAGTTATTCATGGTGAAATTGAACTAAATTACAGTCAAGTGTTTGTAATGAAGTGTTTAAGGGAAGTAGACGATGAAGGGATTGCTAAAGACGTTTGCGAGACAACTGGTTTGAACGATGTTGTAAAACTTTGTAATGTTTATGATCATGATATTTCTCCAAGTGATTGGGCGGCGGTGACTTTTGTTTGCAAACACATGAAGAATTTAGCAATTTTAAAATTGATTAGGATGGATGTAGGTTGTCTTCAGGAAGTCCTAGAATTGCTACGAAAAAGATGCATAAATCAACTAATGTTGAATGGAAGTCGCGATATGATGGAACATGTATTTAGCGCATTAATGGAATTAAACTGTACATTGAACCACAAACATACTAAACTGACTTCGTTAACACTTCGGTTTTTTTGCCTGACCGACGCAGGTTTATCAAACATGTGTGCATTTTTTCAAAACGGGTATGCACGTCATCTTGAGAAATTACATCTAATTGATAATGAAATAAGTTCATTTGGCATATCGAAACTTTTTGAAGTCCTTCACAATGAACATTGTACAGAACTTACAGAGCTGTGTCTTGACGGTAATGCAATAGGAGTTGAGGGTGCAAGTGTGTTGTGTGATACTCTGATTAAGAGGCTTTGTAAGCTTACCAAGTTGGAATTATATGACTGTTTGTTAACAGATCGATGCGTACCCAGTTTGTGTAAGGCACTGGAAGATAAACGTTGTCAACTGACCGTTCTATCACTGGAGTTCATTGCCTTAGGTGATGAAGGTGTATGTATGCTGTTTGAAGATGCTCTAACAAAAGTGCATTGTAAGCTTACTACGTTGTATCTTGATTATTGTTTGTTAACAGATCGATGCGTACCCAGTTTGTGTAAGGCACTGGGAGATAAACGTTGTCAGCTGACTGCTCTATCATTGGAGTTCAATGCCTTAGGTGATGAAGGTGTAGATATGCTGTTTGAAGATGCTCTAACAAAAGAGCATTGTAAACTTACTGAGTTGAATCTTACTAGGTGTTCGTTAACAGATCGATGCGTACCCAGTTTGTGTAAGGCACTGGAAGATAAACGTTGTCGGTTAACTAAGTTACACATTAAGTTAAACGAGTTTACTAAAAACGGTGAAAGGTTACTTCGTGACGTAGAGAAATATCAAAATTGTAAAAACAGAGGTTTGAGAATTTATACGTAAAACTACGTAAAGATAATAAAGTCGTGTAAGACATATACTTCTGTAAATAGGACTATATAGAAATTGTGAAAAAATAAACGTTAGTTTATCATATTTTAGTAATCTATATTTGCGTCTATACCAGAAACGTTTAGGGACCAGGGCAAAATATAATTTTGGGGCCCTAGTGATTTTACGTTGTTGGAGATCTTTCGGATCAGGTGTTGGTTTAGAAACTTATTTTCCATACTCTTGAATTTCTAGCACAATCAGCTTGGTTATGTCCCACTGATCTGAAAACAAGGGCTGGATATGATAGTGCATCTGCTATGCATAAATGAAGTATTTGTGTGACCACCACAAATCTACTGTGGTGTTGGGGACATGTTTAAAGAGCTTCTATAAGTTTCTAGTTATTGTTGGGAAGGGACAACTACTGTCTAGATCTGAATTTATCATCAGTGGCCTCTCTTCCCTCCTAAATTTACCGGTGAATAACTAATGAGGTCACACCAATATGGCCGCCATAAGCCTCATTATGTTGTGTTTATATAACGTTCTAAAACTCATTAGAAGAGATGTTGGAAGCTATATTTCTCAAGTTACATAGGAAAAGATATTTGTTTCATAGTATAACTAATTTAAACAGCTAACGATTTGACTAGTCAAGAATTTGACAGATATATAAATCTGATCTCATTAAAAAATTCTGGCTTCAAAATTTGCTCATTGAATTCAATAGCTCATTGAAAACAGTTCTAGTTTTCAGATCAGCTGGGTTATGTCCTGTAGCTTTGAACATTTAAGGTGGCTGCCTACAATATTTTGAAATCGTATTTTGCTACAAATTGTCACAAATTTCATTTTGGTGTTGCAAATTTGTTTCCCGTATACCAATTCCATGGGGGGTCTTGTTGTGTTTAACCTCGTTAAATACAGTTATTGATTAATTGAGATCGCGCAGATGTGTAATGTTTGAAATTTTCCACAAATCCCTTCAAATCGCCTCAAACCTATAAACCTATAGAAATCGGAAAATTTCCAGTTATTTTGTGGAAGGTTGGGAAAACCTAACCGAAGGTTGTTGAAAACGTTTCGCAACGCTGCAGACATACGAGTTAAAATGTAAATGAATTTACTAATTTACGAATTTTGCGAGCGCGAGTCGACATTACGTAATTTAATTCACACGGCGCGACATGACACGTCGTTAAATTAGTGACGTAACACACGGCTGTTTCGTTCGATTCGTATTCACTGAGAAAATCCAGGAAGATTAGGATCCCTGCTGTCTGGGATTAAACAACCTTATCTGTGGCAAATATGTCTGTGTGTCAACATCAGTAAACAAGGATTTTACAACGGAATTTTATGGCAAAGTTCTCATCCAACTTGATGTAATTGTTAAATTGCGAGACAAGATAAATAGGACTTGATTGCTATCTTAATTCAAGTATGGAAAATGTTCTGAGTTTTGGAGTTTAATACCGACGAGTCAAAGTATTCTTTTAAAAAATATGAGAAGGTTTAACAAGCTTTATATGCCGTAATGTCGGGACGACATTTTAAATCATTGTTTTAAAGTTTGCCTGTATAATATGTATGTAACGATGTGATTTCGATGACAATACCGCGCTAATGAGCAGTGTCGAAAATAGGAAAGCACGTTCGACTACGGTATTCGAAGTGGAGAATGAGACGTTACGGCAACCTGACCCGGAATCTGTGTCGAGATTGCCAGCTGAAATACTCGGGGTACCTTTGGTTGATCATGACTTGCCTGGAGATGAGGTGGGCATTACTTTAAATAAGTGGTTCCATTGTAGCGATAAACGATATGCTTGAGAGTTTGTAGGGTCAAATTACCTGAAAATATATATCAAGAACTTCGACGTTTCGAGCGAAGTCCCTTCGTCTGCAAGTTTAATAGTGAAGACGAAACGTCGAAGTTCTTGTTATATTTTTCAGGTAGTTCGATTCATCAAACCTTCGAGTATAGGGCTTTATTTTGGCCTGAATTGGCAACCGCGCGTACTCAAATTTACATGATTTCGCCTAGTATGGAGTTCACACCGACTGGACCCATCAAATCAGACGAATTCGAACACCGCTATTGAGTACGAATTTCCGTGCGAACAAATGGAACAGGGAAAAAATGCGACAGGTTCCGAATTCGTCGTGTGACGATTACCTTACGCTTGTCTCTATGCGACCAGAGCCGGATTAACCCATTGAACTATATACAAACTGGAACGCTAACTCAATACGCCAAACCCGATAATAGGATGAAGCCAAGCTAGTTTTTCTGAGTTTTGAGTTGAAATACTTAACGCCGAACATTGGGCTGTGTATGAAATTGAAGCTATTAAAAAATCCTATTTGATATAAAAACTTCAAGACTTTAGGCAAAATGGAAATACTTAAAAAATACAAAAACAACCGCAATTTTGTAAAATACGGCAAATTTTCCCTCACAGTTTTAAGTATTTCCCTTTCACCTAAAGTCTTGAAGTTTTTATATCAAATAGAACTTTTTAATAGCTTCAATTTCATATACAGCCCAATGTTCGGCGTTAAGTATTTCAACTCAAAACTCAGAAAAACTGAATTAAGCTGGCTTCAATCCCCCCCCCTGCGTTAGCGTTCCAGTCTATTATATAATTCAATGGATTAACCCTATGGCAAAAGTGGCATGTGACACGGGCGCCGCTCTTTCAGGGGCTTTTCCGTTACGCAATTTTTAATTGTGCATTTCATTTCTACAAAGCATTGGCCGCATAAAAAGCTTGATCCAAAAACACAGGGGCCTAAAAACGTGGGGGGCCCAAAACGTGTGGCCTCAAATACCGTTTACATCGTGCTCTTTCATCTAAGTTGCTATTTAAACTATTTCAAAAGTTTCTGCTTATTAATCTGTCGTTTACTGAACACTCTAATCATTTTATACGGAGATAAACTTAAAGGAGGCATCTTGCAAGGAACTTTCTTGAGCTGGCAAGTTTTAGTATTAATGCATATTTCGTTTTTGCTGTGAAAATTTCTTGTATACAATACGTGTATAGTGTAAAAGTATATAAGAGTAATATTTTGCCAGGGGCCCCGCGCGACCTTAATCGGACCCTCACATTTTAGTGACGATTGGCCCGATTTATACTAGGCTCCGTTTACATACTGTAGAAGTGGTGAGACCTGGACGAAGTCAGAATGGGATGAAAATTGAAATTGTCAGTAGGTTTACATGAGACCGGTACGAAAAGCATTACACACTATTGCGTGTATCAAAAGTGCAGTCCACAATTGTTTTGGTATTCTTGTCTACCGTTGTTTATTATCGGCGTTGTACCAAATTTCAGACCGGTCTGAAAATAATTTGTGTTTACATTCATCTCGCTCCGAATTCGTCCCGGCCTGAAGATAGTCGGTTCGGTCCAGCGAGCGGGATGACTTCAGAGCGGTCTGAGCAATTTTTCGTCCCGGTCTCATGTAAACATTCATTATAAATAATACTATGACCGAAACGAAATCGTCCGGTTTGACTTCGTCCCGGTCTCATGTAAACCGCGGGGCCCTAGAGCGTTGTTCATCGGATCATATCCGTCCAGAATCTGCGTAGAACAGTACAGACGAGATTGTGAGCGAGATTGTGATCTGTCTATGTTATATGTAACGTGTAAATCCGGTATTATTCGGACAAGCTTTTTCCATCAGGAAAAACCGATGCTTTGTTACCCATATAGTTAGCGGATTTTCTCAGTAAAACACGTATAAACTTAACAATAGAGAGGTTAAGATACCACGGTTCCGATGTACGGGTAGCGTCATTTTGTTTAGTAATTTTCATCGGTGTCTGCATATTTGATCATACATTTTCTATCCTATTGCAATAGACTAGGCGTCTACTGCAATAGGACTTGGACGATAATTGCAAGTAAACATAAAGACATCGACGAAAATTGCTAAACAAAATGACGCTATAATCCTATATACCCGTAAGTCGGAATCGGCGTATCTTAACCTCTGTGAAGGATTGGGCAGGCGTAATATTGCCGATGACTATGGAGATTTTAACAGTAAGATGATGTATAGTGTTTCACCGATTTGTCGGATACGATCTCCTCTTGACTTATGTGATTTACTGGATTTGCTGACAAGAGTTAGGCTATTGGCTCATATGCTGTATTGTGTGAAATCACATCCGACAAATCGGATCGTGTGAACAGGCCTTTAAGAACAGCCGACAATTAGTTAAAGTAATATGCTTATATTTACGACTTGCATACTTTTTCATAGTCATTGAATAGGCTAATTAGTTTTGCAATGACAAATTTTGCAATATAATTATCTTCGTATACGTGGGGTTCATTCGTTTGTGTGAATTTTTATGTATAGTCTTAAATTTAACTCGAATTTATTCTTCAATGAAAAGTTGATTTAATTGATAGATGTCTAGACGTGTTTAGCACTAGTCTAAAGGCCATGTAGGCCGTGTGACACGAGGCAATTTTTGCTGCAACTTTTGCAACGCAATTTCGGACACAGAGCGATGTTAGGTAAAAAGTATATTCGCAATGAAATTGTGAGCATGAATCTCGTTTTACTTTGCCCATATTTTTCTTGCTAAACATGCCAGAAGGCAACAAAGAAATGAATGAGAATGATAATATCGGTGGAGTGAAACGCCGGCAATATTCACTGTTTTTCCGTGCGTACATTTCTACATTTTATTTTATTTTATTCAACTTCGCCTCAATGGCAGGGAGTCCACAACAGCGTCAGCCAATTACTGTGGCCCCATTGTTAGTTCCTAAGGGTTAGTATTAGAGGGAGGAAACCGGAGTACCCGGGGAAAACCCTCGAAGCACAGGAGAGAATCTCAACTTACATGAGTTATTTGAGCACACTGCCGATCTCATGCCAGTACCAACAGTGACCTCGACCTGTTGTGAAACAGGCTCAACTCAGTGGTAAGAGGCAGCGCGCTAACCGCTTCCGCCACCCGTGCTACCCGTGCAAGTTGCGGCC
Source organism: Trachythela sp. YZ-2020 (assembly GCA_016169945.1). NCBI lineage: Eukaryota > Metazoa > Cnidaria > Anthozoa > Malacalcyonacea > Clavulariidae > Trachythela > Trachythela sp. YZ-2020. The sequence continues at coordinate 6,600,814 of JADLSH010000266.1, read as the reverse complement.
GGGTAAAAGTTGCCCCCGGGTAAAAGTTGCCCCGTGTAATGTGGCCTTTACAATTGTTCTCTTTTAGACGTTCGTGGTTATTGCCAGAAGATTCGGAAAACAGGTCGTCTATCGATTCAACAAACAGAAGAGTCTTTATTTCTTTTCACCAAGGAGCTCCTTAAGACAACTCGTCATTTTTATCACAACGAATCAGTATCCTTTTGCAATTTTACGAAGTTCCAATCTTCGAACTGTGTCTGCTCAGGCTTTGGTAACGTTAAAGCCCAGTTTCGATTTGGTCATAACTGTCCTGAACAAGTCGTGTTCGACGATGTGAAATAGTCTGCATCTATCTTGTCTTTTGTGTGCTTTATGCAAATCAGTCTTTACTGACTGTAGAGATGTATCCACATGCACTCTATTACATCGATCACTTTGATGTGTTCACGACAGTTCCGACTAACTTTTGCATGCTTTTTAAGTGTTAAGCCTCTTACAGACGAGCAATTTTTCTATGACAAGTTTTTCTATGACAAGTTTCATTTGCCAATTGCACATGTGTACGTACCACTCTCCTCCGCAGAGGCTTGCGAACGCTTTATAGTCTAATCACTTGACGGAGAGAGCGAGCTTTAATATTTAGGATAACATGAAGTTTTGAAGGTGCATCACGATCGGGCAGGAAGGCTCGCAGGTTAGGCCAGGATAAAAGGGGGTTTTCCGGGACACTTAGAGATAATGGCGGATAATGAGGAATATGAATTACAAGCTTCATGTTATACTAAATATTAAAACTCGCTCTCTCTGTGTATTAGATCTCTCCGTGTATTAGACTATAAAAAGCCTCTGCGGAGGAGAGAGTGTACGTACAACAAATGTTCTATGACAAATCTGTGGTTTTCTGACCGCAGTCATAGCTAATACAACGATAGATTGCTGACCCACCTAAGTGCCCAAATTACTTTGACAAGTTTTCCTTGTTGACCCATACAGACGAGCAAAGTACTGGCAAGTACATTTGTTCAAAGTACTGACCAGTACATGCTGACAAGTATATTTGTTCAAAAGCATGCTAGCTTTTAACTGACAAGTACATGCTAGCATGCTAGCTTTGAACAATTGTACTTGTCATAGAAAAAATTGGCAAAGTTGCGTATACAGACGAGCAAATAAAACTTGTCATAGAAAAACTTGTCATAGAAAACTTGCTCGTCTGTAAGAGGCTTTACATGTAAATGTGCCTGCATAAATACATATTTAAATAGAGGCCACTCATAGACTGCATATCTCAGCCAGCATACCTCCGTCAAGTATTCATACATAAATTATTCATGCCCCAATTGCGGATTTCTTTTCAGCCGGGAAACAAGACAAACATTTGTAAATTACTCATCCAATTTTCATCCAAATTGAACCAAAATTTGATCGATTTGTCCTTGATCGTCAGCTCCACCCCAATTGTCGTAGAAAACTCATCGATAGTTTTTGAGTTATCCTGTTTCCAGACAAATACACAAACAAACCCACGTGAAAACATATTTTAAATCTCCAGTTGGAGGTCAACGAAGCGTACTGTGAGGCGTAGCGGATATACAGGGTGTCCCCCAAAAAAGTGACACTATAGAAATTATCTCATTGTTCTTAAACCGCTCTTAAACGCGCGTGATTACACACCTGGAAATTTAATGAAATTGTATTTACATTTAAGCATTTTAAAACGTTTTCGCTTCGTCCAAAACGTTTTCGCTAAATGCGTTTTGCACTGCGGTTACATTCGGTATTATGGTAAATTGTGTTACAACAAATACTCGTTGCTCTGTAGTCAAATTTGAACCATTATTGTTACTCCAACTGATCGTATGATTTACATGTAACAATTTACAATTTAAATTCCAAAAGCAGAAGTTTATGCACTTGTGGGTTTAGCATACAGGGTGTATCAAAAAAACTGCAAATACCATAATTTGTATGCACGAGATCATACATTAGAATTTCAATGGCTGTGCAAATAATTACGCTTCTGGGATTTGAAAATACGTTTCAGGGGTGATCAAACCAAGCACACAAAGTGAATTTTAATTCACTTTGTGTGCTTATTTTGATAGTACTGCACGTGGAAACGTATTTTCAAATCCCAGAAGCGTAATTATTTGCACAGCCATTGAAATTCTAATGTATGATCTCGTGCATACAAATTATGGTATTTGCAGTTTTTTTGATACACCCTGTAGTGCTCAGGCATTCAAATTATAACAATAGGATAATTTCTATAGTGTCACTTTTTTGGGGGACACCCTGTACAGGGTGTCTCAAAAAAACCGCCACCCTTAGAAATTAGAGACTTTAGAAAAAGCCTCGATTTTGTACACTTGGGAATTTAAAATTGCTTATTTGCTTCTAATTGCATGCAAATATGCCAGACAAAGCGAAATTTCTAAAGCCTCTAATTTCTAAGGGTAGCGGTTTTTTTGAGACACCCTGTATATACTCGAGGGATTACAGAATAAAACTACAGTACCTGAAAAATATAACAACTACAACTTCGACATTTCGAGCGAAAGCCCTTCGTCTGGAAGTTAGTAGCCACTAACTAACTACGGTAACTAACTACTACCATACGAAAGTGATTTGATCTCGTAACCCCTCAAGTATATGGTTTATCGCTACCTATACCCTGGAACCACACATTCAAACGGGCATTATAGGTACGACGCTGTCGCCGTGTTAAAGAGAATATTAGAGAGTTTAAGATCTACGACGCGGCAACTCGACGACGCGGTCCCAATTTCATCTCAAGAATAAACGTCAAACAATTTGATGTCTTTGATTACTGTAAGAAATGTTTGAAGCTTTTTCAAGCAACCTTACAACAGTTCTAAGTTCGGCAAAAACGATGCGGTGTCTACTACAAGCTCGAATTTAAGTAACACCTCTAACGTCGGAACAAGCTTTTGCGTTGCTCATAAGACATGAAAATGCTTAGTTTAACGTTGTGTTGTGAATGACAACGCTGTTGAGGATGCCCATGCGACCACAAATTATTGCATGAAGAATTTCTTTGTTTCGAAGGCGTGTCGTCGAGTTGTCGCGTCGTGAATCTTAAACTCTCTATTAAGGAGCTGTTGGGATTTTTGGTTTCAAACTTCTAGCAGTTTAATTATTTAACTTGTGTCAAAAAGATATTTCGAGCTGTTTATTTTGCTGCTAATCATTGCCAACTGTATCTTACTGGCATTCAAAGACCAACCCGAGGAAGTCGAGTATGTTATTTTGATTGTAAAGTGAAGGGTTCTAAAACCTAGAAACAGCTGACAGATTGAGCTGACAGTTGAGTTGATCTGGTAGGAGGAAGGGGTGCTGAGCTGGCGCTGGTCATGAAGCTGGAGCCACGATGTTTGATTTGATAAGAACTTTGATACGATTTAATTTTGGATTTGATACGAACATTGGCACCCCTCCTTCACCCCTTGGCCAAAGTTAGTTGGTTGCGCCCCCCCTGCACCTCCCAGTAAATATTTCCCTGGAATTAGGAATAGAATAGAATCGGAAAACGAGGATAACAATCAAGACCCAAAATATGTTAACATTTTAAAATTGTAATAGTAACATCCTTTGAATGGTAACAAATCTCATTTTGTCCGAGACATTGAGATGTGTTTGATATGCATGCATGCAAATGAACACAATTTTATTGAAATTCTATGAATTATTACCTGTTATCTAACTCTTTAAAAGTTTCCCTTTTCCAATACTTTTCAAAGTTTCGTTTATAATTTTTGATGGAAATTTACTATTAAAACCTTTAATCATTATTGAATTATGCTCGCCCTGTTTTCCATAGACGTTAATTCTGCTACTGCGAATCGTGTTATCAATACCACTTTTTCATATGTTTTATTATTCTTCAGGTATGTATTTGCAGCACTGTACACGATGGAAATGATTTTGAAGATCGTTGGGAAAGGATTTTGTCTTCATAAATTTGCATATCTTCGTGATCCTTGGAACTGGCTGGATTTTGTTGTCGTTATTTTAGGGTAAGCTTGCTGGTTACAGAAATTACCATTATATACACTCTAAAAACAGGTGTGTATAATTACATACCAAGGTGTGTTGAATTACACACTGGTCAAGGTGTGTTCAATTACACACCAAGGTGTGCAATTTTTACACACCTTTCTACGCACTTTTGGAAAACACACCTTAGTGTGTTAGAAAAACACACCAAGGGTGGGTCACTTTTGGAAAACACACCTTAGTGTGTTAGAAAAACACACCAAGGTGGGTTACAAAACACACCAATGTGTGTTATGGAACACACTTCTTTTTTGCACACCTTTTCTTGCACACCTTTGATGACTGTCAGGTGTGTTAAGTTGCACACCTTTTTAATGAAAACACATCTTGGTGTGTTCGACAACACACCATTGACTTTTTGTTTCTACACACCTTGGAATCAATCTACCTGAAAAATACAACAAGAACTTCGACGTTTCGAGCGAAGACCCTTCGTGTGGAAGTTAGTATTCGAAGGACTGGAACGTCGAAGTTCTTGTTGTATTTTTCAGGTAGTTTAATCCTAAAAACCCGAAGCTTATTGTATAGACGCTACCTACACTGGCACCATGCACACGTTCAATATATAACTTAAAATCTATATAATGTATACGACTCCTTATGACCCATAGTAAGTTGTAAGTGATCTTACACGTTCTATGTTGATATCATTTATTTCAGATATCTCACCATGGCGCCAAGTGTGGCTAACCTTTCAGGAATAAGAACGTTTCGTGTATTAAGAGCTTTAAGAACAATATCTGTTATCGAAGGTTCGTATTTTTTGTTTGTATTATTGGTTACCTACGTGTCTGCCTGTTTAATTGTTGGTGGTTGGTTGATTGTTTAGTTGATTAATAGATTGATAAGTTTATTAATTAATTGAATGATTAGTTGACTGATGAGTAATTAGTTGTTAATTAATGCAAACATACAAAAAACTTATAATTAGATTAAATTGAATTGAAAAGTTCAATAAAATAATTATTAATAAATTAATTATAGTTTCTCTTATTAATTGATCGATAAATAAATAGCTTTTTCGTTTTCAAAAATAGCTCTTTCGTTTTTGTTTTCTTATTGGGGGATCTGTCAGTTCATTTTCTGGTGTTTCTAACTTTTTTATTTGTTTCAGGTCAATTCATTACATTAATCATGGTCAATTGCTTAAGATTATTTTTAATCATTTTAATATTTTTAGTTATTTTTAAAATTATTTTGAATTTCAGGTTTGCGAACAATGGTGAATGCCTTCCTAAGATCAATGCGAATGTTGACAGACGTATTGGCGTTGTCTTTATTTTTCATATCAATATTCGCTTTGGTGGGCATGCAATTGTTTGTTGGAGTGTTGAGGAACAAATGTGTCTTAAGTCCAGGTCTAAATGTCACCGATTTTGATACATTCGTCGCCAATGACAGTAAGCTAGTTTCTACTTTAACCAGCTGCGCTACCTATAGGTACCTGTTAGCGAGGCTTATTGCTTCCGAACGCAGCGAGGCAGCACACTAGCCTATTCTTGACACTGCTTGCGTTTCTCCAGAGTTCACTGGTGCCCAGCCTTTTGCCCGATCTATATATTCTTGCGAATCTCGTCTTGCGTCGGCTTGTCATCCGATGTCTTGCGCAATTACCAAACGTGATAAACGGAAAATCTCTTCACACAGATGATGTAAGGTATGTTGATTGCTGCCGAGCCTCAACGAGACATTACACTGCTTGCGTTTTCCGAGAGTACCCAATCTTTTGCGCGATTTATTGCTCAAATTCCAATTAGCAAATGTAATAAGCGGGAAAATAGACGAATATGGTACGGAGCGCGCGCGGTATGTTTCCATTTCCATTTTTAAAGATTCACGAAGGCCAGGAACGCAAGCGCTCATTCCAAGGCAAAGTAGTCTTCCCTCGTGGCGTTATCGGAACTTACAACACGAAATGTGTGCCCATGCAACCTTTTCCCAATCTATCCATTAGAACGTCGAGTTTGAGGCAGCACTTTCCTTGCGATAGTAACACCTAGTCGAGTGTGTTCAACGGACCTGAGCATTTCGGTGCATAGCCATAGAAGCAAAGCGGACATTACCGGGAAGGGGGGAGCATGGGAAGCAACCTGAGTGCCTTTGAGATAGCTGATTAACTGTGCAACAAAGTTGTAACAATGATTTTAGCAATGAACGTGTGGTGCCGTGCCACTGTCCGTATAGCGTCTATACATTAACACTAATTCCAGCCGAAGGGCCTTCGCTCGGCGACGAATTTTTCAGGTAGTTTTATCCTAAAGATCCGAAGGTTAATGATTTTACATCCACGCAAACTTAAAAAGCTATTATTGAAGAAAATTGCATGAAATTTAAGCCAAAAAAATTTACGAACTGAGATTTGCTACAAAAAAGGCACCACCAATATTTCATGAAGTGACGGCCGTCACTGCATGGAAGTGCATTAATTCTTATGAATCCGATTAATTTCGTTACCATGTTGTCGATTTTTAAGGTAATTGGTTGTTTGTAAATGAAGACCCTGTTGTCTGTGGCAATAGCTCGACTGCAAGGTATTCTTAAATAACATTTGAGATTTAAATAAATTAGTGCGATATACGACAGTCGGACAGTGTGCTTTCTGTAATTGATCAATATATACTGTATGTTTTAAGAACATTCATACCTTAAGAGGATGAATATCGGGTCTCCTTGGGTTAAGTTTGATTGCAGCTTAAACGTTTCGTTGTTATTATACAAATTAAATCGACACTTATACAAATCCTCTACATCAAACGCCCTTTTTCAGCAATTCTCAAATTAATATGTTTGAGAACGCAAGTGCTTTAAACTAAACTATGAAGTGTTTTACAATTAAACCCTTTTTACTCAGGTCTTGTCCAGCAAATTACACGTGTTTTCCTGATGTTGGAGACAATCCTAACCATGGCTATACAAGCTTTGACACCTTCCCCTGGGCGTTGTTGTGCACTATACAACTGGTGACTGCTGACTACTGGGAGAATGTCTATGAACATGTGCGTATAATTTTAATTGGGGACAACCATTTATTTTTAAGCGGACACGTAATTGAATATTAAGCTCCGGTCAAAGCAACCTCGTTCCCAGGCTCTTCCCTCTTGTTGAGGAAAGACCCTGGTAGGAGCTGGCCACGTGATCTGCTAAAATCTAGCAGATCTATAATTAGAGTTATGTCATTTTGCGGGGGACGAGGTTAACAAAACTTTTCACCTAGCGGAGGTCAACTATAGTCTTTTTCCGCCCCCTCCCCAAAACGACAACAATGCTAATTAAGAATCTGCTAGATTTTAGCAGATCATGTGACCAGCTCCTACCAGGGTCTTTCCTCCACAAGAGGGAAGAGCCTGGGGACGAGATTGTGGTCAAACGAGGGAGAGTTATTGAGAGTTGCAACTCTCGGTCGCGTTTGACCACCATGTATCTCTCATCGACTCTCAACAACTTTGAGCTGGTTCAAATTTTGATCAGAGTTGATGAGAGTTTTGCTCGTTTGACTGGTCATGTATATAGATTTTCGTTCGAATATTTCATCTACAAAGACCTTCTACAAATAGTCAGACTAGTGTTTTGCACTTTCTAAAAGAATTAGCTTAACAAGAATAACACGTTATGACTAAAGAAGGAAATTTAAACACTTTGCTCACCAAAATGTTAGAATTATTCTCAGGGCTCCGTTTCGCGCGCTAAATTATTTCTGTCGCGACTCTCATGCAACTCTTGTTCTCGTTTGACCGGGCCATGCAAACTCTCACTTGCCAGCTCTCATCAACTCTCATCATCGAAGTTTGACCGGGGCTTTAGATAAAGGCGCGTACTAACACATTCATTTTCCCTCACTCTTGCAGATTATCGCATCGAATGGATTTTGGTCTGTATTTTATTTCCTCATGGTTATATTTTTTGGTTCATTCTACATTCTCAATCTCATTCTTGCCGTGGTGGCACTATCATATCAACAAGAAATGGCCAATTTGAAAAATCAGGTAGAAGTTGTGAAAGCTTTGTCACTTAACTTTGATTCACTCTTAGGAGAAAGCCCTTATACGCGTTGTATTCCAAGAACTTAAGTCTCTGAGGTCATATACCAGCACTTGTTAACGGCTTTGTTTGAGTCCCTTAATTTTTTGATACGGGTGTATAAAAACAAAAGTAATCCAACTTTGGCTTGCTATCGCGCGCATAATATATTTAGTTTATAGATTTACTTTTTTCACACAAATAATGATCAGGCTTTTAGCTGTCAAATAACACCTTTTTTGTATCTCTGCGATCAATAATGGCCCGATACGATCCGATGAAAAAAGAATGATCGAAATCACATTTTTCCACCTTAGCGAATTAAGCGTCGAATTTTCGACCATTTGCCGAAATGATTGTTGCCTATTTGTGAAACGCTCAGCATTGTCAGTTCAGTCTTCAAACTTCCATGTCTCTTAAAATGTTTTATACATTCGTGTTTAAATTGGGATTTATTTTAACCTTCATTGTCAGTTCAGTCTTCAAACTGCATGTCTCTTCACGATCCACTAACACACATTGTTAAAATCAAATTGAGTTATTTTTAACCTTCTTTAAATTTACCAAACTTGATAAATAGCCCATGGGTTACGCCATCTTATTAAAATTCCTAAATTTGAATCCGAAGTTAGAATAATTTCAATAGGCAGACAATAGCTTTGCACTCAACTCCAGATGGTGGAAAAATGCGTCGACCGGCAAATTTTAATCGTATCGTATATGGCCATTTTTTATCGCAATGATACAAAAAAGGTATCATTTAACAGCTAAAAGATTGATCTTTATTGGTGTGAAAAGTTATAGAAACTAAGATTAGTCGAGAGCAGTAAATAAATATATATGCCCGTGAAACGAACCTACATCCTAAACAACATTACTTCGATCAGTAGATTAAAATATTATTTTTTTCAAATATTTCCCAATTTAATTGCTGGATAAGGTTCAATCTACCCTTTATAAATGATTTAATTTTGTTTTCCAGGAAGCTGGCTACAACCAACTGAGAACAACATCCTCTTCCTACTCGCTTCACGTCTCTTTTAAACCTCAAAAACTATTCCCCACAAAACCTTCAACAACTTCTTCAAACTGGTCTTCTGTTCTGCGGCGCTATACTAAAACCTCACCTTATGTTGGTAACCCAGTTGCCTCCCCGGGGCCGTATTACCCCTCATCACCGGATGGCAGAACCTTACCGGCACAAAGTCCCCTCACCTTAGACAAAGTGACACCTTATGCCTTTGATAATGAAAGCGTGGTATCGTTCTATAATTACGAGCCTGATGTAATAGGGAGAATTAGCAGCGGGTCAAACTTAAACAGAGATTTGGGCACCAGAGAAAAGATTTATTATGGTCAGCAAGTAGATAGAGATGACCTAAATGAAACAGAAATGTTAGAAATTTCAAAGGCAAAAATAGAGTTAAGTAAGCCAGGTAAAAATAAAGGGATGGCAAATTCTTGCAGCGCTGAGTTAAACAACAATAACGAAAGCGAAGGTTACTTCAAGACGGACCAAAACATCGAAATTTGTGATAGCAAAGAAGAAATAGGTAATTTTGTGGCTGGTCGAGGCGAAATCACAGATGAAGGAGAATCTACTGTAAATAGCGGTAACAAGGGTGAAAGGAACTCTGAGTTCGGCAATTCTGAAGAACCAGAAACTTTAAGGCTAAACGCGAAACAGAAAAAGACAAGACAGGACAGTCTTGGCATTAGAGAAACACAAGCCGGGAAAGTTGACAAAAATCCGTATAAAAAAATCACTTCTAAAGGAAATTCAACTTCAGTAAATAGAAGCGAAAAAGATGCCACGAATAGCTTCAAGAAGAACTTAACACAACACGATAACAGTATGAGTACTGCTAAAAATCCCATCACACAATTAGTTCATGAATCCGAAACAATCCAGATTACATCAACGCTAAGTGAAAACACCAAAACTAAAGTACATTCTAGCTTCGATACATCACCTGTCCAGACAAGTACAGCGACGGAAATGAACTGTAATTACCAAACAGAAGACCTAGAATCAAATGCTAAAAATTTACACTTAGCTCAACATAGGAATAACGAAGCCAGAACAGACTATACCCTTCACGAAGCAGATATCGAATCAGAGACTTTAAACCTAAACAGCAATCTCCAGTTAGATGGAAAATCAGATTTTTCCTTGAGCAACCAAGCAAACGTCCATAAGAAAACCAAGAGGAGTATGCAAGAGGGGCAGAGCTTTACTGATACTTCAAAGAGAACCTCAAAACCCGCATCATGTTCAACACCCGTAGCTTGGGAGGTTTCAACCCGCGACCGCCCGTCAATTGTTGCGGGTCTCATGTTAGTTCAGAACACTGGTCTCATGATAGTTCAGACTTCCTCCGTGTGCGTGATGATCCCGCGGGCCACTGGCCGGGGAAGCAGTCCAGTTAATAAAGTCCGTACAAGATGCGCAACTCTCATCATGAATCCGATGTTTGATTGGTTTATTACTAGTGTAATATTTCTAAACACGATTGTTATGGCTATGGAGTATCATGGAATGAACAGGATGTTGGAGAGCACTTTGGATCATATTAATCTCGTAAGTGCGATCACTTTTCTCATAAAAAAGCTTCCTTGGTGCATGTTGCCCCTGACAACCAACCGTTTCCGGTATTTTGCCTCCCAGAATAATGACAGTAGCCAAATTTATACTTCCGAACGTTTCATTGACTTGTGCCGTACGAAGTTAGAAAGGTGCGCGCGCGCTCGGAGACAATTCAAAATAAGCGCCCTGATTTCAAGTCAGGGCGCTCTAAACCACGATACAGGACTTGTACAGGTCTAGTCGAATGCAGAAGATCGGTTATTAAGAGTTATTGTACTATGGAAAAATCTGCCACAAGATATGTAAAATTGCTAATCCATTGTAAATTTCAAGTCACAATTACATGGATATTTTTCGGACAAACTCTCGCTGTATACACCGCCATAACCGGGCTCTCATCTACTCATTTTTTTATTGTATTGTTTTCGTTAGGAGACGGTTGTCAATTGGGAATTTGTTCTTGTTAGCGTCTTCTATCACACATTGTTTTGTATTTGTAAATATGTAATTGTCCTTTGTTGTAGATGTGACAAATTAAATTAAATTAAAAATAAATGTAATCGAACATACCTGATTGCCGTACACATCGGCCCTTATTTACTCCTTCTATACTTCTTGCTTTCGCAGGCATGTACATTTGTGTTCATTCTGGAAATGTTTATCAAAGTGACAGCTCTCTCACTGCGAGGCTACATTCAAAGTCGTTGGAATATCCTCGATGGTTTTATAATTGTGATCAGTGTCGTAGAGATGTTGATAGTATGGTGTGTACCAGATGTTACTCATGGCCTGGGCTTTAGTATACTGAGGAGCTTCCGATTGGTAAGTAATTTGTTTCATAAAACAATAGCAATGCATGGTGATTGGTAAAAACTTGTTAAATTACCAAACACCCTTATAGCCTTGTGCAAACACACTTGTGAAATATGCAAGGCCAAAGCCCTGTGCAGGAATCGGAGCTGTGCAGATATCGGTGCAACAATTCTGCCTGCCTGCCTGCCTACCTACCTACCTACCTACCTACCTACCTACCTACCTATACCTGCCTACCTACCTACCTGCGCACCTACCTACCTGCACACCTTACCTACCTACTTACCTGCCTACCTACCTGCCTACCTACCTGCACACCTACCTACCTACTTGCCTACCTACCTACCTACCTACCTACCTAGCTGCACACCTACCTACTTGCCTACCTGCTTGCCTACCTACTTACTTACCTACTTACCTACCTACCTATACCTACTGAGTTTTGGAGAACAGCCACCAAAACCTACAATCTCAGCTTGTAATTCTCATTAAGAAAAACACATAAAGAAAATCATGATCGTGAAGGAGCTTGTTTCTGATACAAAATCGTGCTGGCTTACAACTTTACATAATAAATTTTAAGTTCATTTTTCTCACCAAATATCATTCATATATCTTTCAAATTATTGAAGAATTACGAACGTTTTCATCAGGATGGATCACAAGCTACATACAACAGTCGAGTCCGTGTTCTAAAGGCTTGTTCACACGATCCGATTTGTCAGATCTGATTCTCCTCTTGACGTATATCCAATGAACATGGTGGAATTGCCCCCCAAAAAACCGGAAGCCACGCAATTTCGAGTTGTGATGTCACTTGCACAAGCCGAATACGACACTTGATTGGTTCTGTAACGATTTTTGTCGGCTGGGTTTTTGTCATGTGGGGTTTTGGTCGGCGGGGTTTTTGTCGGCACCCTCAAATCGAAGCCAGTGCATGATGAAGGTTGTTCGTGATTATTTTGCGTCTTTACATAGATCCGCATACTAAAACTGGCGCAATCGTGGGTGACGATGCGAGCTCTTCTGTCCACAATTGGTGCAAGTATTGGTCAGCTTGGTAACCTCACCTTGCTTCTTGGCATCGTGACGTATACATTCGCAGTCATTGGTATGCAGTTGTTCTCTGAGAGCTTCACTCCCGCACATTTTGAAGACAGGAAAGTACCGAGATGGAATTTTGCAGATTTCATGCATTCATTTATGATCATATTCCGCGTGTTGTGTGGGGAATGGATCGAGCCGTTGGTTATGACCATGCACGTGACCACGCCCACATCAGTCGTATTTTACTTCGCTGCTTTAATCATTGGGAATTTTTTGGTAAGTAAGTTGGTTCAGTGACCTTGGTGGCAAGGCCGGCGAGAGGGAGTGGGCAGGGGGGCAAAATACCCGGGGCCCGGGCTGTTCAGAGGGGTCCGGAAAAGTTGGGTAAATTCCCGGTCAAACGAGGATGAGAGTCAATGAGAGTTGCAACTCTCACTCGCGTTTGACCACCAACTCTTACATACATACATACATACATAAACTTTATTTAAGCTCGAATTTACAGAATAGCATAAATTACTGCTAATATCTTCGAGAACACTATAGTAAGTTACGAAAACACGTACATATATATAGAATAGTATTTACAAGTATAAGTTCCTTGGTCAAAATGAAGTTTATAAATTTCTCTCTTAAAATCTGCTAAATTTGTTAAAGTTGAGCACCATTGGCGGTCGTATTCTGATTCCGAATCTATGTTTGCTTTGTCCGTCCAAAGTCAAAACCCTGGCTGCGCTACTGGACTGAGAGAGTGAGGGGTGCCCGCGTTCACCAATCTGCCCTGGGCCCGTGACTCGCCGGCCTTGCTTGGTGACACAGTGGTTGGTACATGTGCCTTTCGACTGTACGACTAGTGTTCAATTCCTGCGATGGTTTACAACCAATCCCAAGGGATTCAAACAACAATGAGATTTTCGCCATCTTGGATGAAGTTGCATTGCAAACAAGCAAAATCCTTGTCAAGTTCATCCAACATGGCGGCGATGACGTCATGGTGAGAACCACCTGTATGCAGTGAGCTCTATATATATATCTGGAGTGAGAACTTATGTCCAAAAAGTGAAGCCAAAGATGGCGGAAATTGACGTCCAGTGCCAATCCCTTTCTATTGTTTTCGACCGCGCGGTTTGCACAAGCCGGCAAGGAGTGTGCCGAAATTTCGTGTTTTTACTCCGATTTAAACAATAACATCATGATTTTATGAACTAATAACTTGATTAGCGATGCGATCTGTTAGGAAAAACTGGAATTAGCTGGATAAAATGATATGAAAACCGTTTATGACCTTCATGAGTTTGGACGTCAATTGCCGCCATCTTGGCTTCACTTTTCCTATTGGCCGAACATTAGAAGTTCTTACTCCAGATATATATGGAGCTCACTGCCTGTATGCAGTTGTCTGATTAAAATTTCGCCTCAGTCGCATGCAAGACGATCGGTGTTTCCACTTTGACTCTACAAACCACCACAGGTTTCCTCCGGGTACTCCGGTCTCTTCCTTTATACATAGTCAATAGAGATATACGCCTGTATTCTAAAAGCTCACTCACACTCAAAGAGTGAAGGTTCAATCTGAGCTTCCCTTGAGTGTCAGTGCTGTTTTTGAATAGCTGGAGGGTGAGTACTCGCATAGTAAGGTACGGCACTAACCCTCCAGCTATTCAAAAACAGCGCTGACACTCAAGGGAAGCTCAGATTGAACTTTCACTCTTTGAGTGTGAGTGTGAGTGTGAGCGTGAGTGTGAGTGTGAGTGAGCTTTTAGAATACAGGCGATAGTCTGCAAGGCGTCTATAATGAGCTAAGATTTTATGTTGAGACCACTTCACCATGTAATGCACAAATCTTTTGAAATTTTGCTTATTACTATTTCAACAGTACGGTTGAATGATTTGACCAGATGATGTCGTTGGATGATTGTTTCATTATAACAAAAATTCATTGTCTTCACCGTGCACAAGTTTGCATAAACATGAACAAAAAGTTAGAACAAAGACTTTGGCCGAATTTCCAGACCATGTCTTGATCGACTATGCTTTATAACACTTATCATAAAGTTTTGTTAGTTTTTAAATGTTTGAATCTTTTAGTACGTACCGGCGTATTTGTTAAAGTACTTTACGACATTCAGTAGTGTCCATAATTATAACACCAGACACAAGCGTAGACTGGTACTTCCAAGGGTTAGAACGATGGCTGGTGTACAGTCATATAACTCTCTTCCACCTGAAATAATTGGTGCCAAGAACATAAATACTTTTACTTGTTTAGCACGAAGAGTGTTTTCCTAACTGACTTTTTGCATAGGTTTCTAATTTTCTAATCTCTATTCTTGTGGCTATTCTTAGTATCTTATTCTTAATTTCTATCTATACTGTATAAATCTAAATTTGTAATTACAGGGCCCTTTATATATGGATACCAGCCGTCGAGCTGACTGGGCTACCCTGTATAAATAAAGTTTGATATTGATACTCAGGTCCTGTAAGTGATGGTCTTTACTAGACGTGTATAAGGAGAACAGTATCGACCGAGCAGTCCAGTATAAAGAAAGATGGATTTGGTGAAAGTTTACTGTAATAATGCCATTGTAATAGTGATATTTAACTGAAAGTTTACTGTAATAATGCCATTGAAAACTTTGATATTTGAAAAGTTTGCAGAAATTACACGAGCCGGTAGGGGCTGGTTTAATTGATAAAATGTTCAAATATAATTTAAGGGGCTTCGGTGGTGCAGTCGTCAGGGCAAGCGCCTTTCACCTCTGAGTCTTGAGTTCGATTCTCGCTGAGGACTTTACTCATCACACTCATGTGAAAAGAGTAAGTCAACGCTCTGTCGAAAGTCGTGGGTTTTCTCCGGGCACTCCGGTTTCCTCCCACAAGGAAAGTTGACTGGGTGGGTTAGGATATACAGATTAGGAAAGTAATATCACAATTGTTGTAAAAATAGATAATGTAGGCTACATACATAATGTAGGTAAGCAAGATACTTGATGTAATCGGTCACTGAAAAGCCCCAACGGGGAGTGAGCTTAATATTATATGAATGAATATTATATGAATTACATATGACCATGTTTATGTACAAATATCACCGACGACTTTTGCCTTCGAGTTTAAATGATCTCTTTACTCCTGTACATCAAATACATACATATAATACTAGACTTTCATCAAATCTTTGTTTTTCTTTACCGAAAATCAGAACAAATTTTGGATTATTTAATATAAGATATCAGGGAGTAAAAACATGGAATGCGCTGAATGAAGCTGATAAACAAATGACATTTTACAACTTAAAAGAAAACTTAAAGCTGATTTCATTGACAGTATTAATTTTTTCCCCCTTTGAAAATGGCTGTCCTTTCTTTTTTCTTTATTCGTAAAAACAACGTAATTATTGTAAGATCAATCTTACAATAATTAATAAATTGTGCTACTTGGCCCCTAGTCGTTTAGCCATTTGCTTATTTCGGGGTGCCAGCTCCTACATTCAAAATATAAGTCATATCAATAGATAAAAAAAAGGAATAATGTAAAACAAGAAATGTAATTGTGTGATTGTTTAGGGAGCAATAAATTGTCATTGTCATTGTCATTGTCATTGTCATTGTCAAGTTACGTTTCACATCTGAAACGCAATTAGCATGCAATGAAAAGCCAGACAATATATTCGCGCATGGCATGTTTTAAAGCTAGATTCTTCTTTTATGCTATGTTTAAAATATTTTGCTTTAGTCAAAGCAAATTTTTTAAATGGGATTTATATCTGGTCCAACGGCCATTTTAAAATGTTTCAAACGTCATCGGTTGCACGAATTCTGACACAGTTTAGAACAACTAAAAATCGGTTCAATTTCCACATCAACTTTTCCCTTTTCAATTCGGCGAATGCCTACATGAAACTGTATTTAACTCTAGTCTAATCCGTAGTTTAACTGTAAATCTAATCTAATCTACACTAATCTTTTCTGATCGTCTAGATCTTGAATCTTTTTCTCGCTCTCCTACTCAACTCCTTCTCAACAGAGTCTCTGAACAACACCCAAACGAAACGATCGGTGAACATCAGAGAGCGATTTCGTCGCGTTGTGAAAAAATATCTGGACGTGATGCGCGCGTTTCGTGCGTCGCGCGTGTCCGCTAAAACGTGCGAAACGAAAAACGAACGTGAAAACGCAAATGAAGGTGGTTCGCACTCAGACTCAAACCGAGCGTGCGAAGACGAAGACGCGGGGGTTGGGAAAGAGAAAAATAATGATTACTTCATCCCTAATAAAAGCTCTACCACATCGAAACCGGAAACCATTGACCAGTCTGGTTCAAGGACACAGTCACGTGACACTTGTATGACGTCATCAAAGCATTCCCAGAAGACATTTCGGCACGATGATGAGGTTGTGCCAGATTGTTTCCCAAAATTTTGTTGTAGACGCTTCAATCAAGAGAAGGAACGTCGATCGATGGTATATAAGGCACTCATGTTTTCCCGTGCGAAAGTACTCAGTATTGTTGAACACAGATATTTTGATGCATTCATACTGTTTATCATATTTATCAGCAGCCTGTCATTGGTAAGTAGCAGAGGTGAAATTTTGGCCACCGAGGGCATTTATTTTTCCCATCTTTTTAGTTTATGTAACTTTATACAAGGTGTATAAAAAAATAGGTAATCCAATGACACCTTTTTAGTGCAAAGTTTGCTTTGCACTTACTTGTATCACTGCGATCAATAATGGCCCAGTGTTTCCAAGGGCGGATACTCCCTTTTTTCTTGTAGTACACTGAGTGAATAAGGGATAACAGGGATGAAAAAATAGGCGTACGGACGCCAAAAAATGCTTGGCGTACGCCAAGTATCTAAGGAAACGTACGATAACGTACACTTGCTACAACATGGGCAAAACTATAGTTCAGAAAATCGTACGTCAACATCGGTAAACCGTGCGTTAGTTATAGAGCGTACGACCTCGTACGGCATTTCTCAAGCATTTTTAACCCCTGGATAACCCTTGGTGAGCGTCTAGGGCGACCAGTTTACAACCAGGGTTGCAAAAAACCTTCGCGTACCACCTGTGATGAAGGTTTACTGCCATTGAGGAAGGTTGAAAGTGAAACACTGAATAAAATATTGCAAAGCAGTAAGTACAAGACTAGTCAGGCTAGTATTAGCAGCAACAGCCAGCACTCAGTCAGACTAGCAGTGCTACAATGGCCAACTGGCAAACCTACCCAGGCAAAAGCCAGCATGTCGGGAAATTTCCAGTTATTTTGAGGAAGGTTGGGAAAACCCAAAATCCTACCCTGAGGAAGGTTGAAAACGTTTTGTAACTCTGTTTAGAACTGTTGAAATTTCCAATCCAGTATAAGCAAAGTTAGTTTATTTCGTTACTAATTTCTTTAAATTGTATTTATAGGCGCTTGAAGATGTCCACTTGGATTCTAAACCGGACTTGAAAGCCTTTCTCAAGATCCTAAATTACGTCGTGACAGTTATTTTTGCCTTAGAATTCGTGCTAAAGTTGTTTGCTAATGGCTTCGTCCACTACTTTCGTAATGCTTGGAACTGTCTGGATTTCTTTATTGTCGTGGTAGGTCAAGTAATGTTTCGCAAATTAATGAGTAGGAACGTAAATCATTTAGCCAAATGGGCCTTAGGTTCTGAGCACTGATCTGAAAACAAGGACTGGATAGTGCATCTGCTATGCATAAATGAAGCCAATGGCGGCCATATTGGTGTGACCATACACCACAAATCTGCTGTGGTGTTGGCGACATGTTTAAAGAGGTTCTAACAGTTTCTAGTTATTGCTGGGAAAAGACACGTATTGTCTAGATAAGAATTTATCATCAGTGGGCTCTCTTCCTAAATTTGCCGGTGAATAACTAATGAGATCACACCAATATGGCCACCATAAGCCTCATTATGTGGTATTTATAACGTTCTAAAATTAAAAGAGATATTGGAAGCTATATTTCTCAAGTTACATAGGAAAATATATTTGCTTCATAGTGTAACTAATTTAAACAGCTCACGATTTGACTAGTCAAGAATTTGCCAGATTTAAAAATCTGATCTCATTGAAAATATTCAGGTTTCAAAATGGGCTCATCCAGTCTACTTTTCAGATCAGTGGTACCTATGCAAAGTTTGACCAGAATATGAACAGCAAGCTTTCAAAAATTAGTTACGAGTCTTTTCAATCTCTTCAAAAGATTCCTCCGTTCTGGGGTCAAAACGGAAGTCTCAGTCACTTTCCAGCTTTTGACGCCTTTTCACTGTGGCGTGATTTCAGGACAGAATGATTGTGTGGAATTCTCGAATAAATTGAATAGATTGCTTCAAGGCCTATATGTATGGTCTTACTCTTGTCAGCAAATCCAGTAAATCACATACATCAAGAGGAGAATCGAATTCGACAAATCGGATCGTGCGAACAGACCTTTTGTCTGCCTATGACGTGCAGGTTTTAATCTTTAAAAGTGTTTTTAATCATTCATCCTTTTCATTCATTCTTTCAGGTATCTATAGTTAGCTTGGTCGGCAGCATTGGTGATGGTAATTTGACAGCGTTCCGTTCTCTACGAACATTGCGAGCCCTGCGACCACTAAGGGCCATACCTCGTTGGCAAGGCATGAAGGTAGAAATTTTGAATTTTTTCTGCCAGTTAATCTGCAGATTCGTATGAAGCCAACATGGGCAGATAAAACGAATCGGAAAATAGTCGAATGGTGTGTACAATATGCCAAAACAGGATGTAATTTTTACAACAAAACTGAAATATATAGGAGTTGCTATCGCAGGGGAGATTCTCCCTCAAACTCGTTATATCCAATATATCAAGCAAAGCAACGGTAATCAGTGTGGCGCCTGCGGGCATGCCATCTCAGAATATTTTGAAATCTAGCCCCTCTCAAATGGAATTTTCAGCCATTTTGGAGTAATTTTAGATATATTGCAAGACAAATTAGATTTAGAGTCTTTCAAAATATATCTAATATTTGGGTTGCCCCCCCCCCCCTTTCCAGTGATGTATTTAATAGCCGGGCAACGGGCGCGGCCACTAGCCCAGGTACGTTATGCTCTTGGACCGGCTTAAACTGTGCTAAAATACAGGTGTAGCAGTACTGTAAAAATGTGGAAATCGCAGTAATTGTCTCCATGAGAATTCGGATTAGACAAGTTGCTGAAAGAAAAGTCAAAGAATGAATAACGACGTCCAACACCCTGCAATTGGGTTGGAAAACCTGTTAAGGCTTTCCGTCCACCTCAGAGTGGAAAACATAATAAACTAAGCAAAATTGATGCAACTTGCAACACAAACTGATTTCAATGCATGTTAATTAAAAATGTTCCCACATAAGTAACCAAACATGAAGCAACATTCGTAAGCGTCTCTAACTAACATGCATTGAAATCAGATTTTGTCTCAAGGTGCAGCAATTTTGTTGCTCGTATTACTTTGCTTTTAAGCATAAATATTTTATTTTCATAATAGGTCGTGGTGAACTCACTATTATCCGCCATTCCTGAAATCGGTAATGTCTCCCTGGTGTGCTCAATATTCTGGCTTATCTTCAGTGTGATGGGTGTTCAATTCTTTGGAGGAAGATTTTATAAATGTCTTGATGGCAGTGGCGAGGTCTTGCCTCATACAACAGTACCAAATAAGACGAGTTGTCTTGCAATGAATTATACTTGGAGAAATTCCGATATCAATTTTGATAACTCTATTGCTGGCTTCTTGGCGCTTTTTCAAGTGGTAAGTTTTATTGGAGTTGTTGTTAATCGGTTTCATAGTTATTTTTAGTACTTATCTGCATGTGCTTCGATTAAGCGACGGGTTGTGCTGACTAAAGTCCGTTTTCCAATAGGCGTATCAAACGTGTGATGATAACACCACTGAATAACACGTCTATCGTATAAGTAAAAATATAGCTTTAATATTCAGTATTTAATACTTCTTTGTGTTAATAATGACGTATTTTTTTCCCTTCGTATACCATCGTGGACAGGCATTCTATAATCGCTCCGGTTCGAATACGCGTTGGACGCACAACCAGGAACAGAAGCAAATCTAACGAAGGCTATTTCAATTGAAAAATCTGACAGTTTTTGCATTGTTTTGTTGACTTAGACAGTTCCCTTTTTTGTTTGTCAGGCAACATTCGAAGGTTGGATCGAAATAATGGCTGATGCTGCAGATGTTACAGAGGTATACACCGTTCTACCGGGTGTCCCAAAAAAACTTTCGCTGTTTGATTTAATGTAACGTAAAAACTAGAGCAGCTATTACACTCAAATAAATTCTATTATATTCAGGATTGGTTAACATAAATTTGGTATACAACACTTTAACTTTCCTTTAATTATTAAGCAAGATTTGAGTACGTTTGGAAAGTCATTCAAAAAACTGCATATTTTATGCATAAAATGGCTTATTAAAATAATTTGAATACATTTGCCATTCGTTCGCGATTACCGCCTATTTCAATGAAGTTAAGTTAAATTTCAAGTTAATTCCAATTTTGTTAATATTTCCTCGCCTTGGGAATTAAAACAAAGAATTTGGAACGTCTCACATGACAATGAGGCAATCGTTCAAGCATGCCAAACTTTGGATCAGCAAATCATCCAATATCCTTTGAGGGCATGGTTTCCCCGAAGTAGACGATATACTCTTGCCTTAGGACAAGCTTTTTCAGTTGGAAAAATATTGATCTTTGAAACAATTATGCTATACATGCGTTCTTTTGACCACAATAAAACTATATATGAAAATTAACCAAATAGTAATTGATAGGCCATTTTATGCTAGTTTTCAGCATTGTCAGAAATGCTTATTCAATTTAAAACATCGATAGCTCAGTCAATATCGCATGAAAATCTTATTGTAATACATAAAAATTTAAGTTAGCCTTTTCCGGATACAATAAAACTTATTTGAATGAAATAACTGTTGTATACATTAAATTACAAGCACAGAAAGTATTTTTTGGGACACCCGGTATTTAGTCCCTTTTTTTCCCGACTGAATTGGGATGACTATGCTACTCATTTGAAAATGTTTAAAAAGTTTTGATGAAGTTTTATCGTGTTTAATACGTTTCACTCTCAAACTGTTCCAGGTGGATAAACAGCCAGAAAGAGACAAGAATCACATGGCTCACCTCTACTTTGTCGTTTTCGTGTTGTTTGGATCGTTTTTCGTGCTCAATCTGTTTGTCGGAGTAATCATTGATAATTTTAACCGTCTAAAGAAAGAATACGAGAGTGGCGCGGTGGGGTTATTCCTTACTGAGTCACAGAGGGCATGGTATGATACTTTGAAGAAGGCCGCTAGCAAGAAACCACGGAAAGTCGCCAAAAGACCAAAGGTATTATATGGTTAATGTCATTTTAGTAAGTTTTAGTCGTTTCTGACATCACAATTATTGCACACATACGGAAACTTATGCAAAATGCACAAATAAAGCATTGCAGAGTCCAGGATTTTCTATCTTCCAACTTCTCGCGTGGTCAACAATTCGATTGAGCAGGTCAAATCGTGAAAAAATTCTTAATTTATCGCCATGCAAACACACACAGAACTTTAAAATTTGTTAGCTACAATCCTGGACAAAACCATCTGCGACACTCGATTAAAATCATGCTCGTGAACGTTACTCACTATAATAACTGCGATATTTCTTAATGTGATGCCCGCCCCCTCCCCCCAAATACAATGTTGAACATATCACCATTACTTTAAATATGTTGTGGGTCAGCAATCAACATTGAATGGTGGGGGGAGGGGGGAGGTTTTGCGATGATGCTAGAAAAGTGGGTGAAAACTGAAAGTGTCGCAGATGTTTTGTCCAGGATTGTAGCTCAATTTACGAAAATGATGCATGATCAGGATCGAAATAAGTAAGCAACTATCAAATGTATTTAGATATTATAAACTTATTTTAAAACAACAAACAGTTAAAACATATGATGTACTTTGCAAATACATTCTCTAAAATTCTACGTAATGCGGTTACTGCGACTCGAAAGACGTAACATATATCATAGAAAAGGCAATACATGATGGAATTTTTAGGTAGAAACGGTTTTTCGACAAAAAGGAGGTTAATGACGCCTATGCAAAAGACTACAACCAGCCATCCCAGATCACAGATTGTAAGATGTAAAACAAGAAAGTAGTAGTTATTCTTCAACAAACGTCTTTGTCTTAATAGGCAGCTTTAGCAAACACAACGCGACGTCAAAGAGGACGTGAAAATGGCGTAAAAATGGCGTGATATGCCCATCTATGGATGTGTCCACGCCATTTTTACGCCATTTTCACGTCCTCTTTGACGTCGCGTTGTGTTTGCTAAAGCTGTCTAATATGGAGATGATAACCAAAGTGTTACCGAGAATTCCAAATAAAACAACTGAAATATAAGAATATATCTCGGCATCATATGCAGTTGTCTTCTCCATCGTTTCGTTCAGGTAATTTGAATTGTGACTTTCGTTGCTGATATACATTTTACGACCAAACTGCAGGTAGTACAATATATGCGATGATACCAGATGTATTCTGCCAATAAGAAGTGAACACATAAGAAACATATAACAACATACGTCGTGGCACTATAGACAAAGTGCTTCAGTCCAGAAAATGTCACTTTGAACTGTCGAAACATAAAAAGGAGTCATTATTTAAACTGCAAGAATTTTCAAACTTTAAACCTATAATCCCTAGTGTTACCTGTTTCTAACTGGTTAATACAAAATATTACTACAAACATTTTTATTAAGCGTTTTATATGACTACATATGCATGTACTTTGCAAATACATTCTCTAAAATTCTGTGTCTTGTTCCAATAATATCATATACATCTACAATTTAAAATCTATATCATTATTACCTCCGCCATAAGGTTATGTTTTCAGTGTTTGTCTGTCGGTTTGTTGAACTAATGGTCAGACCCATAATATGCCATGCACAAATGGATTAAATTTTTGTTCAATTTGAAATTTTGGATGAGAAATTTACAACTGTTTGTCTTGTTGTTCCGGGCTGAAAAGAATTGAATGCGGTCACTTGCTAGTGCACGCATGTAATATATTTTGTGCATGAATACTTCATGAATACTTTGCAGAGGTCTGCAGTCTATGCATAATGCCCTTTAGTGTTAAACGTGTATAAATGCATGGCAAATTAGATCGACCAAAAGATATACAAGAACTTCAATATACGCTAAGGCATTAAATTGAAATCTATAGTTCCAGCAGAATTTGCATATTTTTGTGAAAGAAGCACCCACGTACTGTTGAATTCAATGGTAAGGCCTCTCTAAATAAATAGATTATCTAGAATAATTATCAATACAATCAATGGATAAATGAATTAATGCGTCAATGGACCAATCATGCAATCAATAAATCAAATAATCAATTGAAGAATAACGTTCTGACTTCTGTTCCAAAGTATAAAATACACGCATTTTCACTGTCATGTCTATTAAAACCTAAATCTTCCATTTAAAATATTTTCCTCCCCTGACTGTAGTATACAAAGTAAAGGGATACAAGTCTCTTCCTGCAAGGACAATCGGCCATTGATCATAGAGATGCATGTCTCTTTTTTCCAACGTAATACAAGAACTGTTTAATTTTCATGTGTTCTTTCGTTTCCTCTTGGAACAGACTTTCCAAAATGTGAGCAACTTTTTGTCCAATATTCCATATATAAGAGGATTTACTGAACATGATCCACCAGCCTTTAAAACGTCAGTCAAATACGATATCCAAATATTTTTCATCAGTAGATTATCTTGGCCAGTGATCTTCAAAATCATGTACACAGACCTAGAAAGGTTTCCAACTCCATAGCAAAGAACGATACTGAGACAAACCAGGAAAGTTCGTCGATTTCGAATATATTTCAGGATTTTGAAAGAGGAGCTAGAGTTACTTTGTGTCGCCGGATTTGAACATAAGCTCTTCAAGTATTTGTTTTGTTTCACGAATGCCCGATATACTTTATAATACAGTACAGCCATAACTATTGTCGGAGCGGAATAAAAGAACAATGCGAATGAATAACGGAACATCCAATAAGCTACGTCATTCTTCTGTACAAAGCATGCCGGCGTACCTGCTCCACAGCCTGCAATCAAGCCAAGAATGTACCCCAAACCACAAACAACTTTCAACTTCCGTCGACTGACGTCATGTTTTAAGGGATGTACAGCAGCGTGATAACGAAGCACTGCGATGATCAACATCATGTATAATCCTGCGACTAGAAAGACGTAACATATATCATGGAAAAGGCAATACATTATGGAATTTTCAGGGAGAAACGGTTTTTCGACAAAAAGGAGGTTAACGACGTCTGTGCAAAAGACTACAACCAGAAATCCCAGATCACAGATTGCAAGATGTAAAACAAGAAAGTAGTAGTTATTCTTCAACAAACGTCTTTGTCTTAATATGGAGATGATAACCAAAATATTACCGAGAATCCCAAGTAAAATAACTGAAATATAAGAATATCTGTAGGCATCATATGTTGTCTTCTGCATTGTTTCTTTCTAGTAATTTGAATTGTGACTTTAGTTGCTGATATATACAATTCACGACCAAACTGGTAGCTCGTTTGTGCAGTTCTCTCGAAACACAGAACATGCCAATGGCAAAAATAATTTACATTAGTGCAATATGTCAATATACACGACCAAACCAGATATATTCTGCCAATAAGAAGTGAGCACATAAGAAACATATGGCTACATACGTCATGGACTAGACAAAGCGCTTCAGTCCAGAAAATGCAACTTTGAACTGTCGAAGCATAAAAAGGAGTCATTATTTAAAATGCAAGAATTTTCAAAATTTAAACATATAATCCCTAGAGTTACCTGTTTCTAACTTTTTAACATAAAGTATATAAATCTAACTTTTAACATCAACTATGCTTAATCAAATTATTTATACTTTAAAATCAAGATAGAATTTCCAATCCCAGTTATTTTTCGAGATCACTTATATGCTAAAAACATATTGCAGGAGCTATTGAATATTCAGGCGTCGTTTATTGATATTTCAAGAACGTACTTGAAGCATTATGTAGCAATATGGTCACTTTATGAAACGCGTCGAAAAAACAAAACATATATACCGCAACGGAAATCATGTATATTTCTGCGACTTCTATATGACTATCTGTAAAACAAGGAACCGGGAATCAAGGAACGGAACGAAGAAAGGAATTGAGGAACTGTAAAAGCCGGAATCTGTAAAACCCGGAATTGTAAAAGCCGGAATCTGTAAAACCCGGAATTGTAAACGCAGCAATCTGTAAAACCCGGAACTGTAAAAGCCGGAATCTGTAAAACCCGGAACTGTAAAAGCCGGAATTGTAAAAGTCGGAATCTGTAAAAGCCGGAATCTGTAAAACCCGGAATTGTAAAAGCCGAAATCTGTAAAACCCGGAATTGTAAAAACCGGAATCTGTAAAACCCGGAATTGTAAAAGCCAGAATCTGTAAAACCCGGAATTGTAAAAGCCGGAATCTGTAAAACGCGGAACTGTAAAAGCCGGAATCTGTAATGGCGTGTCTCATTGTGTGTATATATTTCTGCTTCTAAAGCTCCATGTAGAATAGAATATTATTTTATCTGCATTCGCTATAACAAGAACAGGAAAGCGGTTTTCGTCTTTAACTATTTCTCGATATTCACCGATAAAACGCGCATATACAGTATACGTAGCCATATTTTTCTGATATACAAGTCTGTTGCCTAAACATTTCTGGTTTGAACTGACGTAATATTACCATTTGAATATTTGTCGAGTCTTATAGAAAGTCAGCGCATGCCGCCTTAATTCTATAGTCTTGACAAGATGTAAACAAGAAGAAAATTACCTTGAACTAGTTATATCTACTTAATATTTCGGCTTTTCTAGGCTTGTCACTGTTCAATTGAATGGAGTAGCCGCTAAAACATCATAAAAGACTAAAGTACGGAAGAATTCTATAATCCTCGTGTTTGTTTTTAGCATTTTTAGGAAATTACCAATGTCAAATAGCGAATGAGAACATGTTTGGGCGTATCGACAGAAAAATAAGCGCATTAGAGTGCTTTGCAGGAGTAAAGGATTACCGAATGGTTTTCCGTGAATGCAGGATTGCGTGATCCTAACACGCGGGATGCTAATATCCCAAGTGTTAGGATCACACAATCCTGCATGCACGGAAAACCATTTGGTAATTATTTTATAGAATAACGACAAAGAAACGACGGTAAAATTTTATTAAATAAATTATGCATGAAGTGTATTTTCGACTAACTTGTCAACGTCTTCCTCTGTTGCTAGAGCGAACCTCCGTTCCTTGTTTTCGTTCATTTTCTTCTCGTTCGACATATTTTAATTGTCAAATTTTAATTCAGGAGTAGAAGAAATTAGCATTTCCCGACATTTTAAAAACCCCGCTGTCTCATCCTGCACGGGTATTGACCAATCACAGCTCACGTAGTAAACATGTTATTTTATAATACGCGTTGAATCGAGAAATATTAAAATGGTAATATTATGTCAGTTCAAACCAAAAATGTTTAGGCAACAGGTTTGTACATCAGAAAAATATGGCTACGTATACGCGCGTTTTATCGGTGAATATCGAGAAATAGTTAAAGACGAAAACCGCTATCCTGTACTTGTTATAGCGAATGCAGATAAAATAATCTATTCTACATGGAGCTTTAGAAGCAGAAATATACACACAATGAGACACGCTATTACAGATTCCGGCTTTTACAACTCCGGGTTTTACAGTTCCTCGATTCCTTTCCTCGTTCCGTTCCTCGTTCTGTTCCTCGATTCCTCGTTCGTTGTTTTACAGATAGCCAGGGGCCGGTTGTATAAAAAAGTAGTTAAAGTTAACTATAGTTAGTGCGAGAGTCAACCAATCAGAATAGCTTATTTTAGACTTAACTACTATTTAACTACAAAACGGGTGGTTAGAAAGTAATTAAGAGTTTTATACAACCGGCCCCTGGTGCATGGTGCAAAAAGAAAGTAGTAATTTTTCTTCAAGAAATTACTTTGTAGAACGGTTAGGTGTGTATTATTACGCATCAAGAAAAGAGCATAATTGGTAGTGAAATGTCGAAATGTTTCAGCATGGCACATTTTAAATTATTATTGTATTTTTAGGAGAAATGGCGAGCATATCTGTTTGATATTGTGAACAGTTCAAGATTTGAGCTGGCCATCATGATGTTAATCATATTAAATATGGTGATTATGATGGTGAGACACCATGGACAGAGTGAAACTGTTACCAATATACTATATATCCTTTTCTAATCTCAGTCAGTTAGTAAAATATATATTATAGTACCGTCGGTCATACTTATAATTTTATGAATTTTTTATCACTGTACTACATTCCATCGGCAATAGGCGGTCTGCCACTCCGCAGACGACGCCCTTTAGAGTGACTGAAATACGACCAATGCTGTCCATTAAAATAAATCCATGACAATTTTTTGTAATGAAATAAACCAGGGTGAATTATATGTAAACTTCGAGAAGAGACTTTAAACTCAATTTGGTACCTTTTAATAAGCTGTGTAAATCAATTTCGAAAGTATACGTGGGTTCTGTTTATACGTAAGAATTATGAAAAAAAAATGTAATCACTTATGGGGTGATGTTTTAAGTAAAATTTTGGAGTAGTTTGGTGTTCGAAGCTTGCAATGTCGTAGAGAAAACGATGGCATTGTAGTCCGTCGCGTGGCTAAATTTAAATGTTTAATATATGTAAAAAACTTCTTCAAAGCAAAGAACCTCAAGAAACATGAAATCCTTTACCCTCGAACCTCAAGAAACATGAAATCCCGTCTGCCAAGTTTTAGCAGAAACGAACAGCTTTTAACATGATAAAAATACATTTTTGTTTTTTGCCGCCATGTTGGATGACTGACTCTAACTTGTCACCCAACATGGCGGCCGAAAACAAATACATATAAATGATATGAAAAGTTCCCGTTCTTCCTAAACTCGACATGAACAATATCAAACCGTTTGCTTTATACTTGTTATATAGATAAAACATTGTCTATACTTACACACAAGTTGAACACCAAACCCGGGTGGAGAGAAACCCGGGGACGTGGGTGGGCAAGTCTTATGTCAATATCCCCACTCTGGTGGCTACTACTATGTTCAATTTCCCCTCCCTGGGGAAAAAATCGATTGCTTTTATAGAAAAATATTTCCAAAATAGGTCATGATTAAATGAAAGATGGCGTAAAAGAATGCATAAAACATTTTCCTTGACTAAAACCGTGATATTGTTCGCGGTAACTACTTTACAGCAATTTGGTATTCACAGTGATATTCTCTCTCGAAGCTTTATTCCGGCTTGGCGTACGACATCTTGACTACTTCAAAGAACCGTGGAATGTCTTTGATTTCACCGTCGTCTTGTTATCTATTGCTGGTACGTATCTATATTGCTCCATATTATTCTTGTTTGCTGCTGCAACATATTGATTATTAAACATCTATTTGGTAAGGCTAAGCATGATATCAAGAATTATCCATGCAGACTCAGATCAATGTTATCTGCTGGCCCGGTGCTACAGCCTTCAATAGCTGTTTTTGGACTTTACTGGCGAGGTTTTGGACTTTAAGTGTTTTGGGGTACAATCGAACCTCTATTAAACGGCCACACACGAGGAATGGTCAACAGTAGGCCTTGGGTTAGCCTGGAAAGCACGCGCAGTGTCAAATGTTCCTTGGGCAGTTGTCAAATGTTCTTTTATTAAACACAAAATCACAGGTAACAATGACAAGTAAAATGTTCAAAAACAAACAAGTCGTTAACAAAAGAGTTCTAAGAAATTAAAACGAAGTGCAACTTATTGCCTAAATCTACATACACTCACACCAATGTAGTGTTCTAAGTTCTCTAATTTAGCTCAAGTTTTAGTGTCGGTCGTCTTGAGCTAAAAATTCATATGCCTAAAAATTTGGTTCATCGTTTAATAGAGGTAGAAAACAATAGACCTTTTCACGGTTTTTCTAAATTAATATTTAGGCAAAGAAATGAAAGTCCAACACTACAGCTGAAAGAGGACATCAAAATTAGTAAATTTGCAAAGTTTGGTGGTAAATTATTATAAAATAAGGATATTATGATCTTGCGAAAGACATATATTCTATATTGCGGAAGACATTGTAGGCAAAATTTCGCTTCCACAATATCAAAGTATATAAAATGTTGAAACTTTACAAGGCCATATTGTC
This sequence comes from Trachythela sp. YZ-2020, assembly GCA_016169945.1. Lineage (NCBI taxonomy): Eukaryota > Metazoa > Cnidaria > Anthozoa > Malacalcyonacea > Clavulariidae > Trachythela > Trachythela sp. YZ-2020. Next base: position 6,570,989 of record JADLSH010000266.1, on the reverse strand, counting down.
CTTATTTTGTAGTATTTTATCACCAAACTTTGCAATTGTATTAATTTTGGACAGCTCTTTTCAGCCGTTGTGTTAGAATTGCCTAAATAAAAATTTGGAAAAATTGTGAAAAGGAGGTCTATACGGAACACCAATTGGGACCACTCATAGGGTGCCGTGGACGCATAATGAGCAGTGACCTAAATGTGTTAACCAGTGTTATTATGAGCAGTGACCTAAAGTGGAATAGCCACGTCGAGTACATTTTTAATAAAGCCAGTAAGAAGTTGTATTCTCTAAGGATTTTGCGAAGAGCTGGAGTCAACCAAAGTAATATGCTAAAAATATATCTAAGTACAGTACGACCGGTGCTGGAATATGCTGTGCCTGTGTGGCAGGGTATACCGAATTATTTGTCTGATGCAATTGAAGTAGTGCAAAAAAGGGCACTTAAAATAATTTACCCAGAGACTGAATCGTATTCAGAGGTTATTAATCGATCACAATTTCCAACCTTAAAGACAAGAAGAGAACTACTATGTGTAAAATATATGAACAAGATGAAGTGGAGGTTTTCTGAACAATACTATTTATTTAATGACACTATTGCTTGTAGAACAAAGAGAGCACAATCCTTTTTTACTTTTAAATATTTTAATTAGATTAGCAATATTAGTATTTATATTGTGTAAATACCTAGATTTGATTAGTTTTATTGTAATGTATTAAGCTCGCTAATTCAGTTATTGTAACTGCAGTTATTAATAAACTACCTAATAAATAATAGAGGTGGCCGTTTAACAGAGGGGTAATCTACGGTAAATTGTAGGTAATATTTTTGTGTCCGTTTAACGCATGAGGGTGGCCGCCTAGGGCCGCTTAAAAGAGGTTTGACTGTATATCCCCACATTTACTTTCAGGTCTTGTTATGGAATATCTAAACCACGCCTTCATCATCACTCCCAGTATATTCCGCGTGGTTCGTGTATTTCGCGTGGGTCGCTTGTTACGTTTTTACAAAAATGCGCGTGGGGTTCGTCGTCTTCTATTCGCCTTGCTTATCTCGTTACCAGCCCTCGTGAATATCGGCGCGCTGCTCTTCCTTCTGCTTTTCATCTACGCTATCATCGGCATGTCTTCGTTCTCTTACGTGAAACACTCGGGCGCTATTAACGATATGGTGAACTTCGAGACGTTTCGTAACTCGATGCTGCTGCTATTCCGACTTTCAACTTCTGCTGGATGGAATGATGTGTTAGCCCCCCTGATGGTACAACCACCCGACTGCGATCCGACACACGACGACCTTCCGAACGGTAACTGTGGCAACCCGTATTTCGCTATATTTTATTTCGTCACTTTCGTTCTAACTACATCCTTAATTATCATCAATATGTATATTGCGGTCATTATGGAGAACTTACATGAAGCATTCAAAGCGGAAGCCGCTGGTATAACGAACGACGATCTTGATATGTTTTATCACAATTGGGAACAATATGATCCACATGCAACCCAATATATCCCCCATAGTCTCCTGTCTGATTTCGTGGACTCGCTGGAAGAGCCAATGAGGTTGCCGAAGCCGAATAAATTTGCGTGTATCAATTTGCACATACCTATTCAACAGGTAAGAAGATTTACTTGAGAAAATTGTTGTTGCTGTTGTTGTTGTGTTGTTGTTTGTGTTGCTGTTGTTGTTGTTTGTGTTGTTGCTGTTGTTTGTGTGTTGTTGTAATGTTGTCGTTGTTTATCCATTCTCCTATATTTTAGGATGACCGTATTCACTGTGTTGACGTGCTACAAGCGTTGGTTCGTCGATTACTTGGAGACATTGAGCATGAAAATCCAGATGTCTTTGTATTTATGCAAAAAAAGTTAGAGGAAGCATTTCTTGCCGCATTTCCAAACAGAGCTAAACAACGAACTGAAACAACGACATTTGTACGAAATAGAGAAATTTGTGCGGCGCTCGTTATTCAAAAGGCTTGGCGGGCAAAGGTTTTAAAGAACAGAGCATCGCGTCAAGTGATTTGTGATACGTCGTGCAAGTAAAATATCATTGCCCGCATGCCTTGATATGCCTTGGGGTTGTAGTGTTGCAAGTAGTGTGTGTTGTAAGCTAGTTTGTAATTACTAACTTTAGAGAGTCACTAGTCGTTAACTCGTCATGTTTAGCAAGCGACTTGTAATTGTACATATGAACCACTTGTACATATAAGATAAATAACTAGCAAGTACAACGAGTGTGAATGTTCCATATTAATATCACTGATAGACATTTTTCGATGGGCTTATCAGGTAGTTCAGACACAAGCCAAGGCATTTTATTGTAGAGTAGTACCTACACTGGACTCCCTACATTTGAGATATTGACACGCAGGGATTTATCAGTGTTCGGGGGGAGTCATACACTACAGAGGTTTACATACAGCGATAAGTCAGACTAAATCACTAAATCTTCTTGGATCAGGGTGCTTATTCAAAGAGGATCTTTGAAAATTGGGTATTTGGGGCTCTTTGGATTTCACTTGTCAACGGAAAATTCAAGCCGTTTTCAGTGAGATATTTAGTTCCAAAATTGCTGTTTCATCGTTTGTCAGTTATCAAGATATTTTGTCCTTGTCAATTGAAAATACGGGCAAATATATATGTCCGTAGTCAGAGGTCAAGAGGATGGTGAACTGCTCAGTGCTCAATAGAACAAACAGAAATACGAACCGTGCACCTCAACATTAGGAATGTACTTCGTCTTGCTGGGATATTTTGGTAAACAATATCTGCAAAACAGTGGAATCACGATATAGAGACGACCAGTAGGACCACTCGGCGACGCAACATGTAGCCGGCTTTTTGTGCAAAAATATGCAGTTTACTGGCCAGGAAAGTTAGTCCAGCTTGCATATTGGTCAGAAAAAGCAATTGACTGGCTGCCAATGCGTAATGACCGGCCACACAAAATTTCAAATGAGTGGCCCTACTGGTCGTCTCTATACTGTGGTGGAATCTACAGTACGATGGCTGTAAGAAATTTTACTTTATATTATTTTGTTTTCTCGTTTCATTTAGCAAACTGTATTCTATTTATTATCTTATTTCTCTACCCTAGAGTGATCTGCTGAAAGAGCTGCCGTCTTTCAATAAACACAAATTTTCAAAATTCAAAGCAGATTCGACGATGAAATGTTCGGTAAGGGTCCAAGTCCATATTCAAGTTGCTACGCATAACGTCGAATCGACGTTATGACATGTACCCACCAGTGGCGTAGCCAGGGTCAAATGTTTGGGGGGGCGAGTAGTGAGTGGCGAAGCCACGAACCATCTAGGGTGTCCGGGGGCAGCCCCCCCGGGAAAATTTTGCATTTTCTAGGGCTCGGAAACGCCATTTCCTGCATTCTGATACGAGTTTTTAAAAGTAATTGGAAGGTCATAGATCACAAAATTCTGTTATTATTACATTAGAACAAGGCACAATACACGTGAAAATATCTTTATGATATTTTATGTCTATCTACCGTCTATGGTTTGAGAGATTTTAATTGGAATTAACTCGTTGCTTACCTGCCCTAACCCCCCCCCCCCACCAATATCTCAACGGATATGAACTTTTCATGAGAACGGTTTTGAAGGCCTTTGGGGGGGGGGCGACCCACCCACCTGAGATAACGTCGATCGTGGCACTATTGTTTCAGTGTATTTTGAAAATATTATTTTTTCATAAAGTACTTAACTTTGGTATTCTAATTAAAGAACTTAAATTTTCTACGACTGTTATTTTTTCGTTATATTGCTTGCAGAATTTGGATGATTTTCGCTAATATCGATAGCGACATCGTAGCGTAGATTTTTCAAATGGCAAGTACAATTATTTCAGTAATTTCCGGTCCTTATGGGTTAACTTCAGGATAATATTGCCAGTTTGCCACGAGATAACGTCGAAGGATTAATTATAAAACCCACCCACCCACTCTTAACGTCGATTCGACGTTATGCGTGGCAACATGAATATGGACGCGGCTCCTAAGTAGACAAGTCCTCACAGGCTACACTGTATTTTACAGCATTACTGCAGATTTTAGTAGCATTCGTAGTGTATTTAGTGTGTAATTGCTTTGCTTTGCTTTCCTATAGCATCACAGACCGATTGTTTATCTGCCAACGAAAGACACATCTGACCAAGGTATCAGAATTGAAATGTTGTTTATACTTGTCTTAGTTGTGTACTTGATTTTTAATATATTGCATAATGGATTGTGCAAACAGTATAGATGTGAAAATGCAATCGTTTCATGAAAAATTCTTATTAAGGGGCCGTCAACAATGCGGTTTCGTCACGCTTAGCAGCAAATTGGCCGCTAAGGCCTTGACTCGCTTCCCTCCTCCCCCTTAGCGGCAAGGTCCCCCTTTGTCTTCGTCTCCCTTTGACACACTCCCGACCCTTGGCCAACAGGAGTGCAAGATTGATGCCAATTTCCGTATCAAAACCAAATTTTGGATTTGGCAGGACCATTATCAAACAAAAATAGGGTTGCCTAGATGGTCGTTCTGACAAGATCAGCCCCTTGAGTGATGAAGTACCTTACGTCGATCGATGGTCACACCCTGCTTCATGGCTAGCGCCCGGTCAGCGCCCCCCCCCCCCTCCTACCAGATCAAGCTGGATCCATCCCTGAATATGGTTAGTTATTTGGTTAGTTAGGTTTGAAGGCAGCTCGCTAGGTCTTATTAATCTATTTCCTGGAAACAACGTTGCACATTATACTTACATTCTACTTTCATCAAACTGCATAAATGATGAAATATATATTCAAAGGTTATTCATGTTTGATCATTGTATTTCTTTATATAATAATCTAAATAATTCAAGCGATCTCAGTGGTGGAGAGATTATGTTCTATTAGATTGCGTCATTCAAACATCGTTTTGTTTTTCACGGCATAAAAATGAGGGAAATATCTGAAAAATTCAACTATTTAAACAGTTACTTTTCTTTTTGTCAGGCAACATTCGAAGGTTGGATCGAAATAATGGCTGATGCTGCAGATGTTACAGAGGTATATACACTGTTCTATTTTAACATTTCTTTATCCCGACTGAATTGGGATGACTATATGCTCCTAATTTATTGTGTTTGCCCCTCTGAGGTGGACGGAAAGCCTTTTTAACAGGTTTTGCCACCCAATTGACAAAGGTTCCGAAGGTTAGTTGGTGGTCAGTGCCTAAGGGTTAGTTTTTAGCGAGGGAGGAAAACCGGAGTACACGGAGAAAACCCTCGAAGCACAGGAGAGAACCAACCAATCTCAACTTACATGAGTTTATCAAGCACAGTGACGTTACCAAACCTGAGTAAATCCGTGCCCTCGACCTGCTGTATAGCCGGCTTAACTCAGAGGTAAGGGACAGCGCGCTAACCGCATCTGCCACCCGTGCTTCCCTAGAACGTGTTTATTTAAACATTTGAACATGTTTAAAAAGTTTTGATGAAGCTTTTATCCCTAACCCGTGCCCCTGTCGCTTCTAACCCTAACCCCTAACCCTAAACCCTAACCCTGTTTAATACGTTTCACTTTCAAAACTGTTCCAGGTTGACAAACAGCCAGAAAGAGACAAGAATCACATGGCTCACCTCTACTTTGTCGTTTTTGTGTTGTTTGGATCGTTTTTCGTGCTCAATCTGTTTGTCGTAGTAATCATTGATAATTTTAACCGTCTAAAGAAAGAATACGAGAGTGGCGCGGTGGGGTCATTCCTTACTGAGTCACAGAGGGCCTGGTATGATAACTTGAAAAAGGCCGCTAGCAAGAAACCACGGAAAGTCGCCAAGAGACCAAAGGTATCATATGGTTAATATCATTTTAGCAAGTTTTACTCGTTTCTGACATAACAATTTTCTCTTTCTTTTTTATTGCACACATACGGGAAACTTCCTTTCGACCAATCAAAACATTGTTTACATGCTCTGGCGTCATGCATGCATTTGGCGACGTGCTGACGTGCATGATTTCAAAACTATATTTTCGAGTTTCGGAAAACACTAAAACACGAAAAGTTTTATGCAAAATGCACAAATAAAGCATTGTAAAGTCCAGGATTTTTTATCTTCCAACTTCTCGCGTGCTCAATAATTCGATTGAGCAGGCCAAATCATGAAAAAAGTCTTAATTTATTGCCATGCAAACACACACAGAACTTTAAAATTTGTTAGCTAGCTCAATTTACGAAAATGATGCATAATCAGGATCGAAATAAGTAAGCAACTATTAAATGTATTTAGATGTTATAAACTTATTTTAACACAACAAACAGTTTAAATATTTTATATGACTACATATCATGTACTTTGCAAATACATTCTCTAAAATTCTGCGTATTGTTTCAATAATATCATATACATATATACAATTTAAAATCTTGACTATTTATATCATATTACCTCCACAAGGAGGTTATGTTTTCAGTGTTTGTCTGTCACCATAATAACTCAAAAACTATTTAAAAAGTTCACTACAAAAGTTTGTGGAACTAATGGTCAGACTCATATTCCAAGGAAAATCGATTACATTTTGGTTCAATATGAAATTGTGGAAATGTTTGTCTTGTCTTTCCGGGCTGAAAAGAATTCAATGCGTTTACTTATTTTATTAGTGCATGCATGTAATATATTTTGTGCATGAATACTTTGCTTTAGGTATGCAGTCTATGCATAATGTTCTCTAGTGTTAAACATGTTTAAATGCATGGCAAATTAAATCGACCAAAAATGCACAAATTTCTAAATTTATTTTAAGATACGAGAACTTCATTCAGCAATTTATAGTTCATGCAGAATTTGCATATTTTTTATGAACGACGACCCAGGTACTTTTTAGTTCAATGGTATGACTCGTAATGGTATGGTAAATAGATTATCTAGAATAATTATCAATAAAATCTATGGATAAATAAATGAATGCGTCAATGGGCCAATCATGCAATAAATAAATCAAACAATCTATTAAGACACTAAAACTTTATGAATGACGTTCTGTTCCAAAGGATAAAATGCAACCATTTTACTGTCATGTTTATTAAAACCTAAATCTAAATTCCTTCACAAATCATGTGGCACATTTCCCTGCCCTGACTGTAGTAAAGGAGATACAAGTCTCGTCCTGGAAGGAAAATTGTCCATATATAGATTATGCAGATGTCTCGTTTTTCCAACGTAATACAAGAACGGTCTAATTTTCCTGTGATTTCCCTTTCCTCTTGAAACAAAGTTTGCAAAATGTGAGCAACCTTTTGTCCAATATTCCATATATAAGAGGATTTACTGAATGTGATCCAGCCACTGTTAAAACACTTGCAAAATAGTCAATCCAAATATATTTCTTCAGTAGATTATCTTCGCCAGCGATCTTCAAAATATAGTACACAGACTTAGGAAGATTTCCAACTCCATAGCAAAGAACGGTACTGAGACAAACAAGAAAAGTTCGTCGATTTCGAATATATTTCAGAATTTTGGATGAGGAGCTAGAGTTACTTTGTGTCACCGGATTTGAACATAAGCTCTTCAGATATTTGTTTTGTTTCACGAGTGCCCGATATACTCTATAATACAGTACAGCCATAACTATTGTTGGCGCAAAATAGAAGAAGATTATTGTGTATGCATCAATGAACATCCAATAAGCCACGTTATTCTGCTGTACAAAACATTCAGGCATAAGTGTTCCATAACCTGCAATCAAGCCAATAATGTACCCCAAACCGCACACAACTTTAAATTTCCGTCGACTGATGGCATGTTTTAAGGGATTTACAGCAGCGTGATAACGAAGCACTGAAATGGTCAACATCATGTATATTCCTGCGACTCGAAAGATGTAAGCTTTTTTAATGAAAAGGCAATACATGGTGGAATTATCAGGGAGAAACGGTTTTTCGACAAAAAAGAGGTTAATGTCGTCCAAGAAGAGTATAACCAGGCATCCCAGATCGCAGATCGCAAGATGTAAGACAAGAAAGTAGTAGTTATTCTTCAACAAACGTCTTTGTCTTAATATGGAGATAATAACCAGAATGTTACCGAGAATCCCAAATACAAGAACTGAAATATCAGAATATCTGTAGGCATCATATGTAGTTGTCTTCTCCATTGTTTCTTTAAAATAATTTGAATTGTGACTTTCGTTGCTGATATATACAATTCACGACCAAACTGCAGGTAGCTCGTTTGTGCAGTTCTCTCGAATAACAGAACATGCAAATGGGAAAAATAATTTACATTAGTACAATATGTCAATATGCACGACCAGACCATAAGTATCCTGCCAATAAGAGGTGAACACGTAAGAAACATATAACAACATACGTCATGGCACTAGACAAAGTGCTTCAGAAAATTACACTTAGAATAACCGTTTAGGCATAAAATGGAATCAGTATTTCAAATGCAAGAATTTTTTAACCCTAATTTTAAACCTATAAATATTACAGTTACCTGTTTTTAACTGGTTAATATAAAGTATAGATGTATATATGAAAATAACATTTACGAAAAATGAAACATTATATGTAATATTGTATTTCGCTAGTTTCCATAATATTTTATTACAAATTAGAATCAATTACGGAGATATGTAAGTTTGTGAATACTCTCAAGAAATGACACCCAGTGCTCTCTAGTGTTTGTTCATGCAGGATATTAATGATTTCCAAACAAAACAGGTGCAGCAACGTTCATTGTAAAAAGTTAACCTATCTCATATCATCAGTTTGGCAGAACATTGCAAACTTTGTGAAGGTTTATGTTGCCTTTTAGAATAACTGCTTTGAGCATAAAAAGGAATCAGTATTTTAGATTCAAGATTTTTTAAACTTTATAAACCTATCAATCGTACAGTTACCTGTCTCTAACTTCTTATCATAAAGTAAATGAACATGAAAATAACATTTACCGAAAAATGAAACATTATATATATATAGGCCTGTATAGTATTGTATTCTTTCTGCTAGTTTTCATAATATAGATTTTATTACAAGGAATTAATAAAGAGAAATGTAAGTTTGTGAACACCCTCAGGAAATGACATCCCGTGCTCTAGAGTTTGTTCATGGATATTAACAATTTCGAAACTAGACAGGTGCATTACGTAATTCATTGTAAAAAGTTAACCTATCTCATATCATCAGTTTAGCAGAGCATCAAACTTTGTGAAGGTTTATATATATTGCCTTTTAGAATAACTGTTTTGAGAATAACTGTTTTGAGAATAACTGGAATTCGTGTTGTGACGTTTGTATTGTATTCTTTCTGGTATAATAGTTTTCATAATATTTTATTGCAAACAATAAATTACAGAGAAATGTAAGTTTGTGAATACCCTCAAGAAATGACATCCCGTGCTGAAGAGTTTGTTCATGCATGATACTAACAATTTCTAAACTAGACAGGTGCATCACGTTCATTGTAAAAAGTTAACATATCTCATATCATCAGTTTACGATTTAGCATCAAACTTTGTGAAGGGTTATATTGCCTTTTAGAATAACTGCTTTCAGCATAAAAAGGAATCAGTATTTTAGATTCGAGATTTTTTAAACCTAATAAACCTATGAATCGTACAATTACTTAAAGATAAATATAAGTTTGTGAATACCCTCAGGAAATGACATCCCGTGCTCTAGAGTTTGTTCATGGATATTAACAATTTCGAAACTGGACAGGTGCATTACGTAATTCATTGTAAAAAGTTAACCTATCTCATATCATCAGTTTAGTAGAGCGCAGGGTTGGCGCTAGGGGGGGGCTACAGCCCCCTGTCGGGGAACTCTAGCCCCCCGCCCCATCGGGGAAAAATTGCTCTTTCGTCGGCGAAGAATCTATGTCTTGCATGTAACGAGCGTGACAATTCTATTTTACCGCAAAATACCCTCAAAACGCAGGAAATACCGTTTCAGAGACTCAAAATTCAAACATTTTCCTGGGGGAGCATGCCCCCGAACCCCCCAGGTTGAACATCAGATAAAAAGTTTGACTGTCTCTAAGAACTTAGACCCCTCGTCGGGGACCCTAGCACCCTCATCGGGGAATTCCTGGCAGAGCGTCAAACGTTATGCAAGTTTATATATATTGCCTTTTAGAATAACTGTTTTGAGCATGAATAGGAATTCGTGTTGTAACGTTTGTAGTATTCTTTCTGGTAGTTTTCATAATATTTTATTGCAAACAATAAATTACAGAGAAATGTAAGTTTGTGAATACCCTCAATTAAGAAATGACATCCCGTGCTGAAGACTTTGTTCATGCATGATATTAACAATTTCTAAACTAGACAGGTGCATTACGTAATTCATTGTAAAAAGTTAACATATCTCATATCATCAGTTTAGCAGAGCATCAAACTTTGTGAAGGTTTATATATATTGCCTTTTAGAATAACTGTTTTGAGAATAACTGTTTTGAGAATAACTGGAATTCGTGTTGTGACGTTTGTATTGTATTCTTTCTGGTATAATAGTTTTCATAATATTTTATTGCAAACAATAAATTACAGAGAAATGTAAGTTTGTGAATACCCTCAAGAAATGACATCCCGTGCTGAAGACTTTGTTCATGCATGATATTAACAATTTCTAAACTAGAGAGGTGCATCACGTTCATTGTAAAAAGTTAACATATCTCATATCATCAGTTTACGATTTAGCATCAAACTTTGTGAAGGGTTATATCGCCTTTTAGAATAACTGTTTTGAGCATAAAAAGGAATCAGTATTTTAGAAGCTGCAAGATCTTCAGTTTAAACCTTGTCAACCTATAAACCTTACAGTTCACTTTTTCTAACTTTTTAACAGAGTATTGTACATGAAAATAACATTGACGAAAAATTAAACATTGCATAGTATTGTATTCTTTCTGCTAGTTTTCATAATATATTTTTATTACAAATAATTAATTGCAGAGAAATGAAAGTTTGTGAATGCCCTCAAGAAATAACAGCCCGTGTTCTAGAGTTTGTTCATGGATATTAACAATTTCTATGAACTTGACAGGTGTATCACGTTTGTTGTAAAAAGTTAACCTATCTCATATCATCAGTTTGGCAGAGCATTGCAAACTTTGTGAAGGTTTATATTGCTTTTTATAGAATAACTCTTTTGAACATAAAAGGTATCAGTATTTTAGATGCAAGATCTTCTTAAACCTTATAAACCTATAAACCTTACAGTTCACTTTTTCTAACTTGTTAAGATAAAGTAAATGTATACGAAAATAAAATTTACAAAAAATGAAACATTACATGTAGTATTGTATTCTTTCTGCTATAGTCTCCATTATATAAATATTTTATTGCAAAGAATTAATTAAGGAGAAACGTAAGTTTGCGAAAACCCTCAAGAAATGACAGCCCGTGTTGTAGAGTTTGTTCATGGATATTAACAAATTCGAAACTAGACATGAATGCAGGTACATCACGTTCATTGTAAAAAGTTAACCTATCTCATATCATCAGTTTAACAGAGCATTAAACTTTGTGAAGGTTTATATTGCCTTTTAGAATAACTGTTTTGAGCGTCAAATGGAATCCGTATTTTAGCCTTATAAAACGTTATAAACCTGTAAACCTTACAGTTTACTTTCCTAACTTTTTAACATTGCGTAAATGTACATGAAAATAACATTTAACGAAAAATGAAACATTATATGTATAGTATTGTATTCTTTCTGCTAGTTTTCATAATATTTTATTGCAAATAATAATTACAGAGAAATAAAAGTTTGTAATACCCTCAAGAAATGACGCTCAGTGCTCTAGAGTTTGTTCATAAATGACACCCAGTGCATGAATATTAACAATTTCTAAACTAGACAGGTGCATCACGTTGATTGTAAAATTTTGTGAAGGTTTATATTGCTTTTTAGCCTGCGTGCAGGTCTACACAGAAATTTCGTTTCCTGTATAGACTGCGAATCGGCGGGCAAAAGCTTGTTCTGTCACGTGGTTAAACTCCGCATTGATTAAGGCTAAAATATGCCTTAATTAAGGCGCATTCTCAAAATCCTGTCCTTCCAGCAAGGAATTGTCTAGAACAGACGCCATCTTTGCTTATTAAATATATTATTCTGCATAATTATAGATTAGCCAATCACAGTTTTCCCCGGATTCTCGGGGAAATCCACGTGACAGAACAAGCTTTTGCCCGCCGATTCGCAGTCTATACAGGAAACGAAATTTCTGTGTAGACCTGCACGCAGGCTAATTGTGTTTTAGAATAACTGCTTTGAACATAAACAGCATGCAGTCACTATTTTGAATAGAAGATGTTTTTAAACTTTAACCGTAGCTATAAATCGCACAGTTATATACCTGTTTATAACTTTTTAACATAAAGTGAAGATTATGCTTGTTGTTCTTGCTGTTGATGTTGATGTTGATGTTGCATGTATGGCGGCCGTGGTGGTGTTGCTGGTGTTGGTGCTGTTCTTGGTCTTAGTGTTGTTTGTTGTTGATGACGCATTTCAAAGATTACGAGTTAGCATCAAAAAGGTATAAAAAATGTGATCCCCGAAAATAATCGCAAATCTGCTCTGAATAAAAGGAGGTTTGCGCCGTAAGTGCAATGCATCAAAGTAAAATAATATTTATCTCCATAAAAACATACACACAACTTCAAAATTTGTTAGCTAGCTCAAATCAATTTATTTTAAGATCAATATTATAAACTTGTTTTAAAACTACAAACATTTTTATTAAACATTTTATATTTTGCATGTACTTTGCAAATACATTCTCTAAAATTTTGCGTCTTGTTTCAATAATGTCATTATTACCTGCGCCGGAAGGTTACGTTTTTCAGTGTTTGTCTGTCGACAAAATAAGTCAAAAACTATCATCAAAACGTTGTAGTATATAGATACAAGTTTCATCCTGGAAGGACAATCGTCCATATATAGATCATAGAGATGTCTCTTTTTTCCAACGTAATACAAGAACTGTTTAATTTTCATGTGTTCTTCGTTTCTTCTTGGAACACACTTTCCAAAATGTGAGCAACTTTTTGTCCAATATTCCATATATAAGAGGATTTACCGATTGTGATCCAGCAACTCTTAAAACATCAGCCAAATGCGTTATCCAATCATATTTCTTCAGTAGATTATCTCCGCCGGCGACCCTCAAAATATAGTATACAGACGCAGGAAGATTTCCAACTCCATAGCAAAGAACGATACTGAGACACACAAGAAAAGTTCGTCGATTTCGAATATATCTCAGGATTTTGAAGGAAGAGCTAGAGTTACTTTGTGTCGCTGGATTTAAACATAAGCTCTTCAGGTATTTGTTTTGTTTCATGAGTGCTCGATATACTCTATAATAAAGTACAGCCATAGCTATTGTTGGAGCAAAATATAAGAAGATTATTGCGTATGCATCATTGAACCTCCAATAAGCCACGTTATTCTGCTGTACAAAACATTCAGGCATAAATGCTCCATAACCTGCAATCAAGCCAATAATGTACCCTAAACCACAAACGACTTTCAATTTCCGTCGACTGATGGCATGTTTTAAGGGATGTATAGCAGCGTGATAACGAAGCACTGAGATGATCAACATCATGTATACTCCTGCGACTCGAAAGACGTAAACTATATTACAGACAAGACAATAAATGATGGAATTATACGGTAAAAACTGTTTTTCGACATGAGAGAGGTTAATTTTGTCCACGAAGAATACAACCAGCCATCCCAGATCACAGATCGCAAGGTGTAAAACAAGAAAGTAATAGTTGTTCTTCAACAATCTTCTTTGTCTTAATATGCAAATGATAACCAAAATGTTACCGAAAATCCCAAATACAACAACAGAAATATAAGAATATCTGTAGGCATCATATGTTGTCTTCCCCATTGTCTCGTTGCTGCTATATACAATTCACGACTAAATTGCAGATAGCTCGTTCGTGCAGTTCTTGAAAAGCCGAACAAATGGCAAAAATAATTTACTTTAGTATAATATACACGACCAGACCAGATGTATTCTGCCAATAAGAAGTGAACGCGTAAGAAACATATGACAACATACGTCGTAGCACTAGACAAAGTGTTTCAGTCCAGAAAATGCCACTTTGAACTGTCGAAGCATAAAAAGGAATACAGTCTTTATTTAAAATGCAAGAATTTTCAAACTTTAAACCTATAATCCCTAGATTTACCTGTTTCTAACTTTTTAACATAAAGTAAATCTAACTTTTAACATCAAATTAATTAATCAAATTATTTATACTTTAAAATCAGGATTAGAATTTCCAATATCGATATGTCTTCGAATATGCTAAAAACATATTGCAGGAGCTATTGAATATTCAGGCGTCGTTTATTGATATTTCAAGAACGTACTTGAAGCATTATGTACCAATATGGTCACTTTATTAAACGCGCCGAAAAAAAACAAATTATTGATCCAAGCTGTTCATATATAGGATATTACACGGCGGCGCGAAGATATGAATTTTATCTTCGAGTGGTGAAAACAATATTTTACGAATGAGCGCAGCGAATGAGTAAAATGTTGTCTTCAACACGAGAAGATAAAATTCATATCTTCAAGCCACCGTGTAATGTTCTTTTTATTATATAGTCATCGTGAAATTGACAACTTCAAACACAAAGCCATTGGCGGGAAATGATCACGTGATCGATATCCTCACTAGTGAAGATATGGAAAATATGTCACGGCATATTTTCCTTATCTTACTGTCTACTATATAATAAAAAAACATATTTATAAAACCACAATTAAAGCAAAACATGTTTTGTGGGAGAAGGGGTTCTGGAGTGTGAAGACACATATTATGACAAACATCATCCCTACTCACGTCACACCCTAAGCTGAACTGATTGACTGAACTGAATGCTCTGACCATAAAGCAGAGCCTTGCCAGGGGTAGCCATTCCCTGAGGACCCTGAACCAAGAAACACTTGGACAGTCCTTAATCTGACCAAGTGGAATTAAACCCAGGACAGTCCTTAATAACCTGACCCAGGGCGCTAGACCCATATGGGCAGTCCTTAACCAGACCAAGGGGCGATAAACCCCTATGTGGACAGTCCTTAATTATATGGTATATGTGTGACGTATATTATGTCTATGGACCCGAACCAAAAAAACCGAGACTTCAACCCGAACCAAAAATTTATTAATCAAAATAGTCTGCGACCGAAAATGTTGCTTTTTACCTATATACATACTAAAGTAAAGGCATTATCTAGCAGCAACATTGTTTGTGTCTCTTTCCAAAACGTCCTTTCTCGAGTCCTTGATCCAGTATATGGTGTTGAAGACAGTTGATGATAGCTGCTTCCATTTGTATATAATAGCTATTATTTCCATAATATATTAACTACCAATATTATATCAATGAATTTGCAATTTTGAACATATTCAAGGTAACTCGAACTTAGAGCAAACGTCAGGCTGAATAGCCAAAGAGGTGAGTGGGTGGGAAATTCTTTCAATAACTTGAGTAAGCGAAGCGCTCAGTATAAATTATATGATCTTGTTAGCATCCTGCAAGTTATGCGCTAATTAACTTGTATTATATTGTGCGTTATGATTGGTCAATTTGTTAGTAGGAAGCGTTACCATGAAATATAAGGGCTGTCCACGTGAAAGTATGCCCAATGACGAAAATGATCTTTGAACTATCTGTCAATAAGTAAAACTAAACAATGCGTTCCTCGAGGCCTGGACGGAAGGAATCACCGCTTTTGAAACAGAAACTTATCTGATATCTTGCTTAACATACTAGCTTCAACGCGTTGTCTCATTAACTTAAATTTATACTGTCTATAAATTTGCTTTAACATACCGCAACGGAAATCATGGATATTTCTGCGACTTCTATATGGCTATCTGTAAATCAAGGAACGTGGAATCAAGGAACGGAACAAGGAAAGGAATTACTGTAAAACCCGGAGTCTGTAAAACACGGAACTGTAAAAGCTGGAATCTGTAAAACCCGGGACTGTAAAAGCCGGAATCTGTAATAGCGTGTCTCATTGTGTGCCAATTCCTGCTTCTAAAGCTCCATATAGAATAGATTATTTTATCTGCATTCGCTATAGTATTTAATCCTCATGTTTGTTTTTAGCATTTTCAGGAAATTACCAATGTCAAATGGCGAACGAGAAAATGTTTGGTCGCATCGGCAGGAAAATAAATGCATTAGAGTGTTTTGCAGGAGTAAAGGATAACCGTATGGTTTTCCTTGCAGGATTGCGTGATCCTAACACGCGCGATGCTGCGCGACTTTTGAGCTGATAGGCGAGTATTTTTAGCTTTCAGAAAGTCGAGCAATATCCCAAGTGTTAGGATCACACAATCCTGCACGGAAAACCATTTAGTAACTATTTTATAAAATAACGACAAAGAAACAACGTTAAAACTTTATTAAATAAATGATGAAGTGTATTTTCGACTAACTTGTCAACGTCTTCCTCTGTTGCTAGAGCGAACCTCCGTTCCTTGTTTTCGTTCATTCTCTTCTCGTTCGACATATTTTAATTGTCAAATTTTAATCAGAAGTTGAAAATGCATTTTTTAAAACCCCGCGAAGCGCCTACAATTTTCCGTACATGATTGTCTCATCCCCTGCACGGGTATTGACCAATCACTGCTCACGTAGTAAACATGTTATTTTATAATACGCCTTGAATCGACAAATATTCAAATGGTAATATTATGTCAGTTCAAACCAGAAATGTTTAGGCAACAGGTTTGTACATCAGAAAAATATGGCTATACGTACTGTATACGCGCGTTTTATCGGTGAATAGCGAGAAATAGTTAAAGACGAAAACCGTCATCCTGTGTTCTTGTTATAGCGAATACAGATAAAATAATCTATTCTACATGGAGCTCTAGAAGCAGAAATATACACACAATGAGACACGCTATTACAGATTCCGGCTTTTACAATTCCGGGTTTTACAGATTCCGGCTTTTACAGTTCCGGTTTTACAGATTCCGACTTTTACAGTTCCTCGATTCCTGTCTTCGTTCCGTTCCTCGTTCTGTTCCTCGATTCCCCGTTCGTTGTTTTACAGATAGCCAGGTACATGCGCATATATATATATATATATATCTTGGTGTGTTCGACAACACGCCTTTGACTTTTTCTAGAACCACGCATTGGTGTGTTACAGAACACACCTCACACGGATTTTTCAACAAAACACAGCATGGTATGAGAAAGAAAATATATTTTAAAGTTGCTTCCTACATTTTTAGAAGATAGTAGATTTCCTATTTCGATCCGAATTTTTCGACAATTATTGTTGGTTGCAAAACAAGGAGAGTCTGACTTGTTCAAAACAGTGACTGGAGAGTTCATTGCGTTGCCTATGGCTATAATTTTTGCATTTCGTTTCAAGAAAAAAGAGCATAATTAGTAGTGAAATGTCTCCATAAAAACATACACACAACTTAAAATTTTTTAGCTAGCTCAAATCAATTTATTTTATGATCAATATTAGCTATAAACTTGTTCTATAACAATATAGAAACAGTTTGATTAAGCATTTTTTATGACGACATTTGCATGTACTTTGCAAATACATTTTCTAAAATTCTTCGTCTTGTTATAATAATATCATATAATATACAATTTAAAATCTATATCATTATTACCTTCGCCAGGAGGTTATGTTTTCGATTCAGTGTTTGTCTGTCTGTCTGCAGAATTATTCAAAAACTATAAAAAAATGTTTACTAAAAGGGATTGTGGAACTAATGGTCAGATTCATATGCCAAGGACATATCGAAAATATTTTGGTTCAATTTGAAATTTTGGATGAGAAATATACAAATGTTTGTCTTGTTTTTCCGGGCTGAAAAGAACTGAATGCGTTTACTTATATTAGTGCATGCATGTAATATATTTTGTGCAGGAATACTTCACTTCGTCTATGCAGTCTATAATGTCCTCTAGTGTTAAACATGTTTAAATGCATGGCAAATTTGATCGACCAAAAAGGCACAAATTCCTAAATTTGTTGAAGGTATACGAGATCTTCAATAAGCCAAGGCAACTGAAATTGAAATTTATATAGTTCATGCCTCTCTAAATAGAATATTTTATTTAGAATAATTATCAATAAAATTGATAGATAAATAAATCAACGTGACAATGACCAATCATGCAATTTAAAATAAATCAAACTATAGATTAAAACACTAAAAACCTATGTATGAAGTTCTGTTCCAAAGTATAAAATGTGATCCAGCAACGATGAATGTGATCCAGCAACTCTTACAACATCAGCCAAATAGCCAATCCAAACATATTTCTTCAGTAGATTATCTCCGCCAGCGATTTTCAAAATAAGGTACACAGACATAGGAATATTTCCAACTCCATAACAAAGAACGGTACTGAGACAAACAAGGAAAGTTCGTCGATTTCGAATATATTTCAGGATTTTGGATGAAGAGCTAGAGGTACCTTGTGTTACCGGATTTGAACATAAGCTCTTCAGGTATTTGTTTTGTTTCACGAGTGCCCGATGTACTTTATAATACATGCAGTACTGCCATAACTATTGTTGGAGCAAAATATAAGAAGATTATTGAGTATGCACAAATGAACATCCAATAAGCCACGTTATTCTGCAGTACAAAACATCCAGGCATAAATGTTCCATAACCTGCAACCAGGCCAAGAATGTATCCCAAACCACAAACAACTTTCAATTTCCCTGGACTGATGGCATGTTTTAAGGGATGAACAGCATCGTGATAACGTAGCACTGCAATGATCAACATTATGTATAATCCTGCGCCTCGAAAGACGTGACGTATATCATGGAAAAGGCAATACATGATGGAATTACGAGGGAGAAACGGTTTTTCGACAAAAGGGAGATTAATGACGTGTATGCAAAAGTCTACAACCAGCCATCCCAGATCACAGATTGCGAGATGTAAAACAAGAAGGTAGTAGTTATTTTTCAACAATCTTATTTGTCTTAATATGGAGATGATAACCAACATGTTACCGAGAATCCCAAATAAAATAACTGAAATATAAGAATATCCGTAGGCATCATATGCAGTTGTCTTCTCCATTGTTTCGTTCAGGTTATTTGAATTGTGACTTTCGTTGCTGATATATACAATTCACGACCAAACTGGTAGCTCGTTTGTGCAGTTCTCTCGAATATGCAAATGGAAAAAATAACTTACATGCATTAGTGCAATATGTCAATATACACGACCAGACCAGAAGTATCCTGCCAATAAGAAGTGAACACGTAAGAAACATATAGAGGATATTACACGGTGGCGAGAAGATATGAAAATTATTTTCGAGTGGTAAAAACAATATTTTACGAACGAGCGCAGCGAGTGAGTAAAATATTGTTTTTAACACGAGAAAATAATATTCATATCTTCGAGCCGCCGTGTTATGTTCTTTTTATTATATGGACAAAAATGAAAAGAAACTCAATAAGAACAGTCTTTATTTGACAACCGCGCGAGGAAACGGTCGCGCAAGGAAACACACGCATTACATATTTTTTTTCATATTTCACTAGTGAAATATGGAAAATATGAGTGTTTTAGTTTCCGGTAAAACATCCATATCCATATAATAAAACAACATACGTCATGGCACTAGACAAAGTGCTTCAGAAAATTACCGTTTAGGCATAAAATGGAATCAGTATTTAAAATGCAAGAATTTTTTAACCCTAATGTTAAACCTATAAATATTACAGTTACCTGTTTCTAACTGGTTATTATAAAGTATAGATCTATATGAAAATGACATTTACGAAAAATGAAACATTATATGTAGTATTGTATTTGTGCTAGTTTCTATAATATTTTATTACAAATTAGAATCAATTACGGATAAATGTAAGTTTCTGAATACTCTCAAGATATGACACCCGGTACTCTATAGTGTTTGTTCATGCAGGATATTAATCATTTCCAAACAAAACATGTGCATCAACGTTCATTGTAAAAAGTTAACCTATCTCATATCATCAGTTTGGCAGAGCATTGCAAACTTTGTGAAGGTTTATATTGCCTTTTAGAATAACTGCTTTCAGCATAAAAAGGAATCAGTATTTTAGATTCAAGATTTTTTAAACTTTATAAACCTATCAATCGTACAGTTACCTGTCTCTAACTTCTTAACATAAAGTAAATGAACATGAAAATAACATTTACCGAAAAATGAAACATTATATATATATAGGCCTGTATAGTATTGTATTCTTTCTGCTAGTTTTCATAATATAAATTTTATTACTAGGAATTAATAAAGAGAAATATAAGTTTGTGAACACCCTCAGGAAATGACATCCCGTGCTCTAGAGTTTGTTCATGGATATTAACAATTTCGAAACTGGACAGGTGCATTACGTAATTCATTGTAAAAAGTTAACCTATCTCATATCATCAGTTTAGCAGAGCATCAAACTTTGTGAAGGTTTATATATATTGCCTTTTAGAATAACTGTTTTGAGCAAAAGAAGGAATCCGTGTTCTAGATTTTTTCAACCTACAAACCTTACAGTTCACTTTTTCTAACTTTTTAACATAAAGTAATTGTACTTGAAAATAACATTTAACGAAAAATGAAACATTGTAACGTTTGTATTGTATTCTTTCTGGTAGTTTTCATAATATTTTATTGCAAACAATAAATTACAGAGAAATGTAAGTTTGTGAATACCCTCAATTAAGAAATGACATCCCGTGCTGAAGAGTTTGTTCATGTATATTAGCAATTTCTAAACTAGACAGGTGCATCACATCACGTTCATCGTAAAAAGTTAACATATTTCATATCATCAGTTTAGGATTTAGCATCAAACTTTGTGAAGGGTTATATTGCCTTTTAGAATAACTCTTTTGAGCATGAAAAGGAATCAGTATTTTAGAAGATGCAAGATCTTTAGTTTAAACCTTATCAACCTATAAACCTTACAGTTCACTTTCCTAACTTTTTAACATAGAGTAAATATACATGAAAATAACATTTAACGAAAAATGAAACATTATATGTATAATATTGTATACTTTCTGCTAGTTTCCATAATATTTTGTTGCAAAGAATAGTTTGTAATACCCTCAAGAAATGACACTCAGTGCGTGCTCTAGAGTTTGTTCATGGATATTAACAATTTCGAAACTAGACAGGTACATGACGTTCATTGTAAAAAGTTAACCTATCTCATATCATCAGTTTAACATAGCATTAAAATTTGTGAAGGTTTATATTGCCTTTTAGAATAACTCTTTTGAGCATAAAATGGAATCCGTATTTTAGCTTTATAAAATCTTATAAACCTATAAACCAGTTTACTTTCCTAAATTTTTAACATAGAGTAAATGTACATGAAAATAACATTTAACGAAAAATGAAACATTATATGTATAGTATTGTATTCTTTCTGCTAGGTTTCATAATATTTTATTGCAAAGAATAATTTACAGAACTTAAAAGTTTGTTAGCTGGCTCAAATCAATATTATAAACATATTTTGACACTACAAACATTTTTATTAAACATTTTATATGATTACATATGCATGTACTTTGCAAATGCATTCTCTAAAATTCTACATCTTGTTTCAATAATATCATATACATAAATCAAACTATAGATTGAAACACTAAAAACCTATGTATGAAGTTCTGTTCCAAAGTATAAAATGCAAGCATTTTTACTGTCTTGTCTATTAAAACCTAAATCTAAATTCCTTCACAAATCATGAGGCACATTGCCCTGCCCTGATTGTAGTAAAGGAGGTACAAGTTTCATCCTGGAAGGACAATTGTCCATAGATCATGGACATGTCTCTTTTTTCCAACGTAATGCAAGAACTGTTTAATTTTCATGTGTTCTTCGTTTCTTCTTGGAACACAGTTTCCAAAAGGTGAACAACTTTTTGTCCAATATTCCATATATAAGAGGATTTACTGAATGTGATCCAGCAACTCTTAAAACATCAGCCAAATGCGTTATCCAATCATATTTCTTCAGTAGATTATCTCCGCCGGCGACCCTCAAAATATAGTATACAGACGCAGGAAGATTTCCAACTCCATAGCAAAGAACGATACTGAGACACACAAGAAAAGTTCGTCGATATCGACTATATCTCAGAATTTTGAAGGAAGAGCTAGAGTTACTTTGTGTCGCTGGATTTAAACATAAGCTCTTCAGGTATTTGTTTTGTTTCATGAGTGCTCGATATACTCTATAATAAAGTACAGCCATAGCTATTGTTGGAGCAAAATATAAGAAGATTATTGCGTATGCATCATTGAACCTCCAATAAGCCACGTTATTCTGCTGTACAAAACATTCAGGCATAAATGTTCCATAACCTGCAATCAAGCCAATAATGTATCCTAAACCACAAACGACTTTCAATTTCCGTCGACTGATGGCATGTTTTAAGGGATGTACAGCAGCGTGATAACGAAGCACTGAAATTATCAACATCATGTATACTCCTGCGACTCGAAAGACGTAAACTATATTACAGACAAGACAATAAATGATGGAATTATACGGTAAAAACTGTTTTTCGACATGAGAGAGGTTAATTTTGTCCACGAAGAATACAACCAGCCATCCCAGATCACAGATCGCAAGGTGTAAAACAAGAAAGTAATAGTTGTTCATCAACAATCTTCTTTGTCTTAATATGGAAATGATAACCAAAATGTTACCGAAAATCCCAAATACAACAACAGAAATATAAGAATATCTGTAGGCATCATATGTTGTCTTCCCCATTGTCTCGTTGCTGCTATATACAATTCACGACTAAACTGCAGATAGCTCGTTCGTGCAGTTCTTGAAAAACCGAACAAATGGCAAAAATAATTTACTTTAGTATAATATACACGACCAGACCAGATGTATTCTGCCAATAAAAAGTGAACACTTAAGAAACATATGGCAACATACGTCGTAACACTAGACAAAGTGTGTCAGTCCAGAAAATGCCACTTTGAACTGTCGGAGCATAAAAAGGAATACAGTCTTTATTTAGAATGCACGAATTTTCAAACTTTAAACCTATAATCCCTAGAATTACCTTTTTCTAACTTTTTAACATAAAGTAAATCTAACTTTTAACATCAAATTAATTAATCAAATTATTTATACTTTAAAATCAGGATTAGAATTTCCAATCCCAGTTATTTTTCAAGATCATTTTCTTTGCCAATATCGATATGTCTTCGAATATGCTAAAAACATATTGCAGGAGCTATTGAATATTCAGGCGTCGTTTATTGATATTTCAAGAACGTACTTGAAGCATTATGTAGCAATATGGTCACTTTATTAAACGCGCCGAAAAAACAAAACTTATACCGCAGCGGAAATCATGTATATTTCTGCGACTTCTATATATTGTAAAACAAGGAACGGGGAATCAAGGAACGGAACGAGGAAAGTGGTAGTTTTAAACAATGAAATGCGCATACCTGAAAAGCTCATTGTTAGAGCAGGTTTGAAGTTGCATAAAATGAAAATTTTTGCCATCTGACGATTGTTGTACTCGTCCACATTATACATATTTCATACTTTCCAGTTTTTATTGCAGCAGTTATTGTCTGCATGAGAATTCGGATTAGACAAGTTGCTAAAAGTATAGTCAAAGAATGAATAACGACGTCCAGCACCCTGCATCCACATACTTCTCAACTATGTGAACTACCATCAGAAAGTTATTGATTTAGGTCATGATGTGACATTATAGCTTTAGCGAACAGGTATTCCTAATTTAGTGAATGACATAGAAGAGCTGCAGCACATTATAATACTTGAAACTGACCTACTATTATCCAAGAAATGCTTCAGTTTATATTTACAGGCAGACATTTCAAAATTTCCCTGGGGACTGAAGTATGCCACAGTCTCCGCAAATTGATGCTATATGGCCCCTCTAGATTTCAGTTTAGCCTGGCTACCCAATTTCGTATCTGCATCACTGCCTTTCCATATTTAAAATTACGTTGGCGCACCCCAGAAACTCTAGCCCACTCCCCACCGTCCCAACCCCCCCTAAATAATGAACGGTCCCATGAGATGAATGTGTGGCCAGTCTGTTACCAGATCTCGTGTATTTTTTCTATGATTTTTGGAAGGATACACTTCAGTCTAGTGTAGAGACATGCCATCGACCAGAATTTGCTAATTTACTTAGCACAAGACATGCAAACCGACATCGACATCAACGCAAGCCGAGATTCGTAAGAGTTTATAGGAGGTCGCACACGAGACTGGGCAATAGTGAGCTCTGGAGAAACGCAAACAATATCAAGAATTGTCGGCAGCAATAACTGCTCAATTCCCATTTGTTTAAAGACAGGTTGTCATATATTGGACTTTTCGAAAGAGCAATTTAATAGACAGAACTGATAAAAAGCAATCTAGTCTATTTAAAATAAAGTCAGTTTAGTTTTGTTTAAGATGGAATAATACGAGAAACCTTAAGTTAAGCCGGTTATACAGCAGGTCGAGGATAGGGATTTGCTTAGGTTGGGCAACTTCCCTGTGCTCAGTGTGGATTATAACGATTTCGCTTGGGTCTGACAAATGTCCGATCAACTAGGCAGTTGTTTATTTTAAGATACGAGAACTTCATTAAGCTAAGACATTAAATTGAAATTTATATAGTTCATGCAGAATTTGCACATTTTTTATGAAAGAAGCACCCAGGTACTTTTGAGTTCAATTGTATGACCTCTCTAAATAAATAGATTATCTAGAATAATTATCAATAAAATCAATAGATATAGATATAGCTAAATGAATGCGTCAATAGACCAATCATGCAATTAATAAATCAAACAATCAATTAAGACACTAAAACTTTATATGAATGAAGTTCTGTTCCAAAGTATAAAATGCAAGCATTTTACTGTCATGTTTATTAAAACCTAAATCTAAATTCCTTTACAAATCATGTGGCACATTTCCCTGCCCTGACTGTAGTAAAGGAGATACAAGTCTCGTCCTGGAAGGACAATCGTCCATATATAGATCATGGAGATGTCTCGTTTTTCCAATGTAATACAAGAACTGTCTAATTTTCCTGTGGTTTCATTTCCTCTTGAAGCAAAGTTTCCAAAATGTGAGCAACCTTTTGTCCAATATTCCATATATAAGAGGATTTACTGAATGTGATCCAGCCACTCTTACAAGATCAGCCAAATATAATATCCAAACATATTTCTTCAGTAGATTATCTTCGCCAGCGATCTTCAAAATAAAGTACACAGACATAGGAAGATTTCCAACTCCATAGCAAAGAACGATACTGAGACAAACAAGGAAGGTTCGTCGATTTCGAATATATTTCAGAATTTGGGATGAAGAGCTAGAGGTACTTTGTGTCACCGGATTTGAACATAAGCTCTTCAGATATTTGTCTTGTCTCGCGAGTGAACGATATACTTTATAATACAGTACAGCCATAACTATTGTTGGAGCGCAGTTAAAGAACAGCGCGAATGAATCACTGAACATCCAATAACCAACGTGATTCTGCCGTATAAAGCATGCCGGCATACCTGCTCCATAGCCTGCAATCAAGCCAAGAATATACCCCAAAGCACAAACAACTTTCAATTTCCGTCGACTGATGTCATTTTTTAAGGGATGTACAGCAGCGTGATAACGAAGCACTGCGATGATCAACATCATGTACATTCCTCCGACTATAAAGACGTAACATATATCATAGAAAAGGCAATACACCATGGAATTTTTAGGGAGAAACGGTTTTTCGACAAAAAGGAGGTTCATGACGGGTATGCAAAAGCCTACAACCAGCAATCCCAGATCACAGATGGCAAGATGTAAAACAAGAAAGTAGTAGTTATTCTTCAACAAACGTTTTTGTCTTAATATGGAGATAATAACCAGAATGTTACCGAGAATCCCAAATACAAACACTGAAATCGCAGAATATCTGTAGGCATCATATGTAGTTGTCTTCTCCATCGTTTCTTTCAAGTAATTTGAATTGTGACTTTCGTTGCTGATATACATTTCACGACCAGATTGCAGGTAGCTCGTTTGTGCAGTTCTCTCGAAAAACAATGCAAATGGAAAAATAATTTACATTAGTACAATATGTCAATATGTCAATATACACGACCAGACCAGATATATTCTGCCAATAAGAAGTGAACACATAAGAAACATATAACAACATACGTCGTGGCACTAGACAAAGTGCGTCAGTCCAGAAAATGCCACTTTGAACTGTCGGAGCATAAAAAGGAGTCATTATTTAAAATGCAAGAATTTTCAATCTTTAAACATATAATCCCTAGTAAACATTTCTGGTTTGAACTGACATAATATTACCATTTGAATATTTGTCGTGTCTTAGAAAGTCAGCGCATGAATGAAGTACCGCCATGCAGGTGCATGCGTGGCCGCTAAAACATCATAAAAGACTAAAGTACGGAAGAATTCTATAATCCTCATGTTTGTTTTTAGCATTTTTAGGAAATTACCAATGTCAAATGGCGAATGAGAAAATGTTTGGTCGTATCGGCAGGAAAATAAGCATTAGAGCGTTTTGCAGGAGTAAAGGATTACCGAATGGTTTTCCGTGAATGCAGGATTGCGTGATCCTAACACGGGGGATGCTAATATCCCAAGTGTTAGGATCACACAATCCTGCAAGGAAAACCATTTGGTAATTATTTTATAAAGTAACGACAAAGAAAAAACGTTAAAACTTTATTAAATAAATGATGAAGTGTATTTTCGACTAACTTGTCAACGTATTCCTCTGTTGCTAGAGCGAACCTCCGTTCCTTGTTTTCGTTCATTTTCTTCTCGTTCGACATATTTTAATTGTCAAATTTTAATTTAGAAGTTGAAAAAATTAGCATTTCCCGACATTTTAAAACCCCGCGAAGCGCCAACAATTTTCCGCGCATGATTTTCTCATCCTGCACGGGTATTGACCAATCACTGCTCACGTAGTAAACATGTTATTTTATAATACGCCTTGAAGCGACAAATATTCAAATGGTAATGTTATGTCAGTTCAAACCAGAAATGTCTAGGCAACAGGTTTGTACATCAGAAAAATATGGCTACGTATATGCGCGTTTTATCGGTGAATATCGAGAAATAGTTCAAGACGAAAACAGCCATTCTGTTCTTGTTATACAGATAAAATAATCTATTCTACATGGAGCTTTAGAAGCAGAAATATACGCACAATGAGACACGCTATTACAGATTTCGGCTTTTACAATTCCGGGTTTTACAGATTCCGGCTTTTACAGTTCCGGGTGTTACAGATTCCGGCTTTTACAATTCCTCGATTCCTGTCTTCGTTCCGTTCCTCGTTCTGTTCCTCGATTTCCCGTTCGTTGTTTTACAGATAGCCAGGTACATGCGCATATATATATACATATCATCTCGTGTATAGACGTGTACCAAGCTGCACTGACGAGGCGTTGAACGCCGAAACATGCATGTCTGCAGATTGTACTATATATATGACTGTCAGGTGTGTTAAGTTGTACACCATTTTAATGCAAAACCATCTTGGTGTGTTCGACAACACGCCTTTGACTTTTCTAGAACCACACATTGGTGTGTTACAGAACACACCTCACACGAATTTTTCAACAAAACACAGCATGGTATGAGAAAGAAAATATCTTTTAAAGTTGTTTCCTACATTTTTAAAAGATAGTAGATTCCTATTTCGATCCGAATTTTTCGACAATTATTGTTGGTTGAAAAACAAGGAGAGTCTGACTTGTTCAAAACAGTGACTGGAGAGTTCATTGCGTTGTCTACGGCTCTAATTTTTGCATTTCGTTTCAAGAAAAGAGCATAATTGGTACTGAAATGTCGGAAATGTTTCAGCATAGCACATTTTAAATTATTGTATTTTTAGGAGAAATGGCGAGCATGGTTATCGTGGACGCTAATAGAGGTGGCCGTTTAATACAGGGGTAATCTACGGTAAATTGTAGGTAATATTTTTGGGACTTTTAACGCATGACCGTTTAACAGAGGGTGGAAAGCCGCTGGTATAACGAACGACGATCTTGATATGTTTTATCACAAATGGGAACAATATGATCCACATGCAACCCAATATATCCCCCATAGTCTCCTGTCTGATTTCGTGGACTCGCTGGAAGAGCCAATGAGGTTGCCGAAGCCGAATAAATTTGCGTGTACCAATTTGCATATACCTATTGTTGTTGCTGTTTTTGTTGCTGTTGTTGTTGTTGGTGTTGCTGTTGTTATCGTACTTGTTGTTGTTTTTGTTGCTGTGGTTTCTGTTGTTGTTGTTGTTGACGCATTTCAAAGTTTACGAGTTCGCATCAACTATAAAAAATGTGATCCCCGAAAATAAAAGCAATGCCCTGAATTTTTCCGTACAATTTTGACCGGGGAAATTGTCAGTCGTTTTAGTTTTTCGACAAAAGGAGCTTTGCAACATATGTGCAATGCATCAAAAGAAAAAATATTCATCTCCATAAAAACATACACACAACTTAATTTTTTTTAGCTAGCTCAAATCAATTTATTTTATGATCAATATTGGCTATAAACTTGTTCTATAACACTAGAAACAGTTTGATTAAGCATTTTATATGACGACATTTGCATGTACTTTGCAAATACATTTTCTAAAATTCTTCGTCTTGTTATAATAATATCATATACGTATACAATCTAAAATCTTTATCATTATTACCTTCGCCAGGAGGTTATATTTTCGATTCAGTGTTTGTCTGTCTGCAGAATTATTCAAAAACTATAAAAAAATGTTTACTAAAAGGGATTGTGGAACTAATGGTCAGATTCTTATGCCAAGGACAAATCGAAATATTTTGAAATTTTGGATGAGAAATATACAAATGTTTGTCTTGTTTTTCCGGGCTGAAAAGAACTGAATGCGTTTACTTATATTTGTGCATGCATGTAATATATTTTGTGCATAAATACTGTACTTCATTTGCTTGCAGAGGTCTGCATAATGTCGTCTAGTGTTAAACATGTTTAAACGCTTGGCAAATTAGATGGACCAAAAATGCACAAATTCCTATCTAGAATAATTATCAATAAAATCAATAGATAAATAAATCAACGTGACTTGTGACCAATCGTGCAATTTAAAATAAATCAAACTATAGATTAAAACACTGAAAACCTATGTATGAAGTTCTGTTCCAAAGTTTGAAATGCAAGCATTTTTACTGTCTTGTCTATTAAACCTAAATCTAAATTCCTTCACAAATCATGAGGCACATTTCCCTGCCCTGACTGTAGTAAAGGAGATACAAGTTTCATCCTGGAAGGACAATCGTCCATAGATCATAGAGATGTCAAGTTTTTCCTCTTGAAACAAAGTTTCCAAAATGTGAGCAACTTTTTGTCCAATATTCCATATATTAGAGGATTTACTGAATGTGATCCAGCAACTCTTACAACATCCGCCAAATAGCCAATCCAAACATATTTCTTCAGTAGATTATCTTTGCCAGCGATCCTCAAAATCATGTTCACAGACATAGGAAGATTTCCAACTCCATAGCAAAGAACGATACTGAGACAAACAAGGAAAGTTCGTCGATTTCGAATATATTTCAGAATTTTGGATGAAGAGCTAGAGGTACTTTGTGTCACCGGATTTGAACATAAGCTCTTCAGGTATTTGTTTTGTTTCACGAGTGCCCGATATACTTTATAATACAGTACGGCCATAACTATTGTTGGAGCAAAATAGAAGAAGATTATTGAGTATGCAAAAAGAAACGTGAAATAACCCACGAGATTCAGCTGTTCAAAGCATGTCGATATATCTATTCCATAGCCTAAAATCAAGCCAATAATGTACCCTAAACCACAAACGACTTTCAATTTTCGTCGACAGATGGCATGTTTTAAGGTGGCTCCCTACAGTTAAGTACAGTTTGAAATCCGATCTATATAGATCAGACGTCATGATCGCGTCCCACGCGTGGAATATTCGTGACCCGGCAAAAATGTTTGAAGCAAGCCGCGGGAAGTTATTTTCGGAGACTTTTAATATATCTGCGAAGAAACCACAAATTTTTCATTACAATCGTAAACCTTTGAAATTTAAACAGTATGTATGTTTTTAACCAGTTTCTAAGCTTTCTTTTAGTGTGTTTTTTACCTATATACGTTCCGTATATTCTTTTATAATGTTCAAAATCTTCGACTGGTTGCATTGACTATTACTATTAGATTCTGAAATTATACTTTATACTGTGTTCAAGGAAGTCTAGAACTGCCAAAGTAATATAATATAATATAATATGTTACTCCTATCTTTCAACTCAATTCACAATTAGTGTTTGACCTGCTAAACTAGCACATAAAACTACAATACAGACAGTTTTATACGGTTTCATACGAGTTGTCTTTATATGAAAAATACATGTTGTTTGAATGTTTTGAAACGTTTTCACATTAATGTGTTGCTTGTTAAACTTCCTTTTTCACCTCAAACATGTAAAAAATATAAAGCACAAGCCAAAAAGTAGGAATGAAAATACATATAATTATATAAACAAAGTCAAAGAAGTGACAGAACCAAGCATGAACTAAACTGACACGTTTCGCTTCATTATTGTGGTCACAGATCGTTGATTGTTGTGGTTTCATTTCGTGTTGTTCACGTATTATAATTTCTACGCATGCGCAAAGTGCGATCTTGTCGAGTCGATATTTAATCACGTCAGCAACTTCAAATTGACTTTCAAGCTGTTTTTCTCGTGTTTCCTTCGGTGAAATTTTTTAAAACTTTGTACACTTGTTAAATAAGACAAGAAGAAAAACATATCCCAATTTCAAAAAATTCTACAAGGAGGTTTCTCTGCAATCTAAATTCCAAAATATCTCGAAACTAGCCTTATAAACTACCCTTCAAATTTTGATATGTTATTCTTTGGTGGACCATTAATCTTCCAAAAAAATTTCAGAAAAATTGACCGAAGGAGAAAAAAGATATTATCAATTCAATATAAAATTAGACAATATATACGCAAAGATAAGACAGCATGGTTGCCATAGCAACACTAACACTATTCCTGTTTGTCCATAAAGAGACAGCCCAATACCTCTTTACATTCCTGGAAATGCTAATTTTGCCCTGTCATAAGTATATCCAATATAAATTTAGTTGAAAGCGAAATTTACTGAAGTGCCCAAAGTTTTACAGAACTGTAGGGAGCCACCTTAAGGGATTTACAGCAGCGTGATAACGAAGAACTGAAATGGTCAACATCATGTATATTCCTGCGACTCGAAAGATGGAAACTATATCAATGAAAAGGCAATACATGATGGAATTATTAGGGAGAAACGGTGTTTCGACAAAAAGGAGGTTAATGTCTTGCAAGAAGTATAAAACCAGCCATCCCAGATCACAAATCGCAAGATGTGAAACAAGAAAGTAGTAGTTATTCTTCAACAAACGTCTTTGTCTTAATATGGAGATAATAACCAGAATATTACCGAGAATCCCAAATACAAACACTGAAATCAAAGAATATATGTAGGCATCATATGTAGTTGTCTTCTCCATCGTTTCTTTCAAGTAATTTGACTATCGTTGCTGATATATACAATTCACGATCAAACTGGTAGCTCGTTTGTGCAGTTCTCTCGAAAAACAGGACATGCCAATGGCATTAGTACAATATGTCAATATATGCACATGAAATATGTCTATATGCACGACCAGACCAGATTCTGCCAGTAAGAAGTGAACACTTAAGAAACATATGGCAACATACGTCGTAGCACTAGACAAAGTGTGTCAGTCCAGAAAATGCCACTTTGAACTGTCGAAGCATAAAAAGGAATACAGTCTTTATTTAAAATGCACGAATTTTCAAACTTTAAACCTATAATCCCTAGAGTTACCAGTTTCTAACTTTTTAACATAAAGTAAATCTAACTTTTAATATAAAATTAATTAATCAAATTATGTATACTTTAAAATCAGGATTAGAATTTCCAATCCCAATTATTTTTCGAGATCACTTTTCTTTGCCAATATCGATATGTCTTCGCTTATGCCAAAAACATATTGCAGTAGCTATTGAATATTCAGATGTCGTTTATTGATATTTCAAGACCGTACTTGAAGCATTATGTAGCAATATGGTCACTTTATTAAAGGCGCCGAAAAAACAAATTAATGACCATTACAATGATTATGATTGATATATAGAGGATATTACACGGCGGCGCGAAGGTATGAATTTTATCTTCGAGTGGTGAAAACAATATTTTACGAATGAGCGCAGCGAATGAGTAAAGTGTTGTTTTCAACACGAGAAGATAAAATTCATATCTTCAAGCCACCGTGTAATGTTCTTTTTATTATATTTGCTTGCAGAGGTCTGCATAATGTCGTCTAGTGTTAAACATGTTTAAACGCTTGGCAAATTAGATGGATCAAAAATGCACAAATTCCTATAAATTTATTGAAAATACGAAAACTTAAACCATTAAATTGATATTTATATAGTTCATGCCTCTCAATAAAATATTGTATCTAGAATAATTATCAATAAAATCAATAGATAAATAAATCAACGTGACTTGACCACTGATCTGAAAACAAGGACTGGATAGTGCATCTTCCATGCATAAATGAAGCCAATGGCGGCCATATCGGTGTGACCGCAACAAATCTAATGTGGTGTTGGGGACATGTTTAAAGAGGTTCTAACATGTTCTAGTTATTGGTCGATAAGAATTTGTCATCAGTGGCCTCTCTTTCTTCCTAAATTTGCCGGTGAATAACTAATGAGGGCACACCGATGTGGCCGCCATAAGCCTCATTATGTGGTGTTTAAAACGTTCTAAAACTCATTAGAAGAGATGTTGGAAGCTATATTTTTCACGTTGCATAGAAAAATATATTTGCTTCATAACATAACTAATTTAAACAGCTAACGATTTGACTAGATTTGACAGATTTAAAAATCTGATCTCATTAAAAATATTCTGGCTTCAAAATTGGCTCATTGAATTCAATAGGATGCTCTATCCAGTTCTAGTTTCAGATCAGTGGACTTGACCAATCGTGCAATTTAAAATAAAGCAAACTATATAGATTAAAACACTGAAAACCTATGTATGAAGTTCTGTTCCAAAGTTTAAAATGCAAGCATTTTTACTGTCTTGTCTATTAAACCTAAATCTAAATTCCTTCAGAAATCAAGCGGCACATTTCCCTGCCCTGATTGTAGTAAAGGAGATACAAGTTTCATCCTGGAAGGACAATCGTCCATAGATCATAGAGATGTCAAGTTTTTCCTCTTGAAACAAAGTTTCCAAAATGTGAGCAACTTTTTGTCCAATATTCCATATATAAGAGGATTTACTGAATGTGATCCAGCCACTTTTAAAACAAGAGCCCAATATAATATCCAAACATATTTCTTCAGTAGATTATCTTCGCCAGCGATCTTCAAAATAAAGTACACAGACATAGGAAGATTTCCAACTCCATAGCAAAGAACGGAAGCATACCTGCTC
Organism: Trachythela sp. YZ-2020; assembly: GCA_016169945.1. Taxonomy (NCBI): domain Eukaryota; kingdom Metazoa; phylum Cnidaria; class Anthozoa; order Malacalcyonacea; family Clavulariidae; genus Trachythela; species Trachythela sp. YZ-2020. Next base: position 6,537,403 of record JADLSH010000266.1, on the reverse strand, counting down.
CATAGCCTGCAATCAAGCCAAGAATATACCCCAAAGCACAAACAACTTTCAATCTCCGTCGACTGATGTCATTTTTTAAGGGATGTACAGCAGCGTGATAACGAAGCACTGCGATGATCAACATCATGTATAATCCTGCGACTATAAAGACGTAACATATATCATAGAAAAGACAATACACCATGGAATTTTTAGGGAGAAACGGTTTCTCGACAAAAAGGAGGTTCATGACGGGTATGCAAAAACCTACAACCAGCAATCCCAGATCACAGATTGCAAGATGTAAAACAAGAAAGTAGTAGTTGTTCTTCAACAAACGCCTCTGTCTTAATATGGAGATGATAACCAAAATGTTACCGAGAATCCCAAATACAACAACTGAAATTAAAGAATATCTGTAGGCATCATTTGTTGTCTTCTCCATTGTTTTGTTCAAGAAATTTGAATTGTGACTTTCGTTGCTGATATACATTTCAAGATCAAGGTAGCTTGTTTGTGCAGTTTTCTCGAAACAAAGAACAAATGGCAAAAATAATTTACCTTAGTACAATATACACGACCAGACCAGATGTATTCTGCCAATAAGAAGTGAATACATAAGAAACATATGGCAACATATGTCGTGGCACTATAGACAAAGTGCTTCAGTCCAGAAAATGCCACTTTGAACTGTCGGAGCATAAAAAGGAGTCATTATTTAAAATCCAAGAATTTTCAATCTTTAAACATATAATCCCTAGAGTTACCTGTTTCTAACTTTTTAACATAAAGTAAATCTAACTTTTAACATCAGCTGTGCTTAATCAAATTATTTATAGTTTAAAATCAAGATTAGAATTTCCAATCCCAGTTATTTTTCGAGATCAATTTTCTTTGCCAATATCGATATGTCTTCGAATATGCTAAAAACATATTGTGCAGGAGCTATTGAATATTCAGGCGTCGTTTATTGATATTTCAAGGACGTACTTGAAGCATTATGTAGCAATATGATCACTTTATTAAACGCGCCGAAAAAACAAAACTTATACCGCAACGGAAATCATGTATATTTCTGCGACTTCTATATGGCTATCTGTAAAACAAGGAACGGGGAATCAAGGAACGGAACGAGGAAAGGAATTGAGGAACTGTAAAACCCGGAATTGTAAAAGCCGGAATCTGTAAAACCCGGAATTCTAAAAGCAGGAATCTGTAAAATCCGAAACTGTAAAAACCGGAATCTGTAAAACCCGGACTGATTGTGAAAGCCAGAATCTGTAACACCCGGAATTGTAAAAGCCGGAATCTGTAAAACCCGAAATTGTAAAAGCCGGAATTTTTAAAACGCGGAACTGTAAAAGCCGGAATCTGTAATAGCGTGTCTCATTGTGTGTATATTTCTGCTTCTAAAGCTCCATGTAGAATAGAATATTATTTTATCTGCATTCGCTATAACAAGAACTGGTTAGCGGTTTTCGTCTTTAACTATTTCTCGCTATTCACCAATAAAACGCGCATATACAGTACGTAGCCATATTTTTCTGATGTACAAACCTGTTGCCTAAACATTTCTGGTTTGAACTGACATAATATTACCATTTGAATATATGTTGAGTCTTAGAAAGTCAGCGCATGCCAATTTCATATCTGCATCACTGCCTTTCCATATTTAAAATTACGTTGGCGCACCCCAGAAACCATTTTTAAAACTCTGGCCCACTCCCCACCGTCCCAACCCCCCCCCCCTAAATAATGAACTGTTCCATGAGATTAATATGTGGCCAGTCTGTTGCCAGATCTCGTGTATTTTTTCTATGATCTTTGGAAGGGTACACTTTAGTCTAGTAGAGACACACGCCATCGACTAGAATTTGCTAATTGACTTAGGGCAAGACATGCAAACCGACATCGACATCAACGCAAGCCGAGATTCGTAAGAGTTTATAGGAGGTCGCACACGAGACTGGGCACTAGTGAGCTCTGGAGAAACGCAAACAATATCAAGAATTGTCGGCGGCAATAACTGCTCAATTCCCATTTGTTTAAAAACAGGTTGTCATATATTGGACTTTTCGAAAGAGCAATTTAATAGACAGAACTGATAAAAAGCAATCTAGTCTATTTAAAATAAAGTCAGTTTAGTTTTGTTTAAGATGGAGTAATACGAGAAACCTTAAGTTAAGCCGGTTATATTGCAGGTCGAGGGCAGGGATTTGCTTTGGTTGGGCAACCTCCCTGTGCTCAGTGTGGATTATAACGATTTCGCTTGGGTCTGACAAATGTCCGATCAACTAGGCAGTTGCTCGGACATTGCCTAAGAATGGTCGGCCTTGCCTGTAATAGTTTTTACGTGTACTGGTGCACTCGGCTTTGCCTCGCGTTTTATATCTGATAAAACACTCCTGCTCGTGTTTTAAATATTACTTAGATATTATAAACTTATTTTAACACAACAAACAGTTTAAATATTTTATATGACTACATATGATGTACCTTGCAAATACATTCTCTAAAATTCTACGTCTTGTTCCAATAATATCATATGCATATACAATTTAAAATCTTGACTATGTTTTCAGTGTTTGTCTGTCACCATAATAACTCAAAAACTATTAAAAAGGTTCACTACAAAAGTTGTCGAGCTAATGGTCAGACTCGTATGCCAAGGAAAAGTCGATTACATTTTGGTTCAATATGAAGTTTTGGAAATGTTTGTCTTGTCTTTCCTTTTTATTGTTCCATGCATGTAATATATTTTGTGCATGAATACTTTTCTTTAGGTATGCTGTCTATGCATAATGTCCTCTAGCAGGGCCTTTTTTAAGAAATCGTTAGTGGGGGGGCATCATCGAAAGGGGACGTAACAAGTAGGTGGTGTATTACAGGTGTGGGAAGGTGAAGGGGGGTCTGAGGTCCTCCTCCAGAAGATTTTTGTATTCTTGAGTCTCTGTGGCTTGATTTCCTGCATTTTCAGAGACAATTTTTGATATATCCCATCTAAACGGAGCCTGGTTTTGTTGTGAGAATACCATAACTTTCCTCTAAACTCAGTTTTTTCCTCTTTTTTGCTTATACTTTGGACAAAAGGGACCTTCACTGGGGGGGCCAAAATAGATTACTGGGGGGGGCCAACATGGGGGCTGGGGGGGCTTTGGCCCCTCCAGTACATTAGTTAAAAAAGGCCCTGTCCTCTAGTGTTAAACATGTTTAATTGCATGGCAAATTAAATCGACAAAAATGCACAAATTTGTAAATTTATTTTAAGATCGAGAACTTCATTAAGCTAAGACATTAAATTGAAATTTATATAGTTCATGCAGAATTTGCACATTTTTTATGAAAGAAGCACCCAGGTACTTTTGAGTTCAATTGTATGACCTCTCTAAATAAATAGATTATCTAGAATAATTATCAATAAAATCAATTGATATAGATATAGCTAAATGAATGCGTCAATAGACCAATCATCCAATTAATAAATCAAACAATCAATTAAGACACTAAAACTTTATATGAATGACGTTCTGTTCCAAAGTATAAAATACAAGCATTTTACTATCATGTTTATTAAAACCTAAATCTAAATTCCTTTACAAATCATGTGGCACATTTCCCTGCCCTGACTGTAGTAAAGGAGATACAAGTCTCGTCCTGGAAGGACAATCGTCCATATATAGATCATGGAGATGTCTCGTTTTTCCAATGTAATACAAGAACTGTTTAATTTTCCTGTGGTTTCCATTTCCTCTTGAAGCAAAGTTTCCAAAATGTGAGCAACCTTTTGTCCAATATTCCATATATAAGAGGATTTACTGAATGTGATCCAGCCACTCTTACAACATCAGCCAAATAGCCAATCCAAACATATTTCTTCAATAGATTATCTTCGCCAGCGATCTTCAAAATAAAGTACACATACGCAGGAAGATTTCCAACTCCATAGCAAAGAACGGTACTGAGACAAACAAGAAAATTTCGTCGATTTCGAATATATTTCAGGATCTTGAAGGAAGAGCTAGAGATACTTTGTGTCACCGGATTTGAACATAAGCTCTTCAGGTATTTGTTTTGTTTCACGAGTGCCCGATATACTTTATAATACAGTCCAGCCATAACTATTGTTGCAGCAAAATAGAATAAGATTATCGGGTATGCATAAATGAACCTCCAATAAGCCATGTTATTCTGCTTTACAAAACATCCGGGCATAAATGTTCCATAACCTGCAATCACGCCAAGAATGTACCCCAAACCACAAACAACTTTCAATTTCCGTCGACTGATGTTATGTTTTAAGGGATGTACAGCAGCGTGATAACGTAGCACTGCGATGATCAACATCATGTATAATCCTGCGACTCGAAAGACGAAACATATATCAAAGAAAAGGCAATACATGATGGAATTTTCAGGGAGAAACGGTTTTTCGACAAAAAGGAGGTTAATGACGACTATGCAACAGACTACAACCAGCCATCCCAGATCACAGATTGCAAGATGTAAAACAAGAAAGTAGTAGTTATTCTTCAACAGACCTCTTTGTCTTAATATGGAGATGATAACCAACGCATTACCGAGAATCCCAAATAAAATTACTGAAATATAAGAATATCTGTAGGCGTCATATGCAGTTGTCTTCTCCATCGTTTCGTTCAGGTGATTTGAATCGTGTCTTTCGTTGCTGATATACAATTCACGACCAAACTGGTAGCTCGTTTGTGCAGTTCTCTCGAATAACAGAACATGCAAATGGCAAAAATAATTTACATTAGTACAATATGTCAACTAACACGACCAGACCAGAAGTATTCTGCCAATAAGAAGTGAACACTTAAGAAACATATGGCAACATACGTCGTAACACTAGACAAAGTGTTTCAGTCCAGAAAATGCCACTTTGAACTGTCGAAGCATAAAAAGGAGTACAGTCTTTATTTAAAATGCAAGAATTTTCAAACTGTAAACCTATAATCCCTAGAGTTACCAGTTTCTAACTTTTTAACATAAAGTAAATCTAACTTTAATATAAAATTAATCAATCAAATTATTTATACTTTAAAATCAGGATTATAATTTCCAATCCCAGTTTTTTTTCGGGATCACTTTTCTTTGCCAATATCGATATGTCTTCGCATATGCTAAAAACATATTGCAGTGGCTATTGAATATTCAGGCGTCGTTTATTGATATTTCAAGAACGTACTTGAAGCATTATGTAGCAATATGGTCACTTTATTAAACGCGCCGAAAAAACAAATAGAGGATATTACACGCGCGAAGGTATGAATTTTATCTTCGAGTGGTGAAAACAATATTTTACGAATGAGCGCAGCGAATGAGTAAAATATTGTGTTCCACACGAGAAGATAAAATTCATATCATTAAGCCACTTACATGAGTTTATCAAGCACACATTACCAAACCTGAATAAATCCCTGCCCTCGACCTGCTGTATAGCCAGCTTAACTCAGAGGTAAGGGACAGCGCGCTAACCGCATCTGCCACCCGTGCTTCTCTAGAACGTGTTTATTTAAACATTTGAACATGTTTAAAAAGTTTTGATGAAGCTTTTATCGTGTTTAATGCGTTTCACTTTCAAAACTGTTCCAGGTGGACAAACAACCAGAAAGAGACAAGAATCACATGGCTCACCTCTACTTTGTCGTTTTCGTGTTGTTTGGATCGTTTTTCGTGCTCAATCTGTTTGTCGGAGTAATCATTGATAATTTTAACCGTCTAAAGAAAGAATACGAGAGTGGCGCGGTGGGGTTATTTTTACTGAGTCACATAGGACCTGGTATGATACCTTGAAGAAGGCCGCTAGCAAGAAACCACGGAAAGTCGCCAAGAGATCAAAGGTATTATATGGTTAATATCATTTTAGTACCTTTTACTCGTTTCTGACATCACAATTTTATTTTTATTTTTTATTGCACACATACGAGAAACTTCCTTTCGACCAATCATTGATTGGTTGAAAGGAAGTTTCCCGTGGCAATCAAAGGATTTGTTTACATGCTACGGCGCCATGCAGATGGCTGTGTGCTGACGTGCATGATTTCAAAACTATTTTCGAGTTTGGAAAACAGTACAACACGAAAACATTTATGCAAATGCACAAATAAAGCATTGCAGCGCCATGTCTTAATTTATCGCCATGCAAACACACAGAACTTTTTAACAGAACAAATTTTAACACAACAAACAGTTTAAATATTTTATATGACTACATATCATGTACTTTGCAAATACATTCTCTAAAATTCTACGTATTGTTTCAATAATATCATATACATATACAATTTAAAATCTTGACTATATCATTATTACCTCCACAAGGAGGTTATGTTTTCAGTGTTTGTCTGTCACCATAATAACTCAAAAACTATTAAAAAGTTCACTGCAAAAGTTTGTGGAACTAATGGTCAGACTCGTATGCCAAGGAAAAATCGATTGAATTTTGGTTCAATATGAAATTGTGGAAATGTTTGTCTTGTCTTTCCGGACTGAAAAGAATTGAATGCGTTTACCTATTTTATTGTTCCATGCATGTAATATATTTTGTGCATGAATACTTCGCTTTAGGTATGCAGTCTATGCATAATGTCCTCTGGTGTTAAACATGTTTAAATGCATGGCAAATTAAATCGACCAAAAATGCACAAATTTATAAATTTATTTTAAGATACGAGAACTTCATTAAGCTAAGACATTAAATTGTAATTTATAGTTCATGAAGAATTTGCATATTTTTTATGTACGATGACCCACTTTTGAGCTCAATGGTATGACTCGCAATGGTATGGTAAATAGATTATCTAGAATAATTATCAATAAAATCTATAGATAAATAAATGAATGCGTCAATGGGCCAATCATGCAATAAATAAATCCAAAGTATAAAATGCACGCATTTGACTGTCATGTTTGACCTTCACAAATCACGTGGCACATTTCCCTGCCCTGACTGTAGTAAAGGAGATACAAGTCTCGTCCTGGAAGGAAAATTGTCCATATATAGATCATAGAGATGTCTCGTTTTTCCAACGTAGTACCAGAACTGTCTAATTTTCCTGTGGTTTCCCTTTCCTCTTGAAACAAAGTTTCCAAAATGTGAGCAATTTTTTTGTCCAATATTCCATATATAAGAGGATTTACTGAATGAGATCCCGCAACTCTTACAACATCAGCCAAATAGCCAATCCAAACATATTTCTTCAGTAGATTATCTCCGCCAGCGATTTTAAAAATAAGGTACACAGACATAGGAATATTTCCAACTCCATAGCAAAGAACGATACTGAGACAAACAAGAGAAGTTCGTCGATTTCGAATATATTTCAGGATTTTGGATGAAGAGCTAGAGTTACTTTGTGTCACTGGATTTGAACATAAGCTCTTCAGGTATTTGTTTTGTTTCACGAGTGCCCGATATACTTTATAATACAGTACAGCCATAACTATTGTTGGAGCAAAATAGAAGAAGATTATTACGTATGCATCAATGAACATCCAATAAGCCACGTTATTCTGCTGTACAAAACATTTCGGCATCAATGCTCCATAGCCTGCAATCAAGCCGACAATGTACCCCAAACCACAAACAACTTTCAATTTCCGTCGACTGATGGCATGTTTTAAGGGATGTACAGTGGCGTGATAACGAAGCACGGAAATGATCAACATCATGTATACTCCTGCGACTCGAAAGACGTAATATATACGTATGAGAAGACAATACATGATGGGATTGTGAAGGGAGAGCGGCTTTTCAGCAAAATCAAAGTTAATGACGTCTATTATTATTATTATTATTATTTAATGTTATTTATACACGGTGACTTATCAACCATAAAAAATAAATGTATATACAATGTTTTCTATTATTAAAAAAGTTACCAAAAAAAAAAAGGTTGCTTTTCATAAGGCCGTGTCTAACAAAGTCTATAATTACTTACTATAACTTAATTGTTATTTAATTTATTATCTAATTTAAAACTACTATATATATATAACTAACAAAAATCAATGCATACATGCGAATTTACTGATAACTTGCATAATTTGTCAAAAATGAAGTATCTTCACGAATTAAATCATGTAAAATGCGTTTAAAACTACTATCAGCGACTGTAAGATCTTTAGAATAGAACCAGCCATCCCAGATCACAGATCGCAAGATGTAAAACAAGAAAGTAGTAGTTATTCTTCAACAAACGTCTTTGTCTTAATATGGAGGTAATAACCAAAATGTTACCGAGAATTCCAAATACAACAACTGAAATCAAAGAATATCTGTAGGCATCATATGCAGTTGTCTTCTCCATCGTTTCGTTCAGGTGATTTGAATTGTGACTTTCGTTGCTGATATACATTTCACGACCAAACTGCAGGTAGCTCGTTTGTGCAGTTCTCTCGAATAACAGAACATGCAAATGGCAAAAATAATTTACATTAGTACAATATGTCAATATACACGACCAGCCCAGAAGTATCCTGCCAATAAGAAGTGAACACTCAAGAATCATATAACAACATACGTCATGGCACTAGACAAAGTGCTTCGGAAAATTACACTTAGAATAACCGTTTAGAAATAAAATGGAATCAGTATTTCAAATGCAAGAATTTTTTAACCCTAATTGTAAGCCTATAAATATTACAGTTACCTGTTTTTAACTGGTTAATATAAAGTTTAGATGTTTATGAAAATAACATTTACGAAAAATGAAACTATATAATTATGTAGTATTGTATTTCTGCTAGTTTCCATAATATTTTATTACAAATTAGAATCAATTAAGGAGAAATGTAAGTTTGTGAATACCCTCAAGAAATGACACCCAGTGCTCCATAGTGTTTGTTCATGCAGGATATTAATCATTTCCAAACAAAACAGGTGCATCAACGTTCATTGTAATAAGTTAACCTATCTTATATCATCAGTTTAGCAGAGCATTGCAAACTTTGTGAAGGTTTATATTGCCTTTTAGAATAACTGCTTTGAGCATAAAAAGGAATCAGTATTTTAGACTCAAGATTTTTTAAACTTTATAAACCTATCAATCGTACAGTTACCTGTCTCTAACTTCTTAACATAAAGTAAATGAACATGAAAATAACATTTACCGAAAAATGAAACATTATATATGTATAGTATTGTATTGTATTCTTTCTGCTAGTTTTCATAATATTAATTTTATTACTAGGAATTAATAAAGAGAAATATAAGTTTGTGAACACCCTCAGGAAAAGACATCCCGTGCTCTAGAGTTTGTTCATGGATATTAACAATTTCGAAACTGGACAGGTGCATTACGTAATTCATATTAAAAAGTTTATATTGCTTTTTATAGAATAACTCTTTTGAACATAAAAAGGTATCAGTATTTTAGATGCAAGATCTTTTTAAACCTTATAAACATATAAACCTTACAGGCCGCGGATGCAAGTCTCAGTGAGAACTTTCTCAATGCGACTCGAACCCAGTCCTTGTGTTAGCCTGCAAAGCACGCGCTCGCTAAACCAGCCCGCGAGCTAGGCTTGGGTGTGGTCAAACGTTATTTTATTAAACTCAAAATCACTGGTAACAATGACAAGTGAAATGTTAAAAAACAAACAAGTAGTTAGCAAAAGAGTTTTCAAAAATTGAAACGAAGAGCAACTTATTGCCTAAATCTACATACACTCACACCAATTTAGTGATTTAAGTTCTCTAATTTAGCTCAAGTTTTAGTGTCGGTCGTATTGAGCTAAAAATTAATATGCCTAAAATATTTGGTTCATCGTTTATTAGAGGTAGAAAACAATAGACCATTTCACGGTTTTTCTAAATTAATACTTAGGCAAAGAGATGAAAGTCCAACACTACAGCCGAAAGAGGACATCAAAATTAGTAAATTAGCAAAGTTTGGTTGTAAATTATTTTAAAATAAGGATAATATGGTCTTGCGAAGTTTGTATATTCTATATTGCGGAAGCCAGTATTTGCCTACCCGGTGGCAAAAATTCGCTTCCGCAATATAAAAGTATATAAAATGTGGAAACTCTACAAGGCCATATTCTCCTTATTTTATAGTATTTTATCACTAAGCTTTGCAATCCGGTTTTCCTCCCTCGATAAAAACTGACCCTTAGGCATTAACCTTAACTAACTAACTAACTAACCCTCGGAACCACCTTTGTCAGAGTGGTAAACATAATAAAATAAACAAAATTGCTGCACCTCGCCCAACAAAAACTGATTTTAATGCACTGATTTTAAAGATATTCCCACATAAGTAACCAAACATGAGGCGACATTCGTAAGCTTCTCTAACTAACATGCATTGAAAGCAGATTTTGTTTCAAATTGCAGCAATTTTGTTGCTCGTATTACTTTGCTTTTAAGCATAAGTATTTTATTTTCATAATAGGTCGTGGTGAACTCACTATTATCCGCCATTCCTGAAATCGGCAATGTCTCCCTGGTGTGTTCAATATTCTGGCTTATCTTCAGGGTGATGGGTGTTCAGTTCTTTGGGGGAAGATCTATAAATGTCTTGACGACAGCGGCGAGGTCTTGCCTCATACTGGCTTCCTGGCGCTTTTTCAAGTGGTAACTTTTATTGGTGTTGTTAATCGGTTTTAGGTTATTTTAGTATGGGATGTCTATGTTTTCCCTTCTATTTGAATCCAGCACATCTCTATAATATGTTTAAAATGATTACATATGGTCAGGGATGGCGCAGCGGGAGGGGGTGGACACACCACGACCCTTGGCCAACAGGAGTACAGGATTGATGCCAATCTCCGTATCAAAACCAAATTTTGGATTTGGCAGGACCATTATCAAACAAAAATAGGGTTGCCTGGATGGTCATTCTGACAAGCTCAGCCCCTTGACCCTGCCGGGGGTCCTCAGTGATGAAGTACCTTGCCTCGGTCGACGGCCACACCGTGCTTCATGGCTAGCGCCCGCTCAGCCCCCAACCCACCCCCCCCCCCTACTAGATCAAGCTGGATCCATCCCTGAATATGGTTAGTTATTTGGTTAGTTAGGTCTTAAGACAGATCGCGAATTATTGTTAATCAATTTCCTGGCAACAACGTTGCACATTATACACCTACATTCTACTTTCATCAAACTACATAAATGATGAAATATTCAAAGGTTATTCATGTTTGATCATTGTATTTCTTTATATAATAATCTAAAGAATTCAAGCGATCTCAGTGGTCGAGAGATTATGATCTATTAGAGGACAGATGCACGGATTGCGTCATTCAAACATCGTTTTGTTTTTTACGGCATAAAAATGAGGGAAATATCTGAAAACTTCAACTATTTAAACAGTTACTTTTCTTTTTGTCAGGCAACATTCGAAGGTTGGATCAAATAATGGCTGATGCTGGAGATGTTACAGAGATATATACACTGTTCTATTTTAACACTTCTTTATCCCCGACTGAATTGGAATGACTACATGCTCCTAGTTTACTGTGTTTGCCACTTTGAGGTGGACGGAAAGCCTTAACAGGTTTTGCAACCCAATTGACAAAGGTTCCGAAGGTTAGTTAGTGGTCAGTGCCTAAGGGTTAGTTTTTAGCGAGGGAGGAAAACCGGAGTACCCGGAGAAAAACCCTCGAAGCACAGGAGAGAACCAACAATGTCAACTTGCATGAGTTTATCAAGCACAGGGACGTTACCCAACCTAAGTAAATCCCTGCCCTCGACCTGCTGTATAGCCAGCTTAACTCAGAGGTAAGGGACCGCGCGCTAACCGCATCTGCCACCCGTGCTTCCGTAGAACGTGTTTATTTGAACATGTTTAAAAAGTTTTGATGAAGCTTTTATCGTGTTTAAGATGTTTCACTTTCAAAACTGTTCCAGGTTGACAAACAGCCAGAAAGAGACAAGAATCACATGGCTCACATATACTTTGTCGTTTTCGTGTTGTTTGGATCGTTTTTCGTGCTCAATCTGTTTGTCGGAGTAATCATTGATAATTTTAACCGTCTAAAGAGAGAATACGAGAGTGGCGCGGTGTGGTTATTTCTTACTGAGTCACAGAGGGCCTGGTATGACACCTTGAAGAAGACCGCTAGCAAGAAACCACGGAAAGTCGCCAAGAGACCAAAGGTATTATATGGTTAATATCATTTTAGTACGTTTTACTCGTTTCTGACATCACAATTTTCTTTTTCTTTTTTATTGCACACATACGGGAAACTTCCTTTCGACCAATCATTGATTGGTCGAAAGGAAGTTTCCCGTGGCAATCAAAGGATTTGTTTACATGCTACGGCGCCATGCAGATGGCTGTGTGCTGACGTGCATGATTTCAAAACTATTTTCGAGTTCGGAAAACAGTAAAACACGAAAACATTTATGCAAATGCACAAATAAAGCATTGCAGCGTCCAGGATTTTTTATCTCCCAACTTCTCGTGTGCCCAACAATTCGATTGAGCACGCCAAATCATGAAAAAATTCTTAATTTATCGCCATGCAAACACACACAGAACTTTTTAACACAACAAATTTTAACACAACAAACGGTTTAAATATTTTATATGACTACTTATCATGTACTTTGCAAATACATTCTCTAAAATTCTACGTATTGTTTCAACAATGTCATGTACATATACAATTTAAGATATTGGGTATATCATATTACCTCCACAAGGAGGTTATGTTTTCAGTGCATGTCTGTCACCATAATAATTAAAAAACTATTTAAAAAGTTCACTACAAGAGTTTGTAGTGGTCAGACTCATACGCCAAGGAAAAATCGATTGAATTTTGGTTCAATGTGAAATTGTGGAAATGTTTTTCTTGTCTTTCCGGGCTGAAAAGAATTGAATGCGTTTACCTATTTTATTAGTGCATGCATGTAATATATTTTGTGCATGAATATTTCGCTTTAGGCATGCAGTCTATGCATAATGTTCTCTTGTGTTAAACATGTTTAAATGCATGGCAAATTAAATCGACCAAAAATGCACAAATTTCTAAATTTATTTTAAGATACGAGAACGTCATTAAGCAAGACATTAAATTGCAATTATAGTTTATGAAGAATTTGCATATTTTTTATGAACGATGACCCAGGTACTGTTGAGTTCAATGGTATGACTCGTAATGGTATACTAAATAGATTATCTAGAATAGCTATCAAAAATCTATAGATAAATAAATGAATGCGTCAATGGGCCAATCATGCAATAAATAAATCAAACAATCTGTTAAGACACTAAAACTTTATGAATGACGTTCTGTTCCAAAGTATAAAATGCAAGCATTTTACTGTCGTGTTTATTAGAACCTAAATCTAAATTCCTTCACAAATCATGTGGCACATTTCCCTGCCCTGACTGTTGTAAAGGAGATACATGTCTCGTCCTGGAAGGAAAATAGAGATTTCTCGTTTTCCCAACGTAATACAAGAACTGTCTAATTTTCCTGTGGTTTCCCTTTCCTCTTGAAACAAAATTTCCAAAATGTGAGCAACTTTTTGTCCAATATTCCATATATAAGAGGATTTACTGAATGTGATCCAGCCACTCTAAAAACATGAAACAAATAGCCAATCCAAACATATTTCTTCAGTAGATTATCTTCGCCAGCGATCCTCAAACTATAGTATACAGACGCAGGAAGACTTCCAACTCCATAGCAAAGAACGATACTAACACAAACAAGAAAAGTTCGTCGATTTCGAATATATTTCAGAATTTTGGATGAAGAGCTAGAGGTACTTTGTGTCACCGGATTTGAACATAAGCTCTTCAGGTATTTGTCTTGTCTCGCGAGTGAACGATATACTTTATAATACAGTACGGCCATAACTATTGTTGCAGCAAAATAGAAGAAGATTATCGAGTATGCATTAATGAACCTCCAATAAGCCACGTTATTCTGCTGTACAAAACATCCAGGCATAAATGTTCCATAGCCTGCAATCAAGCCGACAATGTACCCCAAACCACAAATAACTTTCAATTTCCGTCGACTGACGGCATGTTTTAAGGGATGTACAGCAGCGTGATAACGAAGCACTGAAATGGTCAGCATCATGTATAATCCTGCGACTCGAAAGACGTAACATATATCATAGAAAAGGCAATCCATGACGGAATGTTCAGGGGGAAACGGTTTTTTGACAAGAAAGAGGTAAATGACGCCTATGCAAAAGACTATAACCAGCCATCCCAAATCACAGATTGCAAGATGTAAAACAAGAAAGTAGTAGTTATTCTTCAACAAACGTCTTTGTCTTAATATGGAGATGATAACCAACGTGTTACCGAGAATCCCGAATAAAATAACTGAAATCAAAGAATATCTGTAGGCATCATATGCAGTTGTCTTCTCCATCGTTTCCTTCAGGTGATTTGAATTGTGACTTTTGTTGCTGATATACATTTCACGACCAAACTGGTAGCTCGTTTGTGCAGTTCTCTCGAGAACAGAACATGCAAATGGCAAAATAATTTACATTAGTACAATATGTCAATATACATGACCAGCCCAGAAGTATCCTGCCAATAAGAAGTGAACACTCAAGAAACATATAACAACATACGTCATGGCACCAGACAAAGTGCTTCAGAAAATTACACTTAGAATAACCGTTTAGGCATAAAATGGAATCAGTATTTCAAATGCAAGATTTTTTTAACCTTAATTTTAAACCTAATATATATTTTATTTTACAAGATTCGCCGCACCAAACAAATATTAAACTTATTCAAATACCTACAAGTACATTGGCTGGGTCTGACCACAGAGATAAACTCCAATAACGGGGTCCCGACGATTACAGTTATTACAGTTACCTGTTTTTAACTGGTTAATATAAAGTATAGATGTATATGAAAATAACATTTACGAAAAATGAAATATTATATGTAGTATTGTATTTCGCTAGTTTCCATAATATTTTATTACAAATTAGAATCAATTACGGAGAATGTAAGTTTGTGAATACTCTCAAAAAATGACACCCGGTGCTCTATAGTGTTTGTTCATGCAGGATATTAATAATTTCCAAACAAAACAGGTGCATCAACGTTCATTGTAAAAAGTTAACCTATCTCATATCATCAGTTTGGCAGAGCATTGCAAACTTTGTGAAGGTTTATATTGCCTTTTAGAATAACTGCTTTGAGCATAAAAAGGAATCAGTATTTTAGACTCAAGATTTTTTAAACTTTATAAACCTATCAATCGTACAGTTACCTGTTTCTAACTTCTTATCATAAAGTAAATGAACATGAAAATAACATTTACCGAAAAATGAAACATATATATATATTGTATTGTATTCTTTCTGCTAGTTTTCATAATATAAATTTTATTACAAGGAATTAATAAAGAGAAATGTAAGTTTGTGAATACCCTCAAGAAATGACATCCCGTGCTCTAGAGTTTATTCATGGATATTAACAATTTCAAACTAGACAGGTGCATCACGTAATTCATTGTAAAAAGTTAACCTATCTCATATCATCAGTTTAGCAGAGCATCAAACTTTGTGAAGGTTTATATATATTGCCTTTTAGAATAACTGTTTTGAGAATAAAAAGGAATTCGTGTTGTAACGTTTGTATGTATTCTTTCTGGTAATTTTCATAATATTTTATTGCAAACAATAAATTACAGAGAAATGTAAGTTTGTGAATACCCTCAATTAAGAAATGACATCCCGTGCTGAAGACTTTGTTCATGCATGATATTAACAAATTCTAAACTAGACAGGTGCATCACGTTCATTGTAAAAACTTAACATATCTCATATCATCAGTTTACGATTTAGCATCAAACTTTGTGAAGGGTTATATTGCCTTTTAGAATAACTGTTTTGAGCATGAAAAGGAATCAGTATTTTAGAAGCTGCAAGATCTTCAGTTTAAACCTTGTCAACCTATAAACCTTACAGTTCACTTTTTCTAACTTTTTAACACAGAGTAAATGTACATGAAAATAACATTGACGAAAAATGAAACATTCCATATAGTATTGTATTCTTTCAGCTAGTTTTCATAATATAATTTTATCACAAATAATTAATTGCAGTATTTGCAGAGAAATGAAAGTTTGTGAATGCCCTCAAGAAATAACAGCCCGTGTTCTAGAGTTTGTTCATGTATATTAACAATTTCTATGAACTTGACAGGTGTATCACGTTTGTTGTAAAAAGTTAACCTATCTCATATCATCAGTTTGGCAGAGCATTGCAAACTTTGTGAAGGTTTATATTGCTTTTTATAGAATAACTCTTTTGAACATAAAAAGGTATCAGTATTTTAGATGCAAGATCTTCTTAAACCTTATAAACCTATAAACCTTACAGTTCACTTTTTCTAACTTGTTAAGATAAAGTAAATGTATACGAAAATAGAATTTACAAAAAATGAAACATTATATGTAGTATTGTATTCTTTCTGCTATAGTCTCTATCGTATAAATATTTTATTGCAAAGAATTAATTAAGCAGAAACGTAAGTTTGCGAAAACCCTCAAGAAATGACAGCCCGTGTTGTAGAGTTTGTTCATGGATATTAACAATTTCGAAACTAGACATGAATGCAGGTGCATCACGTTCATTGTAAAAAGTTAACCTATCTCATATCATCAGTTTAACAGAGCATTAAACTTTGTGAATGTTTATATTGCCTTTTAGAATAACTGTTTTGAGCCTAAAATGGAATCCGTATTTTAGCTTTATAAAACGTTATCAACCTGTAAACCTTACAGTTTACTTTCCTAACTTTTTAACAGAGTAAATGTGCATGAAAGTAACATTTAACGAAAAATAAAACATATGTATAGTATTGTATTCTTTCTGCTAGTTTTCATAATATTTTATTGCAAAGAATAATTACAGAGAAATAAAAGTTTGTAATACCCTCAAGAAATGACACTCAGTGCTCTAGAGTTTGTTAATGGATGACACCCAGTGGCAGTGCATGAATATTAATCATTTGTAAACTAGACAGGTGCATCACGTTCATTGTAAAATTTTGTGAAGGTTTATATTGCTTTTTAGCCTGCGTGCAGGTCTACACAGAAATTTCATTTCCTGTATAGACTGCGAATCGGCGGACAAAAGCTTGTTCTGTCACGTGGTTAAACTCCGCATTAATTAAGGCTAAAATATGCCTTAATTAAGGCGCATTCTCAAAATCCTGTTCTTCCAACAAGGAATTGTCTAGAACAGACGCCATCTTTGTTTATTAAATATCATATTATTCTGCATAATTATATAGATTAGCCAATCACAGTTTTTCCCAGATTCTTGGGGAAATCCACGTGACAAAACAAGCTTTTGCCCGCCGATTCGCAGTCTATACAGGAAACGAAATTTCTGAGTAGACCTGCACGCAGGCTAATTGCCTTTTCGAATAACTGTTTTGAACATAAACAGCATGCAGTCAGTAATTTGAATAGAAGATGTTTTTAACTTTAACCCTAGCTATAAATCGCACAGTTATATACCTGTTTATAACTTTTTAACATAAAGTAAAGATTATGCTTGTTGTTCTTGCTGTTGATGCTGGTGTTGCATGGTGCTGGTGAAGGTGTTGCTGGTGTTGGTGCTGGTGTTGGTGTTGGTGCTGGTGTTGGTGTTGTTGTTGGTGTTGTTGCTGGTGTTGGTGTTGTTGCTGGTGTTGGTGTTGGTGTTGGTGCTGTTGCTGGTGTTGGTGTTGGTGTTGGTGTTGGTGTTGGTGTTGGTGTTGGTGCTGTTGCTGGTGTTGGTGCTGGTGTTGGTGCTGTTGTTGGTGCTGGTGTTGGTGCTGTTGTTGGTGTTGGTGTTGTTCGTCGTTTGTTTGTTGTTTGTTGATGATGACGCATTTGAAAGTTTACGAGTTAGCATCAACCAGGTATAAAAAATGTGATCCCCGAAATAATCGCAAATCTGCTCTGAATTTTTCTGTACAATTTGGCCGGTAAAATTATCAGTCAAACTATAGTTATGCGATAAAAGGAGCTTTGCGCCGTAAGTGCAATGCATCAAAGTAAAAAAATATTTATCTCCATAAAAACATACACACAACTTCAGAATTTGTTAGTTAGCTCAAATCAATTTATTTTAAGATCAATATTATAAACTTGTTTTAAAAATACACACATTTTTATTAAACATTTTATATGACTACATATCAGCATGCATAGTGCATGCATGTAATATATTTTGTCCATGAATACTTCGATTGCTTGCAGAGGTCTGCTTAATGTCCTCTAGTGTTAAACATATTTAAACGCATGGCAAATTAGATCGACCAAAAATGCACCAATTCTTATAAATTTATTGAAAATACGAGAACTCAAATAAGCTAAGGCATTAAATTGATATTTATGTAGTTCATGCCTCTCTAAATAAAATATTTTATCTAGAATAATTATCAATAAAATCATTAGATAAATAAATCAACGTGACAATGACCAATCATGCAATTTAAAATAAATCAAACTATAGATTAAAACACTAAAAACTATGTATGAAGTTCTGTTCCAAAGTATAAAATGCAAGCATTTTTACTGTCTTGTCTATTAAAACCTAAATCTAAATTCCTCCACAAATCATGAGGCACATTTCCCTGCCCTGATTGTAGTAAAGGAGATACAAGTTTCATCCTGGAAGGACAATCGTCCATAGATCATAGAGATGTCTCGTTTTTCCAACGTAATACAAGAACTGTTTAATTTTCATGTGTTCTTCGTTTCCTCTTGGAACACACTTTCCAAAATGTGAGCAACTTTTTGTCCAATATTCCATATATAAGAGGATTTACTGAATTTGATCCAGCAACTCGTATAACATAAGAAAAATATGATATCCAATCATATTTCATCAGTAGATTATCTTCGCCAGCGATCTTCAAAATAAGCCACACAGACATAGGAAGATTTCCAACTCCATAGCAAAGAACGGTACTGAGACAAACAAGAAAAGTTCGTCGATTTCGAATAAATTTCAGGATTTTGGAGGAGCTAGAGTTACTTTGTGTTAACGGATTTGAACATAAGCTCTTCAGGTATTTGTTTTGTTTCACGAGTGCCCGATATACTTTATGATACAGTACGGCCATAACTATTGTCGGAGTGCAATAAAAGAACAGTGCGAATGAATTACGGAACATCCAATAACCAACGTGATTCTGCCGTATAAAACATTCCGGCATACCTGCTCCATAGCCTGCAATCAAGCCAAGAATGTACCCCAAACCACAAACAACTTTCAATTTCCGTCGATAGCGTGATAACGAAGCACTGCGATGATCAACATCATGTATAATCCTGCGACTAGAAAGACGTAACATATATCATAGAAAAGGCAATACTTGATGGAATCTTTAGGGAGAAACGGTTTTTCGACAAAAAGGAGGTTAATGACCCTTATGCAAAAGACTGCAACCAGCCATCCCAGATCACAGATTGCAAGATGCAAAACAAGAAAGTAGTAGTTATTCTTCAACAAACGTCTTTGTCTTAATATGGAGATGATAACCAAGAAATGTACCAAAGGAAGAATAAATACAAAATAACTGAAATATAAGAATATCTGTAGGCATGTATGCAGTTGTCTTCTCCATCGTTTCTTTCAAGCAATTTAGTTGTGAATTTCGTTGTTGATATACTTAATTCGACCAAACTGAGCGCTCTTTGTGCAGTTCACTCATAAAACAGAACACAGAAATGGAAAAATAATTTACCTTAGTACAATATGTCAATATACGACCAGACAGATGTATTCTACCAATAAAGAGAAGTGATCACATACATACAACATACAACAAACGTCGTGACACTAGACAAAGTGCGTCAGTCAGAAAATGCCACTTTGAACTGTCGAGCATAAAAGGAGTCATAATTTAAATGCAAATGCAAGAAATCTTTAAACATATAATCCCTAGGTTACCTGTTTCTAACTTTTTAACATTTAACAAATCTAACTTTAACATAACTGTGCTTAATCAAATTATTTATACTTTGAAATCAGGAAATTTCCAATCAATCAGTTTTTTCGAGATCACTTTTCTTTGCCAATATATCGATGTCTTTGAATATGCTAAAACACATATTGCAGGAAGCTGTGTGAATATTCAGGCGTCGTTTATTGATATTTCAAAAACGTACTTGAAGCATTATGTAGCAATATGGTCACTTTATTAAACGCACCGAAAAAAACAAAACATACCGCGACGGAAATCATGTATATTTCTGCGACTTCTATATATGGCTATCAGGCTACAGTATATTGTATAAAAGCCGGAATATGTAAAATCCGGAACTGAATAGCGTGTCTCATTGTGTGTATATTCCTGCTTCTAAAGCTCCATGTTGAATAGATTATTTTATCTGTATTCGCTATAACAAGAACAGGATAGAGGTTTTCGTCTTTAACTATTTCTCGATATTCACCGATAAAACGCGCATATACGTAGCCATATTTTTCTGATGTACAAACCTGTTGCCTAAACATTTCTGGTTTGAACTGACATAATATTACCATTTGAATATTTGTCGAGTCTTAGAAAGTCAGCGCATGCCGCCTTAATTCTGTAGTCTTGACAAGATGTAAACAAGAAGAAAATTATCTTGAACTAGTTATATCTACTTAATATTTCGGCTTTTCTAGGCTTGTCATTGTGCAATTGAATGGAGTAGCCGCTAAAACATCATAAAAGACTAAAGTATACGGAATAATTCTATAATCCTCGTGTTTATTTTTAGGAAATTACCAATGTCAAATAGCGAATGAGAAAATGTTTGGGCGTATCGCCAGAAAAATAAGCGCATTAGAGTGCTTTGCAGGAGTAAAGGATTACCGAATGGTTTTCCGTGCAGGATTGCGTGATCCTAACACGCGCGATGCTAATATCCCAAGTGTTAGGATCACAGAATCCTGCACGGAAAACCATTTGGCAATTATTTTATAAAATAACGACAAAGAAACAACGGTAAAACTTTATTAAATAAATTATGCATGAAGTGTATTTTCGACTAACTTGTCAACGTCTTCCTCTGTTGCTAGAGCGAACCTCCGTCCCTTGTTTTCGTTCATTTTCTTCTCGTTCGACATATTTTAGTTGTCAAATTTTAATTCAGAAGTAGAAAAATTAGCATTTCCCGACATTTTCAAAACCCCGCGAAGCGCCTAAAATTTTCCGTGCATTATTGTCTCATCCTGCACGGGTATTGACCAATCACAGCTCACGTAGTAAACATGTTATTTTATAATACGCGTTGAATCGAGAAATATTAAAATGGTAATATTATGTCAGTTCAAACCAGAAATGTTTAGGCAACAGGTTTGTACATCAGAAAAATATGGCTACGTATATGCGCGTTTTATCGGTGAATATCGAGAAATAGTTAAAGACGAAAACCGCTATCCTGTTCTTGTTATAGCGAATGCAGATAAAATAATCTATTCTACATGGAGCTTTAGAAGCAGAAATATACACACAATGAGACACGCTATTACAGATTCCGGCTTTTACAATTCCGGGTTTTACAGTTCCTCGATTCCTTTCCTCGTTCCGTTCCTCGTTCTGTTCCTCGATTCCCCGTTCGTTGTTTTACAGATAGCCAGGGGCCGGTTGTATCAAAAAGTAGTTAAAGTTAACTATAGTTAGTGCGAGAGTCAACTCGCTTATTTTAGACTTAACTACTATTTAACTACAAAACGAGTGGTTAGAAAGAAATTAAGAGTTTTATACAACCAGTCCTTGGTGCATGGTGCAAAAAGAAAGTAGTAATTTTCTTCAAGAAATTACTTTGTCTTAATATATAGAACGGTTAGGTGTGTATAATTACGCACCAAGGTGTGTTATGGGCCACACTTCCTTTTTGCACACCTTTCCTTATATACACACCTTTGATGACTGTCAGGTGTGTTAAGTTGCACTTGCACACCATTTTACTGAAAACACATCTTGGTGTGTTCGACAACACGCCTTTGACTTTTGTAGAAACACACCTTGGTGTGTTACAGAACACACCTCGCTCGGATTTTTCAACAAAACCACAGCATGGTATGAGAAAGAAAATACCTTTTAAAGTTTCTTTATGCATTTTTAAAAGATAGTAGATTTCCTATTTCGATCCGAATTTTTCGACAATTATTGTTGGTTGAAAAACAAGGAGAGTCTGACTTGTTTAAAACAGTGACTGGAGAGTTTGAAAATGTTCAAAAAATATCAAAAAAAAACATGTGTTCGTATTCATTGCGTTGCCTATGGCTATGATTTTTGCATTTCGTTTCAAGAAAAGAGCATAATTGGTAGTGAAATGTCGAAATGCTTCAGCATGGCACATTTTAAATTATTATTGTATTTTTAGGAGAAATGGCGAGCATATCTGTTTGATATTGTGAACAGTTCAAGATTTGAGCTGGCCATCATGATGTTAATCATATTAAATATGGTGATTATGATGGTGAGACACCATGGACAGAGTGAAACTGTTACCAATATACTATATATCCTTTTCTAATCTCAGTCAGTTAGTAAAATATATATTATAGTACCGTCGGCCATACTTATAATTTTATGATTTTTTTATCACTGTACTACATTCGATCGGCAATAGGCGGTCAGCCACTCCGCAGACAGGTTCTGATACACCCAGAACAAAATTAGTGACGACGCCCTGTAGAGTGACTGAAATACGACCAATGCTGTCCATTAAAATAAATCCATGACAATTTTTTGTAATGAAATAAACCAGGGTGAATTCTATGTAAACTTCGAGAAGAGACTTTAAACTCAATTTGGTACCCTTTAATAAGCTGTGTAAATCAATTTCGAAAGCATACGTGGGTTCTGTTTATACTTAAGAATTATGAAAACAAATGTTATCACTTATGGGGTGATGTTTTAAGTAAAATTTTGGAGTAGTTTGGTGTTCGAAGCTTGCAATGTCGTAGAGAAAACGACGGCATTGTAGTTCGTCGCGTGGCTAAATTTAAATGTTTAATATATGTAAAAAACTTCTTCAAAGCAAAGAACCTCAAGAAACATGAAATCCTTTACGCTCGAACCTCAAGAAACATGAAATCCCGTCTGCCAAGTTTTAGCAGAAATGAACAGCTTTTAACATGATAAAAATACATTTTTGTGTTTTGCTGCCATGTTGGATGACTGACTCTAACTTGTCACCCAACATGGCGGCCGAAAACAAATACATATAAATGATATGAAAAGTCCCCGTTCTTCCTAAAACTCGACATGAACAATATCAAACCGTTTGCTTTATACTTGTTATATAGATAAAAACATTGTCTATACTTACACACAAGTTGAACACCAAACCCGGGTGGAGGGAAACCCGGGAACGTGGGTGGGCAAGACTTATGTCAATATCCCCACCCTGGTGACTACTATTATGTTCCATTTCCCCTCCCTGGGGACAAAGTGGACTGCTTTGATAGAAAAATATTTCCAAAATAGGTCATGATTAAATGAAAGATGGCGTAAAAGAATGCATAAAACATTTTCCTTGACTAAAACCGTGATATTGTTCGCGGTAACTACTTTACAGCAATTTGGTATTCACAGTGATATTCTCTCTGGAAGCTTTATTCCGGCTTGGCGTACAACATCTTGACTACTTCAAGGAACCGTGGAATGTCTTTGATTTCATCGTCGTCTTGTTATCTATTGCTGGTATGTATCTATATTGCTCCATATTATTCTTGTTTGCTGCAACATCATATTGATTATTAAACATCTGTTTGGTAAGGCTAAGGCATGATATCAAGAATTATCCATTCAGACTCAGATCAATGATATCTGCTGGAAGCCAAGGATAGACAGATAACATTGACCGAGGTCTGAGTAATTTGTTTCCAAAATCAAATTTAAAATTTCTAGGTAACTTTTTGATTATTCCTCGGGCCTTGGCCGGTCGCGTTTCGGGCCCGGTGCTACAGCCTTCAATAGTTGTTTTTGGACTTTAGGCGAGGTTTTGGACTTTAAGTGTTTTGGGGTACAATCGAACCTCTATTAAACGGCCGCACACGAGGAATGGTCAACAGTAGGCCTTGGGTTAGCCTGCAAAGCACGCGCTCGCGAAACCAGCCCGCGAGCTAGCCTTGGGTGTTGTCAAATGTTCTTTTATTAAACTCAAAATCACAGGTAACAATGACAAGTAAAATGTTCAAAAACAAACCAGTCGTTAACAAAAGAGTTCTAAAAAATTAAAACGAATTACTGCAACTTATTGCCTAAATCTACATACACTCACACCAATTTAGTGTTCTAAGTTCTCTAATTTAGCTCAAGTTTTAGTGTCGGTCGTCTTGAGCTAAAAATTCATATGCCTAAAAAATTTGGTTCATCGTTTAATAGAGGTAGAAAACAATAGACATTTTTTTTTTTCTTAAAATTATTTTAGGCAAAAAGAAAAGAAGTTCAACACTACAGCTGAAAGAGGACATCAAAATTAGTAAATTTGCAAAAGTTTGGTGGTAAATTATTATAAAATAAGGATATTATGGTCTTGCGAAGTTTGTATATTCTATATTGCGGAAGACATTGTAGGCAGAATTTCGCTTCCACAATATCAAAGTATATAAAATGTTGAAACTTTACAAGGCCATATTGTCCTTATTTTGTAGTATTTTATCACCAAACTTTGCAATTGTATTAATTTTGGACAGCTCTTTTCAGCCGTGGTGTTAGAATTGCCTAAATAAAAATTTGGAAAAATTGTGAAAAGGAGGTCTATACGGAACACCAATTGGGACCACTCATAGGGTGCCGTGGACGCATAATGAGCAGTGACCTAAATGTATTAACCAGTGTTATTATGAGCAGTGACCTAAAGTGGAATAGCCACGTCGAGTACATGTTTAATAAAGCCAGTAAGAAGTTGTATTCTCTAAGGATTTTGCGAAGAGCTGGAGTCAACCAAAGTAATATGCTAAAAATATATCTAAGTACAGTACGACCGGTGCTGGAATATGCTGTGCCTGTGTGGCAGGGTATACCGAATTATTTGTCTGATGCAATTGAAGTAGTGCAAAAAAGGGCACTTAAAATAATTTACCCAGAGACTGAATCGTATTCAGAGGTTATTAATCGATCACAATTTCCAACCTTAAAGACAAGAAGAGAACTACTATGTGTAAAATATATGAACAAGATGAAGTGGAGGTTTTCTGAACAATACTATTTATTTAATGACACTATTGCTTGTAGAACAAAGAGAGCACAATCCTTTTTTACTTTTAAATATTTTAACTAGATTAGCAATATTAGTATTTATATTGTGTAAATATACCTAGATTTGATTAGTTTTATTGTAATGTATTAAGCTCGCTAATTCAGTTATTGTAACTGCAGTTATTAATAAACTACCTAATAAATAATAGAGGTGGCCGTTTAACAGAGGGGTAATCTACGGTAAATTGTAGGTAATATTTTTGTGACCGTTTAACGCATGACCGTTTAACAGAGGGTGGCCGCCTAGGGCCGCTTAAAAGAGGTTTGACTGTATATCCCCACATTTAATTTCAGGTCTTGTTATGGAATATCTAAACCACGCCTTCATCATCACTCCCAGTATATTCCGCGTGGTTCGTGTATTTCGCGTGGGTCGCTTGTTACGTTTTTACAAAAATGCGCGTGGGGTTCGTCGTCTTCTATTCGCCTTGCTTATCTCGTTACCAGCCCTCGTGAATATCGGCGCGCTGCTCTTCCTTCTGCTTTTCATCTACGCCATCATCGGCATGTCTTCGTTCGCTTACGTGAAACACTCGGGCGCTATTAACGATATGGTGAACTTCGAGACGTTTCGTAACTCGATGCTGCTGCTATTCCGACTTTCGACTTCTGCTGGATGGAATGATGTGTTAGCCCCCCTGATGGTACAACCACCCGACTGCGATCCGACACACGACGACCTTCCGAACGGTAACTGTGGCAACCCGTATTTCGCTATATTTTATTTCGTCACTTTCGTTCTAACTACATCATTAATTATCATCAATATGTATATTGCGGTCATTATGGAGAACTTACATGAAGCATTCAAAGCGGAAGCCGCTGGTATAACGAACGACGATCTTGATATGTTTTATCACAATTGGGAAGAATATGATCCACATGCAACCCAATATATCCCCCATAGTCTCCTGTCTGATTTCGTGGACTCGCTGGAAGAGCCAATGAAGTTGCCGAAGCCGAATAAATTTGCGTGTATCAATTTGCACATACCTATTCAACAGGTAAGAAGATTTACTTGAGAAAATTGTTGTTGCTGTTGTTGTTGTGTTGTTGTTTGTGTTGCTGTTGTTGTTGTTTGTGTTGTTGCTGTTGTTTGTGTGTTGTTTGTGTTGTCGTTGTTTATCCATTCTCCTATATTTTAGGGTGACCGTATTCACAGTGTTGACGTGCTACAAGCGTTGGTTCGTCGATTACTTGGAGACATTGAGCATGAAAATCCAGATGTCTTTGTATTTATGCAAAAAAAGTTAGAGGAAGCATTTCTTGCTGCATTTCCAAACAGAGCTAAACAACGAACGGAAACAACAACATTTGTACGGAATAGAGAAATTTGTGCGGCGCTCGTTATTCAAAAGGCTTGGCGGGCAAAGGTTTTAAAGAACAGACCATCGCGTCAAGTGATTTGTGATACGTCTTGCAAGTAAAATATCATTGCCCGCATGCCTTGATATGCCTTGGGGTTGTAGTGTTGCAAGTAGTGTGTGTTGTAAGCTAGTTTGTAAT
Organism: Trachythela sp. YZ-2020; assembly: GCA_016169945.1. Taxonomy (NCBI): domain Eukaryota; kingdom Metazoa; phylum Cnidaria; class Anthozoa; order Malacalcyonacea; family Clavulariidae; genus Trachythela; species Trachythela sp. YZ-2020. Next base: position 6,510,695 of record JADLSH010000266.1, on the reverse strand, counting down.
TACTAACTTTAGAGAGTCACTAGTCGTTAACTCGTCATGTTTAGCAAGCGACTTGTAATTGTACATATGAACCACTTGTACATATAAGATAAATAACTAGCAAGTACAACGAGTGTGAATGTTCCATATTAATATCACTGATAGACATTTTTCGATGGGCTTATCAGGTAGTTCAGACACAAGCCAAGGCATTTTATTGTAGAGTAGTACCTACACTGGACTCCCTACATTTGAGATATTGACACGCAGGGATTTATCAGTGTTCGGGGGGAGTCATACACTACAGAGGTTTACATACAGCGATAAGTCAGACTAAATCACTAAATCTTCTTGGATCAGGGTGCTTATTCAAAGAGGATCTTTGAAAATTGGGTATTTGGGGCTCTTTGGATTTCACTTGTCAACGGAAAATTCAAGCCGTTTTCAGTGAGATATTTAGTTCCAAAATTGCTGTTTCATCGTTTGTCAGTTATCAAGATATTTTGTCCTTGTCAATTGAAAATACGGGCAAATATATATGTCCGTAGTCAGAGGTCAAGAGGATGGTGAACTGCTCAGTGCTCAATAGAACAAACAGAAATACGAACCGTGCACCTCAACATTAGGAATGTACTTCGTCTTGCTGGGATATTTTGGTAAACAATATCTGCAAAACAGTGGAATCACGATATAGAGACGACCAGTAGGACCACTCGGCGACGCAACATGTAGCCGGCTTTTGTATGCAGTTTACTGGCCAGGAAAGTTAGTCCAGCTTGCTTATTGGCCAGAAAAAGCAAGTGACTGGCTGCCAATGCGTAATGAGCGGCCACACAAAATTTCAAATGAGTGGCCCTACTGGTCGTCTCTATACTGTGGTGGAATCTACAGTACGATGGCTGTAAGAAATTTTACTTTATATTATTTTGTTTGCTCGTTTCATTTAACAAACTGTATTCTATTTATTAATTATCTTATTTCTCTACCCTAGAGTGATCTGCTGAAAGAGCTGCCGTCTTTCAATAAACACAATTTTTCAAAATTCAAAGCAGATTCGACGATGAAATGTTCGGTAAGGGCCCAAGTCCATATTCAAGTTGCCACGCATAACGTCGAATCGACGTTATGACATGTACCCACCAGTGACGTAGCCAGGGTAAAATGTTTGGGGAGCGAGTAGTGAGTGGCGAAGCCACGAACCACCTAGGGGGGTCCGGCTCCTAGGCCGGGCCGGCTCGGAATTTCGTAGCGTATTTAGTGTGCAATTGCTTTTCTTTGCTTTGCTTTCCTATAGCATCACAGACCGATTGTTTATCTGCCAACGAAAGACACATCTGACCAAGGTATCAGAATTGAAATGTTGTTTACACTTGTCTTAGTTGTGTACTTGATTTTTAATAATTATATTGCATAATGATTGTGCAAACAGTATAGATGTGAAAATGCAATCGTTTCATGAAAAATTCTTATTAAGGGGCCGTCAACAATGCGGTTTCGTCACGCTTAACAGCAAATTGGCTGCTAAGGCCTTGACTCGCCTCCCCCCTCCCCCTTAGCGGCAAGGTCCCCCTTTGCCTTCGTCCCCCTTTGACACACTCCCGACCCTTGGCCAACAGGAGTGCAGGATTGATGCCAATTTCCGTATCAAAACCAAATTTTGGAATTGGCAGGACCATTATCAAACAAAAATAGGGTTGCCTAGATGGTCATTCTGACAAGCTCAGCCCCTTGACCCTGCCGGGGTCCTCAGTGATGAAGTACCTTACCTCGGTCGATGGTCACACCCTGCTTCATGGCTAGCGCCCGGTCAGCACCCTCCCTACCAGATCAAGCTGGATCCATCCCTGAATATGGTTAGTTATTTGGTTAGTTAGGTTTTAAGGCAGATCGCTAGTGTTATTAATCTATTTCCTGGAAACAACGTTGCACATTATACCTACATTCTGCTTTCATCAAACTACATAACTGATGAAATATTCAAAGGTTACTCATGTTTGATCATTGTATTTCTTTATATAATAATCTAAAGAATTCAAGCGATCTCAGTGGTCGAGAGATTATGATCATTAGATTGCGTCATTCAAACATCGTTTTGTTTTTCACGGCATAAAAATGAGGGAAATATCTGAAAAATTCAACTATTTAAACAGTTACTTTTCTTTTTGTCAGGCAACATTCGAAGGTTGGATCGAAATAATGGCTGATGCTGCAGATGTTACAGAGGTATATACACTGTTCTATTTTAACATTTCTTTATCCCGACTGAATTGGGATGACTATATGCTCCTAATTTATTGTGTTTGCCCCTCTGAGGTGGACGGAAAGCCTTTTTAACAGGTTTTGCCACCCAATTGACAAAGGTTCCGAAGGTTAGTTGGTGGTCAGTGCCTAAGGGTTAGTTTTTAGCGAGGGAGGAAAACCGGAGTACACGGAGAAAACCCTCGAAGCACAGGAGAGAACCAACCAATCTCAACTTACATGAGTTTATCAAGCACAGTGACGTTACCAAACCTGAGTAAATCCGTGCCCTCGACCTGCTGTATAGCCGGCTTAACTCAGAGGTAAGGGACAGCGCGCTAACCGCATCTGCCACCCGTGCTTCCCTAGAACGTGTTTATTTAAACATTTGAACATGTTTAAAAAGTTTTGATGAAGCTTTTATCCCTAACCCGTGCCCCTGTCGCTTCTAACCCTAACCCCTAACCCTAAACCCTAACCCTGTTTAATACGTTTCACTTTCAAAACTGTTCCAGGTTGACAAACAGCCAGAAAGAGACAAGAATCACATGGCTCACCTCTACTTTGTCGTTTTTGTGTTGTTTGGATCGTTTTTCGTGCTCAATCTGTTTGTCGTAGTAATCATTGATAATTTTAACCGTCTAAAGAAAGAATACGAGAGTGGCGCGGTGGGGTCATTCCTTACTGAGTCACAGAGGGCCTGGTATGATAACTTGAAAAAGGCCGCTAGCAAGAAACCACGGAAAGTCGCCAAGAGACCAAAGGTATCATATGGTTAATATCATTTTAGCAAGTTTTACTCGTTTCTGACATAACAATTTTCTCTTTCTTTTTTATTGCACACATACGGGAAACTTCCTTTCGACCAATCAAAACATTGTTTACATGCTCTGGCGTCATGCATGCATTTGGCGACGTGCTGACGTGCATGATTTCAAAACTATATTTTCGAGTTTCGGAAAACACTAAAACACGAAAAGTTTTATGCAAAATGCACAAATAAAGCATTGTAAAGTCCAGGATTTTTTATCTTCCAACTTCTCGCGTGCTCAATAATTCGATTGAGCAGGCCAAATCATGAAAAAAGTCTTAATTTATCGCCATGCAAACACACACAGAACTTTAAAATTTGTTAGCTAGCTCAATTTACGAAAATGATGCATAATCAGGATCGAAATAAGTAAGCAACTATTAAATGTATTTAGATGTTATAAACTTATTTTAACACAACAAACAGTTTAAATATTTTATATGACTACATATCATGTACTTTGCAAATACATTCTCTAAAATTCTGCGTATTGTTTCAATAATATCATATACATATATACAATTTAAAATCTTGACTATTTATATCATATTACCTCCACAAGGAGGTTATGTTTTCAGTGTTTGTCTGTCACCATAATAACTCAAAAACTATTTAAAAAGTTCACTACAAAAGTTTGTGGAACTAATGGTCAGACTCATATGCCAAGGAAAAATCGATTACATTTTGGTTCAATATGAAATTGTGGAAATGTTTGTCTTGTCTTTCCGGGCTGAAAAGAATTCAATGCGTTTACTTATTTTATTAGTGCATGCATGTAATATATTTTGTGCATGAATACTTTGCTTTAGGTATGCAGTCTATGCATAATGTTCTCTAGTGTTAAACATGTTTAAATGCATGGCAAATTAAATCGACCAAAAATGCACAAATTTCTAAATTTATTTTAAGATACGAGAACTTCATTCAGCAATTTATAGTTCATGCAGAATTTGCATATTTTTTATGAACGACGACCCAGGTACTTTTTAGTTCAATGGTATGACTCGTAATGGTATGGTAAATAGATTATCTAGAATAATTATCAATAAAATCTATGGATAAATAAATGAATGCGTCAATGGGCCAATCATGCAATAAATAAATCAAACAATCTATTAAGACACTAAAACTTTATGAATGACGTTCTGTTCCAAAGGATAAAATGCAACCATTTTACTGTCATGTTTATTAAAACCTAAATCTAAATTCCTTCACAAATCATGTGGCACATTTCCCTGCCCTGACTGTAGTAAAGGAGATACAAGTCTCGTCCTGGAAGGAAAATTGTCCATATATAGATTATGCAGATGTCTCGTTTTTCCAACGTAATACAAGAACGGTCTAATTTTCCTGTGATTTCCCTTTCCTCTTGAAACAAAGTTTGCAAAATGTGAGCAACCTTTTGTCCAATATTCCATATATAAGAGGATTTACTGAATGTGATCCAGCCACTGTTAAAACACTTGCAAAATAGTCAATCCAAATATATTTCTTCAGTAGATTATCTTCGCCAGCGATCTTCAAAATATAGTACACAGACTTAGGAAGATTTCCAACTCCATAGCAAAGAACGGTACTGAGACAAACAAGAAAAGTTCGTCGATTTCGAATATATTTCAGAATTTTGGATGAGGAGCTAGAGTTACTTTGTGTCACCGGATTTGAACATAAGCTCTTCAGATATTTGTTTTGTTTCACGAGTGCCCGATATACTCTATAATACAGTACAGCCATAACTATTGTTGGCGCGAAATAGAAGAAGATTATTGTGTATGCATCAATGAACATCCAATAAGCCACGTTATTCTGCTGTACAAAACATTCAGGCATAAGTGTTCCATAACCTGCAATCAAGCCAATAATGTACCCCAAACCGCACACAACTTTAAATTTCCGTCGACTGATGGCATGTTTTAAGGGATTTACAGCAGCGTGATAACGAAGCACTGAAATGGTCAACATCATGTATATTCCTGCGACTCGAAAGATGTAAGCTTTTTTAATGAAAAGGCAATACATGGTGGAATTATCAGGGAGAAACGGTTTTTCGACAAGAAAGAGGTTAATGTCGTCCAAGAAGAATATAACCAGGCATCCCAGATCGCAGATCGCAAGATGTAAGACAAGAAAGTAGTAGTTATTCTTCAACAAACGTCTTTGTCTTAATATGGAGATAATAACCAGAATGTTACCGAGAATCCCAAATACAAGAACTGAAATATCAGAATATCTGTAGGCATCATATGTAGTTGTCTTCTCCATTGTTTCTTTAAAATAATTTGAATTGTGACTTTCGCTGCTGATATATACAATTCACGACCAAACTGCAGGTAGCTCGTTTGTGCAGTTCTCTCGAATAACAGAACATGCAAATGGGAAAATAATTTACATTAGTACAATATGTCAATATGCACGACCAGACCATAAGTATCCTGCCAATAAGAGGTGAACACGTAAGAAACATATAACAACATACGTCATGGCACTAGACAAAGTGCTTCAGAAAATTACACTTAGAATAACCGTTTAGGCATAAAATGAAATCAGTATTTTAAATGCAAGAATTTTTTACCCCTAATTTTAAACCTATAAATATTACAGTTACCTGTTTTTAACTGGTTAATATAAAGTATAGATGTATATATGAAAATAACATTTACGAAAAATGAAACATTATATGTAATATTGTATTTCGCTAGTTTCCATAATATTTTATTACAAATTAGAATCAATTACGGAGATATGTAAGTTTGTGAATACTCTCAAGAAATGACACCCAGTGCTCTCTAGTGTTTGTTCATGCAGGATATTAATGATTTCCAAACAAAACAGGTGCAGCAACGTTCATTGTAAAAAGTTAACCTATCTCATATCATCAGTTTGGCAGAACATTGCAAACTTTGTGAAGGTTTATGTTGCCTTTTAGAATAACTGCTTTGAGCATAAAAAGGAATCAGTATTTTAGATTCAAGATTTTTTAAACTTTATAAACCTATCAATCGTACAGTTACCTGTTTCTAACTTCTTATCATAAAGTAAATGAACATGAAAATAACATTTACCGAAAAATGAAACATTATATATGTATAGGCCTGTATAGTATTGTATTCTTTCTGCTAGTTTTCATAATATAAATTTTATTACAAGGAATTAATAAAGAGAAATATAAGTTTGTGAATACCCTCAAGAAATGACATCCCGTGCTCTAGAGTTTGTTCATAGATATTAACAATTTCGAAACTAGACAGGTGCATTACGTAATTCATTGTAAAAAGTTAACCTATCTCATATCATCAGTTTAGCAGAGCATCAAACTTTGTGAAGGGTTATATATATTGCCTTTTAGAATAACTGTTTTGAGAATAAGAAGGAATTCGTGTTGTAACGTTTGTATTGTATTCTTTCTGGTAGTTTTCATATTTTATTGCAAACAATAGATTACAGAGAAATGTAAGTTTGTGAATACCCTCAATTAAGAAATGACATCCCGTGCTGAAGACTTTGTTCATGCATGATATTAACAATTTCTAAACTAGGCAGGTGCATCACGTTCATTGTAAAAAGTTAACATATCTCATATCATCAGTTTACGATTTAGCATCAAACTTTGTGAAGGATGATATTGCCTTTTAGAATAACTGTTTTGAGCATAAAAAGGAATCAGTATTTTAGAAGATGCAAGATCTTCAGTTTAAACCTTATCAATTACCTATAAACCTTACAGTTCACTTTTTCTAACTTAACATATAGTAAATGTACATGAAAATAACATTGACGAAAAATGAAATATTGTATATAGTATTGTATTCTTTCTGCTAGTTTTCATAATATAATTTTATTACAAATAAATAATTGCAGAGAAATGAAAGTTTGTGATGCCCTCAAGAAATAACCGCCCGTGTTCTAGAGTTTGTTCATGGATATTAACAATTTCTATCAACTTGACAGGTGTATCACGTTTGTTGTAAAAAGTTAACCTATCTCATATCATCAGTTTGGCAGAGCATTGCAAACTTTGTGAAGGTTTATATTGCTTTTTATAGAATAACTCTTTTGAACATAAAAAGGTATCAGTATTTTAGATGCAAGATCTTCTTAAACCTTATAAACCTATAAACCTTACAGTTCACTTTTTCTAACTTGTTAAGATAAAGTAAATGTATACGAAAATAAAATTTACAAAAAATGAAACATTATATGTAGTATTGTATTCTTTCTGCTATGGTCTCTAAGGAGAAACGTAAGTTTGCGAAAACCATCAAGAAATGACAGCCCGTGTTGTAGAGTTTGTTCATGGATATTAACAATTTCGAAACTAGACATGAATGCATGTGTATCACGTTCATTGTAAAAAGTTAACCTATCTCATATCATCAGTTTAACCGAGCATCAAACTTTGTGAAGGTTTATATTGCCTTTTAGAATAACTGTTTTGAGCATAAAATCGAATCCGTATTTTAGCTTTATAAAACCTTATAAACCTGTAAACCTTACAGTTTACTTTCCTAACTTTTTAACATAGAGTAAATATACATGAAAATAACATTTAACGAAAAATGAAACATTATATGTATAGTATTGTATACTTTCTGCTAATATTTCATAATATTTTATTGCAAAGAATAATTACGGAGAAATGAAAGTTTGTAATACCCTCAAGAAACGACACTCAGTGCTCTAGAGTTTGTTAATGGATGACACCCAGTGCATGAATATTAACAATTTCTAAACTAGACAGGTGCATCACGTTCATTGTAAAATTTTGTGAAGGTTTATATTGCCTTTTAGCCTGCGTGCAGGTCTACACAGAAATTTCGTTTCCTGTATAGACTGCGAATCGGCGGGCAAAAGCTTGTTCTGTCACGTGGTTAAACTCCGCATTAATTAAGGCTAAAATATGCCTTAATTAAGGCGCATTCTCAAAATCCTGTCCTTCCAGCAAGGAATTGTCTAGAACAGACGCCATCTTTGCTTATTAAATATATTATTCTGCATAATTGTAGATTAGCCAATCACAGTTTTCCCCGGATTCTCGGGGAAATCCACGGGATAGAATGAGCTTTTGCCCGCCGATTCGCAGTCTATACAGGAAACGAAATTTCTGTGTAGACCTGCACGCAGGCTAATTGCCTTTTAGAATAACTGTTTTGAACATAAACAGCATGCAGTCAGTATTTTGAATAGAAGATGTTTTTAAACTTTAACCCTAGCTATAAATCGCACAGTTATATACCTGTTCATAACTTTTTAACATAAAGTAAAGATTATGCTTGTTGTTCTTGCTATTGATGCTGGTGTTGCATGGTGGTGGTGTTTCTGTTGCTGGTGTTGGTGCTGGTGTTGGTGTTGGTGCTGATGCTGTTGTACCATGTTGGTGCTGTTGTTGTTGTTGCTGGTGCTGGTGCTGTTGCATGGTGTTGGTGCTGTTGTTGTTGCTGGTGCTGGTCTTGGTGCTGTTGCTGTTGCATGGTGTTGGTGCTGTTGTTGTTGCTGGTGTTGGTGTTGGTGCTGTTGTTGTTATTGGTCTTAGTGTTGTTGTTGTTTGTTTATTGTTTTTTTGTTCGTCGTTTGTTTGTTGTTTTTTGTTGATGACGCATTTCAAAGTTTACGAGTTAGCATCAACCAGGTATAAAAAATGTGATCCCCGAAAACAATTGTCCATGCATATATCATAGAGATGTCACTTTTTTCCAACGTAATACAAGAACTGTTTAATTTTCATGTGTTCTTCGTTTCCTCTTGGAACACACTTTCCAAAATGTGAACAACTTTTTGTCCAGTATTCCATATATAAGAGGATTTACTGAATGTGATACAACAATTCTTAAAACGTTACCAAAATTTAATATGCAACCATAATTCATCAGTATAGATTACCTTCGCCAGCGATCTTCAAAATAAGCCACACAGACACAGGAAGATTTCCAACTCCATAAGTATGACACCCAGTGCATGAATATTAACAATTTCTAAACTAAGCAGGTGCATCACGTTCATTGTAAAATTTTGTGAAGGTTTATATTGCCTTTTAGAATAACTGTTTCAATATAAACAGCATGCAGTCAGTATTTTAAATAGAAAATGTTTTTAAACCTTAACCCTAGTGGCGGCGGCGGCGTTGAAGACGCATTTCAAAGCTTACGAGTTACTATTAATCAGGTATAAAAATTGTGATCCCCGAAAATAATCGCCAATCTGCTCAGAATTTCTCTGTACAATTAGGCCATCCGCCACTCCCAGAATTCTTACTTTTCGTTGCACCCACTCGGAGACCGCAAAATTTGTTAATTATATGCTAGTGATAACCACTGCCATCATAAAACACAAATGTTGTCAGTCTGTTGAAAATTGCTATTACGTATGATGACGTCATCTATAGGTGAGAAAATTAAATATTTTGGAAATTCGAAAATTCGACAACACCATCAGATAGCTGCAGAAGTGACTAAAAAACTCTATTATATACGCCAGTTACTCCCGGTCACTCTTCACTGAGATATCGCTTATTGAGTTTTGAAAAATGTGCTGAGTAAGCATTTTCCATCCATTTTCAAACTCGAATATAGTTCACTGTAACGGTTTTGTTTTCCTGTCTGCAAGGTTTTGTCATGAGATTGACTGCAGTAGAAAGGCTTAAATGTTTCTGTCGCGATATTACCTTGAATTTAGCGCTCCAATGTTATTAATAAAAAAGTAGATTTCTATGACTATGTATGAATAGAATATGTGAAAAGAATCTTGTAAACTGTGAAAGCGAGAAAGAATCAAAATTTTCCTCACTAACATATTTGAAAATCAGTATCAGGAAAACGAGAACTTAGCTATACTTGGATCTATATTTCGCGCAAACATTTGCTGAAAATTTAGAGGTATGACCGCGTTTTACAAATCAAATTGTGGCTTAATGTCCACAGTTTTCTGGTTCAAGAGTAATCTACCTTCTTTGATGCACGTACTGAGACGTCCAATTCAAGATACTTTTACGTTGAAAACATTTCACCCCTTCTCCTGGAGTCGATATTTCGACACAAGCTGCATTGACATGAAAATATACCAGTTTCAGTAAACCTATTTAGAGTTTGAAAATGAACAAAAATGCTTACTCAGCACTTTTTCAAAACTTTGGTCAGCGATATCTCAGTAACGAGTGACCGAGAGTAATTGGCGTAATAAAGTTTTTGAGTGCACCAGTGCAGCTCTATCTGATGGTGCTGTCAAATATTTTAATTTCCAAAATATTTAATTTTCTCACCTATAGATGACGTCATACATAGGTAATAGCAATTTTCTCGAAACCTGCGTGTTAACCGATTGACAACAATTGTGTTTTATGATGGCAGTGGATCACACTAACTTATAATGAACACATTTTGTAGTCTCCGAGGGGGTGCAACGAAATTTGTTTTCCAGCTGCCTTTGGCGAGTGGCGGATGGCCTAAATTTTGACCAGGGAATTTATCAGTCGTTTTAGTTATGCGATAAAGGAGATTTGCGCCCTATGTGCAATGCATCAAAAGAAAAAAATGTTTATCTCCATAAAAACATACACAGAACTTCAAAATTTGTTAGCTAGCTCAAATCAATTTATTTTTAAGATCAATATTATAAACTTGTTTTAACACTACATAATTATGCATGTACTTTGCAAATACATTCTCTAAAATTAAAAACTATCATGAAAAAGTTTACGACAAAAATTTGTGGAACTAATGGTCAGACCCATAATATGGCATGCACAAATGGATTAAATTTTGGATCAATTTGAAATTTTGGATGAGAAATATACAAATGTTTGTCTTTTTTTTCGGGCCGAAAAGAATTGAATGTGTTTACCTATTTTGTAAGTGCATGCATGTAATATATTTATGCACAAATTCCTAAATTTATTGAAGATACGAGAACTTTAATAGCTAAGGCATTAAGTCGAAATTTATAGTTCATGCCGAATTTGCATTTTTTATGAAAGAAGCACCCAGCTACTTTTTAGTTCAATTGTATGACCTCTCTAAATAGATAGATTATCTAGAATAATTATCAATAAAATCAATAGATATAGATAAATTAAGAATAATTATCAATAAAATCAATAGATATAGATAAATTAATGCATCAATGGGCCAATCATGCAATTAATAAATCAAACAATCAATTAAGACACTATAAATTTATGAATGACGTTCTGTTCCAAAGTATAAAATGCACGCATTTTCACTGTCATGTTTATTAAAACCTATCTGTGTGTTTACAAATCACGTGGCACATTTCCCTGCCTTGACTGTAGTAAAGGAAATACAAGTCTCGTCCTGGAAGGACAATTGTCCATAGATATATTTTTAGTCCAACGTAATACAAGAACTGTCTAATTTTCCTGTAGTCTCCGTTTCCTCTTGGAACAAAGTTTCCAATTGGTGAGCAATTTTTTGTCCAAGAAATGAAATTCATCAAAAGAAGAAAATGTTTATCTCCATCAAAACATACACAGAGCCTAAGAATTTGTTAGCTAGCCCAAATCAATTTATATTAAGATCAATGTAATTTATAAGCTTGTTCTACAACACTACAAACAGTTTGATTTTAAAAACATTTTATAGTACTACATATGATGTACTTTGCCACGACAAATATACTTTCTAAAATTCTTCGTCTTGTGTCAATAATATCATATGTAATATATACAAACCGCGCGAGAGGTCTTTATCTGATTTAAAATATCGAGGCGCAGCCGAGTGTTTTAGATCTGATAAAGGCCGAACTTCAAGGTTTGTATATGACTTCTAAAATAACTCGTTTTGTACGCTCACTGGAGTTGGAATTTTGAAGATTGATGTTATCTACGCTGTAAAAATTGAAGGAGAAAATTTGAGCCAGTCTATATCAAATATATAGATCCGCTATGGGTCATGAGTTTCCTTTGTATTTTGCTTATGAATAATTAATGAATTTTAGAAGTAATATATATAATACGGCGGTTGACTGTTGTGTAAAACTACCTGAAAATGACAATAAGAAGTTTCAAGTTATTGTTGTCTTTTCAGGTAATTTTACACAGACTGGCGCTGCACGTTTATCATGCATATATATATATATATATAATTTCAGTTCTATATATATCATTATTATACCTCCGCAAGGAGGTTATGTTTTCGATTCAGTGTTTGCCTGTCAGCAGAATTATTCAAAAATTATCAAAAAAGTTTACTACAAAAGTTTGTGGAACTAATGGTCAGATTCATATGCCAAATCGAGTAAATTTTTGTTCAATTTAAAAATTTTGGATGAGAAATTTGCAAATGTTTGTTTTGTTTTTCCGGGATGAAAAGAATCTGTCGTGCCTATTGAAACCTGTATTGAAAGTCTGGATTCCTTCACAAATCATGTGGCGCATTTCCCTGCTGACTAGTACAAAGTAACGGCGATACAAGTCTCGTCCTGGATGGACATATAGATCATAGAGATGTCTCGTTTTTCCAACGTAATACAAGAACTGTCTAATTTTCCTGTAGTTTCCGTTTCCTCTTGCAACAAAGTTTCCAAAATGTGAGCAACTTTTTGTCCAATATTCCATATATAAGAGGATTTACTGAACTTGATCCACCAGCCTTTAAAACGTCAGCCAAATACGATATCCAAATATTTTTCATCCGTGGATAATCTTGGCCAATGATCTTCAAAATCAGGTACACAAAAATAAAAAGGTTTCCAACCCCATAGCAAAGAACGGTACTGAGACAAACAAGGAAAGTTCGTCGATTTCGAATATATTTCAGGATTTTGAAGGAGGAGCTAGAGTTACTTTGTGTCGCTGGATTTGAACATAAGCTCTTCAGGTATTTGTTTTGTTTCACGAATGCCCGATATACTTGGTAATACAGTACAGCCATAACTATTGTTGGAGCACAATAAAAGAACAGTGCGAATGAATAAAGGAACATCAAATAAGCTACGTCATTCTGCTGTACAAAGCATTCCGGCGTACTTGCTCCATAGCCTGCAATCAAGCCAGGAATGTACCACAAACAACTTTCAATTTCCGTCGACTGATGTCATGTTTTAAGGGATGTACAGCAGCGCGATAACGAAGCACTGAAATGATCAACATCATGTATGTTCCTGCGAGTCGAAAGACGTAACGTATATCATTGAAAAGGCAATACATGTTGGAATTTTTAGGGATAAACGGTTTTTCGACAAAAAGGATGTTAATGACGTACATGCAGAAGAATACAACCAGCCATCCCAGATCACAGATCGCAAGTTGCAGAACAAAAAAGTAGTAGTTATTCTTCAACAAGCGTCTTTGTCTTAATATGGAGATGATAACCAAAGTGTTACCGAGAATTCCAAATAAAATAACTGAAATATAAGAATATCTGTAAGCATCATATGTAGTTGTCTTCTCCATCGAAACGAAATGTTCAGGTAATTTGAATTGTGACTTTCGTTGCTGATATACATTTCACGACCAAACTGCAGGTAGTACAATTTTTGCGATGATACCAGATGTATTCTGCCAATAAGAAGTGAATACATAAGAAACATATAACAACATATGTCGTGGCACTAGACAAAGTGCTTCAGTCTAGAAAATGCCACTTTGAACTGTCGAAGCATAAAAAGGAGTCATTAGTTAAAATGCAAGAATTTTCAAACTTTAAACCTATAATCCCTAGAGTTACCTGTTTCTAACTGGTTAATACAAAGTATTACTACAAACATTTTTATTAAACATTTTATATGACTACATATGCGTGTACTTTGCTAATACATTCTCTAAAATTCTGCGTCTTGTTCCAATAATATCATATACATATACAATTTAAAATCTATATCATTATTACCTCCGCCAGAAGGTTATGTTTTTCCGTGTTTGTCTGTCGGTTTGTGGAACTAATGCATGGTCAGACCCATAATATGCCATGCACAAATGGATTAAATTTTTGTTCAATTTGAAATTTTGGATGAGAAATTTACAACTGTTTGTCTTGTTTTTCCGGGCTGAAAAGAATTGAATGCGGTTACTTATTAGTGCATGCATGTAATATATTTTGTGCATGAATACTTCACTTCGTTTCTTTGCAGAGGTCTGCAGTCTATGCATAATGCCCTTTAGTGTTAAACGTGTATAAATGCATGGCAAATTAGATCGACCAAAAGATATACAAGAACTTCAATATACGCTAAGGCATTAAATTGAATCTATAGTTCATGCAGAATTTGCATATTTTTATGAAAGAAGCACCCACGTACTGTTGAATTCAATGGTATGACCTCTCTAAATAAATAGATTATCTAGAATAATTATCAATACAATCAATGGATAAATGAATGAATGCGTCAATGGACCAATCATGCAATCAATAAATCAAATAATCAATTGATGAATAACATTCTGACTTCTGTTCCAAAGTATAAAATGCACGCATTTTCACTGTCGTGTCTATTAAAACCTAAATCTTCCATTTAAGATATTTTCCTCCCCTGACTGTAGTATACAAAGTAAAGGGATACAAGTCTCTTCCTGCAAGGACATTAATCGTCCATTGATCATAGAGATGCATGTCTCTTTTTCCAACGTAATACAAGAACTGTTTAATTTTCATGTGTTCTTCGTTTCCTCTTGGAACACACTTTCCAAAATGTGAACAACTTTTTGTCCAATATTCCATATATAAGAGGATTTACTGAATTTGATCCACCAGCCTTTAAAACGTCAGCCAAATACGAGATCCAACTATTTTTCATCAGTAGATTATCTTGGCCGGTGATCTTCAAAATCAGGTACACAGACGTAAAAAGGTTTCCAACTCCATAGCAAAGAACGATACTGAGACAAACAAGGAAGGTTCGTCGATTTCGAATATATCTCAGGATTTTGAAGGAGGAGCTAGAGTTATTTTGTGTCGCCGGATTTGAACATAAGCTCTTCAAGTATTTGTTTTGTTTCACGAATGCCCGATATACTTTATAATACAGTACAGCCATAACTATTGTCGAAGCGGGACAAAAGAACAGTCCGAATGAATAACGGAACATCCAATAAGCTACGTCATTCTGCTGTACAAAGCATTCCGGCGTAGCTGCTCCATAGCCTGCAATCAAGCCAAGAATGTACCCCAAACCACAAACAACTTTCAATTTACGTCGACTGATGTCATGTTTTAAGGGATGTACAGCAGCGCGATAACGAAGAACTGAAATGATCAACATCATGTATATTCCTGCGACTCGAAAGACGTAACGTATATCATTGAAAAGGCAATACATGATGGAATTTTTAGGGAGAAACGGTTTTTCGACAAAAAGAATGTTAATGACGCCTATCCAGAAGATTACAACCAGCCATCCTAGATCACAGATCGCAAGATGTAAAACAAGAAAGTAGTAGTTATTCTTCAACAACCTTCTTTGTCTTAATATGGAGATAATAACCAGAGTGTTACCGAGAATCCCAAATACAACAACAGAAATATAAGAATATCTGTAGGCATCATATGTAGTTGTCTTCTCCATCGTTTCTTTCAAGTAATTTGAATTGTGACTTTCGTTGCTGATATATACAATTCACGACCAAACTGGTAGCTCGTTTGTGCAGTTCTCTCGAAAAACAGAACATGCAAATGGCAAAAATAATTTACATTAGTACAATATGTCAATATATACGACCAGACCAGATATATTCCGCCAATAAGAAGTGATCACATAAGAAACATATGACAACATACGTCGTGACACAAGACAAAGTGCTTCAGTCTAGAAAATTCCACTTTGAACTGTCGGAGCATAAAAAGGAGTCATTATTTAAAATCCAAGAATTTTCAATCTTTAAACATATAATCCCTAGAGTTACCTATTTCTAACTTTTTAACATAAAGTAAATCTAACTTTTAACATCAACTGTGCTTAATCAAATTATTTATAGTTTAAAATCAAGATTGGAATTTCCAATCCCAGTTATTTTTCGAGATCAATTTTCTTTGCCAATATCGATATGTCTTCGAATATGCTAAAAACATATTGTGCAGGAGCTATTGAATATTCAGGCGTCGTTTATTGATATTTCAAGGACGTACTTGAAGCATTATGTAGCAATATGGTCACTTTATTAAACGCGCCGAAAAAACAAAACATACCGCAACGGAAATCATGTATATTTCTGCGACTTCTATATGGCTATCTGTAAAACAAGGAACGGGGAATCAAGGAACGGAACGAGGAAAGGAATTGAGGAACTGTAAAAGCAGGAATCTATATAAAAACGCGGAATTGTATATGCCGGAATCTGTAAAACCCGGAATTGTAAAACCCGGAATCTGTAAAACCCGGAACTGAATAGTGTGTCTCATTGTGTGTATATTTCTGCTTCAAAAATTCATTAACAGTTATTCATAAGCAAAATACAAAAGAAATGCATCTTTAATCAATCTTTCTACCATGTACTACAGAACTCATTAATAAAACATCAGTGTCTTTAAATGTGATAGAACACTCATTAATAAAACATCAGTGTCTTTAAATTTGATAGAACACTCATTCAAAATTCACTCATTAAATTTTATCAACACTTTCTTATACCTTTCAAAAGCCATTTTCATTAAAAATAGCTTTAATGGCTAAAGTTTACACAATAAGTACACTGTCCTTTCCAAACTAAAGTACACTCAACTATACACACTGGAATACAGTCAAACTAAACCAACAATTCAAACGTACAACTTTACTTTTTCGATCCTACGTTTAGATTAAACGTTATAGCGCAGCTATTAAAACACGGATTTCTCATAAAACTTGACATATTTGAGCTATTTGCTTCGGCCACCGGTTCGGATGCTAACATAGGTATTTCAGAAAAAATATCCCCATTAAATTCGCTTTGCTTGCCTTGAGCTCCTAACTCGCAGACATCAATTTCCTTCAGCATCTCATCGGTAATTTCTGGCAGATCCCACTCCAGGACCGGTAAATGTGAATCAATTACCTTCGTACCTACGGGTGCCAACGCAGCACTGGCCTTTACCATTTGCTTTTCTGTTGGATGTTCATATCGCATAAGAGCATTTGACCGATGCCCTGTTCTCTCACGGATTATCTTTTCTTCTACGCCATTTTGGATAGATTGGTCGCACAAGTAACCCTCAAACAATGCGATGTTTTCTTTGCTAAACCAGCAGCTGCACAAAGTTTATCGGGAAGAATTTTGTTCAAGGTATTAATTCCAATCGCTACTTTCTCAAAGCCGAACACTCTCGGATCTCTGTGCGGTTTAAAATAAAATGCATCTATTCTTGTGGCCAAATCTGCAATCTTGCTCAAATACATTTCACATATTTCAACCAAACACCTACTGTGTTCAGATCCCAAAGCATGGCAAAAGGCGGCTTATATTTCAGATCGTTCAATCCACCATGGAAAGTCTTGCTAACACTTTCGTCCAAAATAATAAAGTTATTCTCAACTCGAATATTGATATATCTTAATTCACGATGCTCCTTCGCCCTAAGCCCGAACAATTTGCCATTATAGTAATAGACAGTGTTTAAAAGGCACTCAGCTGTATCATTTCCTAATAGACCTTTTGACCAGAACAGCTCTTCTTCTTCGGCTGTCACCTCTTGCCTCTCCGCCTTCTTGAATTTCACGGACAGTCCTTCCTTCGTACCATCTTTCATCTCTCCGTCAAGCATACATCTAGCGCTAATTGCAAAACCCGACATTAACATACACTACAGACACTACTTATCATACATATACCTTCGCTCCGCTTTATCCAAAATATTAACACTATTATTGGGATTGGCCTCTGCAAGATACCGATTAATACCACTAACGATCGAGTAAATGGTTCGTGGAGGATATCGTTCTCCATTCTTTTTCGCAACTTCCTGCACAAATTTACTTAGCCAAAAGTTCAATGACTCACCAGACAACTCTTCAAGTTTCACCGAGTCTAGGTCTTGCACGCTCGATAGATTATCAAATCTCAAAGCCGTTGCTTCTTCAATTGCAACTTTATTTTTTCTGCTCAATTGCCAGTCTTCAAAAATCTTGTAAGCCCATTTTGTGCAATATCTTGTGGTAGATGGAACAACCGCTTCTACACTATCTCGTTCTTCGTCAACGGTTTTAGCCGACCTGAAGCGCTTCATCTCACAATTACACCAAAACTATGCTGCGGCACAAGCAGCAGTCCAAACGCACTGCAGCGTGTCCCTCGTTTGCATTGCTAAATAATTTCACACTATTTAAGAAATAGAAAACATTTTCCGTGTTTCTATACACTTATAGAAACACGCGTGGGAGTTTGGGAGAACGAGAAATAATCAGTGGGAAAACGAGCCCGTAGGGCGAGTTTTTCCACGTTATTTCGAGTTCTCCCAAACTCCCACAAGTGTTTCTATAAGTGTATAGAAACACAGGAAAAATGTTTTCTATTTCTTTTATAATATAACTCAAAAGACATTTTTTAAACTCGATTAATTTACAAATTCTCATTACGTACGCATGCTGACCTTTGCTCGTCAATTTCGCTGTAATAAAACAACTCTGTTTGAAAATTAACAGTCAAAAATGTGTAAAAGCATTAAAATTGTTCTTAAATAGTATTCAAAGTTTTATAATTCGCATTAAATTTGGGTTTTTTATCATTTTAAATTTTGGCGGGAAAATTTCCGTGTTTCTATACAGTTATAGAAACACGCTTCTCGACCAATCAGCACGCGCGTAATATAAATGTTATATTATAAAGATAAATACTAATTAATGGAAATTTTTGAAACCATTTACATAACTCGTTGTCGGGCTTTATCGGTGTATAAAGCCGCTCGCCTTCGGCTCGCGTCTTTATACACCGATAAAGCCCTCCAACTCGTTTTGTAAATAGTACATAAACTTTAGCTTCGATTTTCTCGGCTGAGACAACGTTATTTTTAAAAATTACTACGCCAACGAACTTACCAAATGGTGATCAAAACACTCGCACAACGTGTTTTATCAGATATAAAACACTCGGCTTTGCCTCGCGTTTTATATCTGATAAAACACTCCTGCTCGTGTTTTAAATATTACTTAGATATTATAAACTTATTTTAACACAACAAACAGTTTAAATATTTTATATGACTACATATGATGTACCTTGCAAATACAATTCTCTAAAATTTTACGTATTGTTTCAGTAATATCATATAGATATACAATTTAAAATCTTGACTATGTTTTCAGTGTTTGTCTGTCACCATAATAACTCAAAAACTATTTAAAAGGTTCACTACAAAAGTTGTGGAACTAATGGTCAGACTCATATGCCAAGGAAAAGTCGATTACATTTTGGTTCAATATGAAGTTTTGGAAATGTTTGTCTTGTCTTTCCGGGCTGAAAAGAATTGAATACGTTTACCTATTTTATTAGTGCATGCGTGTAATATATTTTGTGCATGAATACTTTTCTTTAGGTATGCTGTCTATGCATAATGTCCTCTAGTGTTAAACATGTTTAATTGCATTGCAAATTAAATCGACAAAAATGCACAAATTTGTAAATTTATTTTAAGATACGAGAACTTCATTAAGCTAAGACATTAAATTGAAATTTATATAGTTCATGCAGAATTTGCACATTTTTTATGAAAGAAGCACCCAGGTACTTTTTAGTTCAATGGTATGACCTCTCTAAATAAATAGATTATCTAGAATAATTATCAATAAAATCAATAGATATAGATATAGATATAGCTAAATGAATGCGTCAATAGACCAATCATGCAATTAATAAATCAAACAATCAATTAAGACACTAAAACTTTATATGAATGACGTTCTGTTCCAAAGTATAAAATACAAGCATTTTACTGTCATGTTTATTAAAACCTAAATCTAAATTCCTTTGCAAATCATGTGGCACATTTCCCTGCCCTGACTGTAGTAAAGGAGATACAAGTCTCGTCCTGGAAGGACAATCGTCCATATATAGATCATGGAGATGTCTCGTTTTTCCAATGTAATACAAGAACTGTCTAATTTTCCTGTGGTTTCCATTTCCTCTTGAAGCAAAGTTTCCAAAATGTGAGCAACCTTTTGTCCAATATTCCATATATAAGAGGATTTACTGAATGTGATCCAGCCACTCTTAAAACAAGAGACCAATATAATATCCAAACATATTTCTTCAGTAGATTATCTTCGCCAGCGATCTTCAAAATAAAGTACACAGACATAGGAAGATTTCCAACTCCATAGCAAAGAACGGTACTGAGACAAACAAGGAAGGTTCGTCGATTTCGAATATATTTCAGAATTTGGGATGAAGAGCTAGAGTTACTTTGTGTCACTGGATTTGAACATAAGCTCTTCAGGTATTTGTCTTGTCTCGCGAGTGAACGATATACTTTATAATACAGTACGGCCATAACTATTGTTGGAGCGCAGTTAAAGAACAGCGCCAATGAATCACTGAACATCCAATAACCAACGTGATTCTGCCGTATAAAACATCCCGGCATACCTGCTCCATAGCCTGCAATCAAGCCAAGAATGTACCCCAAAGCACAAACAACTTTCAATTTCCGTCGACTGATGTCATGTTTTAAGGGATGTACAGCAGCGTGATAACGAAGCACTGCGATGATCAACATCATGTATAATCCTGCGACTATAAAGACGTAACATATATCATTGAAAAGACAATACATCAAGGAATTTTTAGGGAGAAACGGTTTTTCGACAAAAAGGAGGTTCATGACGGGTATGCAAAAGCCTACAACCAGCAATCCCAGATCACAGATTGCAAGATGTAAAACAAGAAAGTAGTAGTTATTCTTCAACAAACGTTTTTGTCTTAATATGGAGATAATAACCAGAATGTTACCGAGAATCCCAAATACCAACACTGAAATCGCAGAATATCTGTAGGCATCATATGCAGTTGTCTTCTCCATCGTTTCTTTCAAGTAATTTGAATTGTGACTTTCGTTGCTGATATACATTTCACGACCAGATTGCAGGTAGCTCGTTTGTAAAATAATTTACATTAGTACAATATGTCAATATGTCAATATACACGACCAGACCAGATGTATTCTGCCAATAAGAAGTGAACACATAAGAAACATATAACAACATACGTCGAAGCACTAGACAAAGTGCTTCAGTCCAGAAAATGCCACTTTGAACTGTCGGAGCATAAAAAGGAATCATTATTTAAAATGCGCGAATTTTCAAACTTTAAACCTATAATCCCTAGAGTTACCAGTTTCTAACTTTTTAACATAAAGTAAATCTAACTTTTAACATCAACTGTGGTTAATCAAATTATTTATACTTTAAAATCAGGATTAGAATTTCCAATCCCAGTTATTTTTCGAGATCACTTTTCTTTGCCAATATCGATATGTCTTCGAATATGCTAAAAAACATATTGCAGGAGCTATTGAATATTCAGGGTCGTTTATTGATATTTCAAATACGTCATATGAGTCACGATTTAGGAACAGTTACTATTTTTAGACTTTTAGGATTAGAGTTAGGATTAGGGTTAGGATTAAGGTTAGGGTTGGGATTAGGGTTAGGATTAGGGTTAGGGTTTAAATACAAAAGAATACAAAATTACAAAAGTCTAAAAATAGTAACTCTTCCTAAAACGGAATCTGTAAAACCCGGAATTGTAAAAGCCGGAATCTGTAAAACCCGGAATTGTAAAAGCCGTAATCGATAAAACCCGGAATTGTAAATACATTCTCTAAAATTTTGCGTTTTTATACAATTTAAAAACTATGTCATTATTACCCGCGCCGGAAGGTTACGTTTTTCAGTGTTTGTCTGTCGACAAAATAAGTCAAAAACTATCATCAAAACGTTTACAAATTCCTATAAATTTATTGAAAATATGAGAACTTAAACAAGCTAAGGCATTAAATTGATATTTATATAATTCATGGCTCTCTCAATAAAATATTTTGTCTAGAATAATTATCAATAAAATCAATAGATAAATAAATCTACGTGACAATGACCAATCATGCAATTTAAAATAAATCAAACTTTAGATTAAAACACTAAAAACTATGTATGAAGTTCTGTTCCAAAGTATAAAATGCAAGCATTTTTACTGTCTTGTCTATTAAAACTTAAATCTAATTTCCTTCACAAATCATGTGGCACTTTTCCCTGCCCTGATTGTAGTAAAGGAGATACAAGTTTCATCCTGGAAGAACAATTGTCCATGCATAGATCATAGAGATGTCTCGTTTTTCAAACGTAATACAAGAACTGTTTAAATTTCATGTGTTTTTCGTTTCCTCTTGGAACAGACGTTCCAAAATGTGAGCAACTTTTTGTCCAACATTCCATATATAAGAGGATTTACTGAACTTGATCCAGCAACTTGTATAACATAAGAAAAATTCAATATCCAATCATATTTCATCAGTAGATTATCTTCGCCGGCGATCTTCAAAATAAACCACACAGACACAGGAAGACTTCCAACTCCATAGCAAAGAACAGTACTGAGACAAACAAGAAAAGTTCGTCGATTTCGAATAAATTTCAGGATTTTGGAGGAGCTACAGTTACTTTGTGTTAACGGATTTGAACATAAGCTCTTCAGGTATTTGTTTTGTTTCACGAGTGCCCGATATACTTTATAATACAGTACAGTCATAACTATTGTCGGAGCAAAATAAAAGAACAGTGCGAATGAATAAAGGAACATCAAATAACCAACGTCATTCTGCTGTACAAAGCATTCCGGCGTACTTGCTCCATAGCCTGCAATCAAGCCAAGAATGTACCCCAAACCACAAACAACTTTCAATTTCCGTCGACTGATGTCATGTTTTAAGGGATGTACAGCAGCGCGATAACGAAGCACTGAAATGATCAACATCATGTATGTTCCTGCGAGTCGAAAGACGTAACGTATATCATTGAAAAGGCAATACATGATGGAATTTTTAGGGATAAACGGTTTTTCGACAAAAAGGATGTTAATGACGTCCATGCAGAAGATTACAACCAGCAATCCTAGATCACAGATCGCAAGATGTAAAACAAGAAAGTAGTAGTTATTCTTCAACAAACGTCTTTGTCTTAATATGGAGATGATAACCACATAAAATAACTGATATATAAGAATATCTGTAAGCATCATATGCAGTTGTCTTCTCCATTTTCGTTCAGGTAATTTGAATCTTGACTTTCGTTGCTGATATACATTTTACGACCAAACTGCAGGTAGTACAATATATGCGACGATACCAGATGTATTCTGCCAATAAGAAGTGAATACACGAGAAACATATAACAACACGCGTCGTGGCACTATAGACAAAGTGCTTCAGTCCAGAAAATACCACTTTGAACTGTCAAAGCATAAAAAGGAGTCTGTATTTAAAATGCGCGAATTTTCAAACTTTAAACCTATAATCCCTAGAGTCACCTGTTCCTATCTTTTTAACATAAAGTAAATCTAGCTTTTAACATCAACTGTGCTTAATCAAATTATTTATACTTTAAAATCAGGATTAAAATTTCCAATCCCAATTATTTTTTGAGATCACTTTTCTTTGACAATATCGAAATGTCTTCGAATCTGCTAAAACATATGGCAAGAGCTATTGAATATTCAGGCGTCGTTTATTGATATTTCAAAAACGTACTTGAAGCATTATGTAGCAATATGGTCACTTACACGTCGAAAAAACAAAACATACCGCGACGGAAATCATGTATATTTCTGCGACTTCTATATGGCTATCAGGCTATATTATAAAAGCCGGAATATGTAAAATCCGGAACTGAATAGCGTGTCTCATTGTGTGTATATTCCTGTGTAAAACGCGCATATACGTAGCCATATTTTTCTGATGTTCAAACCTGTTGCCTAAACATTTCTGGTTTGAACTGACATAATATTACCATTTGAATATTGGTCGAGTCTTAGAAAGTCAGCGCATGCCGCCTTAATTCTGTACGCATGTCGCCTTAAGTACGGAAGAATTCTATAATCCTCGTGTTTGTTTTTAGCATTTTTAGGAAATTACCAATGTCAAATAGCGAATGAGAAAATGTTTGGGCGTATCGACAGAAAAATAAGCGCATTAGAGTGTTTTGCAGGAGTAAAGGATTACCGAATGGTTTTCCGTGAATGCAGGATTGAGTGATCCTAACACGCGGGATGCTAATATCCCAAGTGTTAGGATCACACAATCCTGCATGCACGGAAAACCATTTGGTAATTATTTTATAAAATAACGACAAAGAAACTATGGTAAAACTTTATTAAATAAATGATGTATTTTCGACTGACTAGAGCGAACCTCCGTTCCTTGTTTTCGTTCATTTTCTTCTCGTTCGACATATTTTAATTGTCAAATTTTAACTCAGGAGTAGAAAAAATTAGCATTTCCCGACATTTTAAAAACCCCGCGAAGCGCCTAAACTTTTCCGTGCATGATTGTCTCATCCTGCACGGGTATTGACCAATCACAGCTCACGTAGTAAACATGTATTTTATAATACGCGTTGAATCGAGAAATATTAAAATGGTAATATTATGTCAGTTCAAACCAAAAATGTTTAGGCGTTTGTACATCAGAAAAATATGGCTACGTATACGCGCGTTTTATCGGTGAATATCGAGAAATAGTTAAAGACGAAAACCTCCATCCTGTTCTTGTTATAGCAAATGCAGATAAAATAATCTATTCTACATGGAGCTTTAGAAGCAGAAATATATACACACAATGAGACACGCTATTACAGATTCCGCCTTTTACAATTCCGGGTTTTACAGTTCCTCGATTCCTTTCCTCGTTCCGTTCCTCGTTCTGTTCCTCGATTCCCCGTTCGTTGTTTTACAGATAGCCAGGGGCCGGTTGTATCAAAAAGTAGTTAAAGTTAACTATAGTTAGTGCGAGTGTCAACCAATCAGAATCGCTTATTTTAGACTTAACTACTATTTAACTACAAAACGGGTTAAAAAGTAATTAAGAGTTTTATACAACCGGCCCCTGGTGCATGGCGCAAAAAGAAAGTAGTAATTTTTCTTCAAGAAATTACTTTGTCTTAATATATAGGACGGTTAGGTGTGTATAATTACGCACCAAGATGTGTTATTGAGCACATTTCCTTTTTGCACACCTTTCCTTGCACACCTTTCCTTGCACACCTTTCCTTGCACACCTTTCCTTGCACACCTTTCCTTGCACACCTTTCCTTGCACACCTTTCCTTGCACACCTTTCCTTGCACACCTTTCCTTGCACACCTTTCCTTGCACACCTTTCCTTGCACACCTTTCTTGCACCTTTCCTTGCACACCTTTCCTTGCACACCTTTCCTTGCACACCTTTCCTTTACTTGCACACCTTTCCTTGCACACCTTTCCTTGCACACCTTTCCTTGCACACCTTTCCTTGCACACCTTTGATGACTGTCAGGTGTGTACACCATTTTACTGAAAACACATCTTGGTGTGTTCGACAACACGCCTTTGACTTTTGTAGAAACACACCTTGGTGTGTTACAGAACACACCTGTTATCATATATTGTATATTATATGTGTGTTTGTGTGTTAGTATTTAGTGTACCTTTCTTTTTAATATTTTTAATACTTAAACACGCCCCCTATGTAAACCAGCCTAGAGTTGATGGGGATAGGGTGTTCTCTATTTTGATTTTAAATAAAGTATTACCTACCTCGCACGGATTTTTCAACAAAACACAGCATGCTATGAGAAGGAAAATACCTTTTAAAGTTTCTTCCTACATTTTTAAAAGATAGTAGATTTCCTATTTCGACAAAACAAGGAGAGTCTGATTTGTTTAAAACAGTGACTGGAGAGTTTGAAAATGTTCAAAAAATATCAAAAACCACGTGTTCGTATTCATTGCGTTGCCTATGGCTATAATTTTTGCATTTCGTTTCAAGAAAAGAGCATAATTGGTAGTGAAATGTCGGAAATGTTTCAGCATGGCACATTTTAAATTATTATTGTATTTTTAGGAGAAATGGCGAGCATATCTGTTTGATATTGTGAACAGTTCAAGATTTGAGCTGGCCATCATGATGTTGATCATATTAAATATGGTGATTATGATGGTGAGACACCATGGACAGAGTGAAACTGTTACCAATATACTATATATCCTTTTCTAATGTCAGTCAGTTAGTCAAATATATATTATAGTAACGTCGGCCATACTTATAATTTTATGAATATTTTATCACTGTACTACATTCCATCGGCAATAGGCGGTCAGCTACTCCGCAGACAGGTACTGGTGCACCCAGAAAAAAATTAGTGACGACGCCCTGTAGAGTGACTGAAATACGACCAATGCTGTCCATTAAAATAAATCCATGACAATTTTTTGTAATGAAGTAAACCAGGGTGAATTCTATGTAAACTTCGAGAAGAGACTTTAAACTCAATTTGGTACCCTTTAATAAGTTGTGTAAATCAATTTTGAAAGCATACGTGGGTTCTGTTTATACTTAAGAATTATGAAAACAAATGTTATCACTTATGGGGTGATGTTTTAGGTAAAAGTTTGGAGTAGTTTGGTGTTCGAAGCTTGCAATGTCGTAGAGAAAACGACGGCATTGTAGTTCGTCGCGTGGCTAAATTTAAATGTTTAATATATGTAAAAAATTTCTTCAAAGCAAAGAACCTCACGAAACATGAAATCCTTTACGCTCGAAACATGAAATCCCGTCTGCCAAGTTTTAGCAGAAATGAACAGCTTTTAACATGATAAAAATACGTTTTTGTGTTTTGCTGCCATGTTGGATGACTGACTCTAACTTGTCATCCAACATGGCGGCCGAAAACAAATACACATAAATGATATGAAAAGTCTCCGTTCTTCCTAAAACTCAACATGAACAATATCAAACCGTTTGCTTTATACTTGTTATATAGATAAAAACATTGTCTATATACTTACACACAAGTTGAACACCAAACCCGGGTGGAGGGCAACCCGGGGACGTGGGTGGGCAAGACTTATGTCCCTGGTGGCTACTACTATGTTCAATTTCCCCTCCCTGGGGAAAAAATCGATTGCTTTTATAGAAAAATATTTCCAAAATAGGTCATGATTATAAATGAAAGATGGCGTAAAAGAATGCATAAAACATTTTCCTTGACTAAAACCGTGATATTGTTCGCGGTAACCACTTTACAGCAATTTGGTATTCACAGTGATATTCTCTCTGGAAGCTTTATTCCGACTTGGCGTACAACATCTTGACTACTTCAAGGAACCGTGGAATGTCTTTGATTTCATCGTCGTCTTGTTATCTATTGCTGGTATGTATCTATTGCTCCATATTATTCTTGTTTGCTGCAACATCATATTGATTATTAAACATATGTTTGGTAAGAATTATCCATGCAGACTCAGATCAGTATTATCTGCTGGAAGTCAAGGATAGACAGATAACATTGACCGAGGTCTGAATAATTTGTTTCCAAAATCAAATTTAAAATTTCTACGTAACTTTTTGATTATTCCTCGGGCGTTGGCCGGTCGCGTTTCGGACCCTTCAATAGTTTGTTTTTGGACTTTAGGCGAGGTTTTGGACTTTAAGTGTTTTGGGGTACAATTGAACCTCGCGCGAGCTAGCCTTGGGCAGTTGTCAAATGTTCTTTTATTAAACTCAAAATCACAGGTAACAATGACAAGTAAAATGTTCAAAAACAAACCAGTCGTTAACAAAAGAGTTCTAAAAAATTAAAACGAAGTGCAACTTATTGCCTAAATCTACATACACTCACACCAATTTCGTGTTCTAAGTTCTCTAATTTAGCTCAAGTTTTAGTGTCAGTCGTCTTGATCTAAAAATTCATATGCCTAAAAAATTTGGTTCATCGTTTAATAGAGTAGAAAACAATAGATATTTTCACGGTTTTTCTAAATTAATATTTAGGCAAAGAAATGAAAATCCAACACCACAGCTGAAAAGAGGACATCAAAATTAGTAAATTTGCAAAGTTTGGTTGTTTATTATAAAATAAGGATAATATGGCTTTGCGAAGTTTGTATATTTTATATTACCGAAGCCATTATTTGCCTACCCGGTAGGCAAAAATTCGCTTCCACAATATAAAAGGATATAAAATGTGGAAACTTTACCAGACCATATTGTCCTTATTTTATAGTATTTTATCACTAAACTTTGCAATTGTATTAATTTTGGAGAGCTATTTTCAGCCGTGGTGGTGGAATTGCTTACATAAAAATTTGAAAAATCGTGAAAAGGTCTATGCGGAACACCAATTGGGACCACTCATAGGTTGCCGTGGACGCATAATAGAGGTGGCCGTTTAATAGAGGGGTAATCTACGGTAAATTGTAGGTAATATTTTTGGGACATTTAACGCATGACCGTTTAACAGAGGGTGGCCGCCTATACTGTATATCCCCACATTTAATTTCAGGTCTTGTTATGGAATATCTAAACCACGCCTTCATCATCACTCCCAGTATATTCCGCGTGGTTCGTGTATTTCGCGTGGGTCGCTTGTTACGTTTTTACAAAAATGCGCGTGGGGTTCGTCGTCTTCTATTCGCCTTGCTTATCTCGTTACCAGCCCTCGTGAATATCGGCGCGCTGCTCTTCCTTCTACTTTTCATCTGCGCCATCATCGGCATGTCTTCGTTCGCTTACGTGAAACACTCGGGCGCTATTAACGATATGGTGAACTTCGAGACGTTTCGTAACTCGATGCTGCTACTATTCCGACTTTCGACTTCTGCTGGATGGAATGATGTGTTAGCCCCCCTGATGGTACAACCACCCGACTGCGATCCGACACACGACGACCTTCCGAACGGTAACTGTGGCAACCCGTATTTCGCTATATTTTATTTCGTCACTTTCGTTCTAACTACATCATTAATTATCATCAATATGTATATTGCGGTCATTATGGAGAACTTACATGAAGCATTCAAAGCGGAAGCCGCTGGTATAACGAACGACGATCTTGATATGTTTTATCACAATTGGGAACAATATGATCCACATGCAACCCAATATATCCCCCATAGTCTCCTGTCTGATTTCGTGGACTCGCTGGAAGAGCCAATGAGGTTGCCGAAGCCGAATAAATTTGCTTGTATCAATTTGCACATACCTATTCAACAGGTAAGAAGAAGTACCTGAGAAAATTGTTATTGTTGTTACTGTTATTGTTATGTTGTTGTTTGTGTTGCTGTTGTTGTTGTTGTTGTTGTTTGTCTTGCTATTGTTTGTGTTGCTGTTGTTGTTGTTTGTTTTGCTGTTGTTATCGTTCTTGCTGTTGTTATCGGACTAGATGTTGTTACGTTGTTGTTGTCGTTGTTGTTTGTGTTGCTGTTGTTGTTGTTTGTGTTGCTATTGTTGCCGTTGTTTGTGTGTTGTTGTAACGTTGTCGTTGTTTATCCATTCTCCTATATTTTAGGATGACCGTATTCACTGTGTTGACGTGCTACAAGCGTTGGTTCGTCGATTACTTGGAGACATTGAGCATGAAAATCCAGATGTCTTTGTATTTATGCAAAAAAAGTTAGAGGAAGCATTTCTTGCCGCATTTCCAAACAGAGCTAAACAACGAACAGAAACAACAACATTTGTACGGAATAGAGAAATTTGTGCGGCGCTCGTTATTCAAAAGGCTTGGCGGGCAAAGGTTTTAAAGAACAGAGCATCGCGTCAAGTGATTTGTGATACGTCTTGCAAATAAAATATCATTGCCCGCATGCCTTGATATACCCGCGAGTTTTTCGATCAAAAGCAAGGAGTTATCGGGGGGTTGTAGTGCTGTAAGTAGTGTGTGTTGTAAGATAGTTTGTAATTACTAACGTTAACTCGTTATGTTTAGTAAGCGACTTGTAATTCTACATATGAACCACTTGTACATATAAGATAAATAACTAGCAAGTACAACGAGTGTAAATGTTCAATATTAATATCACTGATAGGCATTTTTCGATGGGCTTATCAGGTAGTTCAGACACAAACCAAGGCATTTTATTGTACCTACACTGGCATGGACTCCCTACATTTGAGATATTATAATGAAGGGATTTATCAGTATTCGGGGGATTCATACACGACAGAGGTTTAAATACAGCGATAGGTCAGACTAAATCACTAAATCTTCTTGGATCAGGGTGCTTATTCAAAGAGGATCTTTGAAAAATGAGCATTTGGGGCTCTTTGGATTTCATTTCAAGATATTTTGTCCTAGTCAATTAGTCAATTGAAAATACGGGCAAAGTTAGCCTGCGTGGCCGGCCCTCGTTGGAGGGGAAAAGAAGAACAGTGAATATTCACTGTTCTTCTTTTCCCCTCCAACGAGGGTCGGCCACGCAGGCTAGGGCAAAGTCAGAGGTCAAGAGGATGGTGAACTGCTCAACAGTGACCAATTAATTATGCTAAACAGCCGACTAAATTTGCTAAATTGAGATAAATTATGCTAAAAAGCGGAAGCGTTTAAATTTACTTTAAAATGTTACCATTAATCATTGTAAAATGAAAACATTTTAGCATTTTAAACAAGCTATGAGTGCTGCGCTGGCATCTTTATTCTTGCAAACTTCGAGTGAAAACCATGCAGCACGAGCACACAATAATTTCAAGCACGTGATTCAAGCCTACTCATGAGAGCCTGCTCGCAGGCTAAGCCAATTAATGCAATGCATGATGTCATAATCGTCAATCGTCATGGTAATGAGAGTGAAAATAGAGCAAGACTAGGGACTAGTTTGACTATCTGAGCGCATTAATTTGGCTACAAATAACAAGTATTGGGGAGATTTTTTAAACTTTCCTTCAAAAATAACATTTACAGTAAAGAGAGATGTCCTAACATTAATGTGCTAACATTATTCTGATCCTGTCAGTTTGCTAGAATTATGCTAAATATTTCATTATGCTAATACACATCTCCAAATGATGAAATTATGCTAAACTAGCATAATTATGCTAAATCTGGTCACACTGCTGCTCAATAGAACAAACAGACAAACAGATATACGAACGGACAAAATGAGACTAAGTACCGGTCAGCGGATGCACCTCAACATTAGGAATGTACTTCGTCTTGCTGGGATATTTTGGTAAACAATATCTGGAAAACAGTGGAATCTACATTATATTATAAGTAGTATCCAACGAGCAATTTGATTGGCTAATTGCAATAAAGCACGCTGCCCACTGGAATAGACAATTTGCATCATAGACTAATTTTTGATCTAGGCAAAAAAAGTATATTGCCGGAAAGAACATAATAAGATTAGTAAAATTGCAAAGTTTGGTTGCGAAATGTTGTAAAATGCGGAAAATATAGCCTTGCAAAGTTTGCAAATTTTGTATACTTTTGTATTACGTGCGGAAATTCCTACCACATTTGGGCCGAATGATTAAACATTTTATATGACTACATAATGATGTACTTTGCAAATATATTTTTTTAAATTCTACGTCTTGTTATAATAATATATATATACAGTATGCACAATTTAAAATCCATATCATTATTACGTCCGCAAGAAGGTTATGTTTTTGATTCAGTGTTTGTCTGTCAGCAGAATTACTCAAAAGCTATCAAAATGTTTACTACAAAAGTTTGTGGAACTAATAATGGTCAGACTCATATGCCATGGACAAATCGATTAAATTTTGGTTCAATTTGATATTTTAGATGAGAAATTTACAAATGTATGTCTTGTTTTTCCGGGCATGAATACTTCACTACGTTTTCTTGCAGAGGTGTGCAGTCACTGCATAATGTCCTCTAGTGTTAAACAAATTAGATTCGAGAACTTTAACAAACTAAAACATTAAATTGAAATTTATATTTCATGCAGAATTTGCATATCTTTCATCAAAGAAGCACTCAGTTACTTTTTAGTGCAATGGCATGACTTCTGTTAATAAATAGATTATCTAGAATAATTATCAATAAAATCGATAGATAGATAAATGAATGTGACAATGGACCAATCATGCAATTTAAAATAAATCAATTAAAACACTAAAACTCTATGAATGAAGTTCTGTTCCAAAGTGTATAATGCAAGCATTTTCATGCACTATCGTGTCTATTGGAACCTATAAATCCAAATTTCTTCGCAAATCATGTAGCACATTTCTCTGCTCTGACTGCAGTGCAAAGCAAAGGAGATACAAGTCTCGTCTTGGAAGGACAATCGTCCATAGATCATAGAGATGTCTAGTTTTTCCTACTCATTACAAGAAGTGTCTAGTTTTCCTCTGGTCCGCGTTTCCTTTTGGAACAAAGTTTCCAAAATTTGAGCAACTTTTTGTCCAATATTCCATATATAAGAGGATTTACTGAATGTGATCCAGCAACTCTTAAAACCCTAGACAAATATAATATCCAAATATATTTCATCAGTAGATTATCTTCGCCAGCGATCTTTAAAATAAGGTACACAGACATAGGAAGATTTCCAACTCCATAGCAAAGAACGGTAATGAGACAAACAAGGAAACTTCGTCGATTTCGAATATATTTCAGGATTTTGGATGAAGAGCTAGAGTTACTTTGCGTCACTGCATTTGGACATAAGCTCTTCAGGTATTTGTTTTGTTTCACGAGTGCCCGATATACTTTATAATAAAGTACAGCCATAACTATTGTTGGAGCAAAATGTAAGATCATTGCGTATGCATAAGAGAACCTCCAATAAGCCACGTTATTCTGCTGTACAAAGCATTGCGGTATACCTGCTCCATAGCCTGCAATCAAGCCAATAATGTATCCTAAACCACAAACGACTTTCAATTTCCGTCGACTGATGGCATGTGTTAAGGGATACGCAGCAGCGTGATAACGAAGCACTGAAATGATCAACATCATGTATACTCCTGCGATTCGAAAGACGTAACTTATATCATTGAAAAGGCAATACATGATGGAATTTTTAGGGAGAAACGGTTTATCGGCAAAATGAAGGTTAATGACGTTCATGCAAAATACTACAACCAGCAATCCCAGATCACAGATCGCAAGATGTAAAACAAGAAAGTAGTAGTTATTCTTCAACAAACGTGTTTGTCTTGATATGGAGATGATAACCAAAATGTTACCGAGAATCCCAAATAAAATAACTGAAATATAAGAATATCTGTAGGCATCATATGTTGTCTTCTCCATCGTTTCTTTCAAGTAATTTGAATTGTGACTTTCGTTGTTGATATATACAATTCACGACCAAACTGGTAGCTCGTTTGTGCAGTTCTCTCGCAAAACAGAACATGCAAATGGCAAAAATAATTTACATTAGTACAATATGTCAATATACACGACCAGACCAGATATATTCTGCCAATAAGAAGTGATCACATAAGAAACATATGACAACATACGTCATGGACTAGACAAAGTGCGTCAGTCCAGAAAATGCCACTTAGAACTGTCGAGGCATAAAAATGAGTCATTATTTAAAATGCAAGAATTTTCAAACTTTAAACCTACAAACCCTAGAGTCACCTGTTTCTAACTTTTTAACATAAAGTAAATGTATATTAAAATAACATTTACAAAAAATGAAACATGTATTTATTTATTAACTTTGCTTTGATAGTAATAATAAATAACATCAACTAAATATGTACGAATTGTACCATCAAAAGTAATACAAGGCAGGATTACCGCAACAGCTAAGCCAATTACCGCGGATCCTTTGTTACAATAATTATTATAAATATTAAACGGAAAGCTGATGAATAATTCAACCAATGCTCAATCTATCACTTAGTCAATCAATAGATATGTCTTATCATTGGTAAAAGCAAAACCCTTCCATAAAATGTAATAACATGAATATTGAAAGTACACAAAATTTAAATTTACACATGCACCATCCAGTTTGAAAATAATTTGGAAGATACCTTGCACATCCAGCGATCTGGAATTAACTAGTATGGAACGATCCTAGTTTTACCAATGTATATATGTCGGTGTTTGTGTTGTTGGTGTTGCTGTTTGTGTTGCTATTGTTGTTTGTGTTGTTGTTGCTGTTGTTTGTGTGTGGTTGTAATGTTGTCGTTGTTTATCCATTCTCCTACACTTTAGGGTGACCGTATTCACTGTGTTGACGTGCTACAAGCGTTGGTTTGTCGATTACTTGGAGACATTGAGCATGAAAATCCAGATGTCTTTGTATTTATGCAAAAAAAGTTAAAGGAAGCATTTTTTGCCGCATTTCCAAACAGAGCTAAATAACGAACAGAAACAACAACATTTGCACGGAATAGAGAAATTTGTGCGGCGCTCGTTATTCAAAAGACTTGGCGGGCAAAGGTTTTCAGTAAAGAACAGAGCATCGCGTCAAGTGATTTGTGATACGTCTTGCAAGTAAAATATCATTGCTCGCTTGCCTTGATATACCCGCGAATTTTTCGATCAAAAGCAAGGAGTTATCGGGGGGTTGTAGTGCTGTAAGTAGCGTGTGTTGTAAGCTAGTTTGTAATTACTAACTTTAGAGAGTCACTAGTCGTTAACTACTTAACTCGTTATGTTTAGCAAGCGACTTGTAATTGTACATATGAACCACTTGTACATATAAGATAAATAACTAGCAAGTACAACGAGTGTAAATGTTCAATATTAATATCACTGATAGGCATTTTTCGATGGGCTTATTAGGTAGTTCAGATACAAGCCAAGGCATTTTTTGTAGAATAGTACCTACGCTAGACTCCCTACAGTTGAGATATTATCACGGAGGGATTTATCAGTATTCGGGGGGATTCATACACTACAGAGGTTTACATACAGCGATAAGTCAGACTAAATCACTAAATCTTCTTGGATCAGGGTGCTTATTCAAAGAGGATCTTTGGCATTTGGGGCTCTTTGGATTTCACTTGTCAACGAAAATTCAAGATATTTAGTTCCAAAATTGCTGTTTCATCGTTTGTCAGTTATCAAGATATTTTGTCCTAGTCAATTGAAAATACGGGCAAATATATATGTCCGTAGTCAGAGGTCAAGAGGATGGTGACCAGATCAACAGTGTGACCAGATTCTAAAAATTCATTATGCTAAACAGCCGACTAAATTTGCTAAATTGAGATAAATTATGCTAAAAAGCGGAACCGTGTAAATTTACTTTAAAATGTTATCTTTAATAATTTGTAAAGTTGTAAAATGAAAACATTTTATCATTTTAAACAAGCTACAGTGCTGCTGGCATCTTTATTCTTGCAAACGTCGGGTGAAAACCATGCCGCACGAGCACAGAATAACTTCAAGCAT
Source organism: Trachythela sp. YZ-2020 (assembly GCA_016169945.1). Classification (NCBI taxonomy): domain Eukaryota; kingdom Metazoa; phylum Cnidaria; class Anthozoa; order Malacalcyonacea; family Clavulariidae; genus Trachythela; species Trachythela sp. YZ-2020. The sequence continues at coordinate 6,475,394 of JADLSH010000266.1, read as the reverse complement.
GTGCTTCAAGCCTACCCAGAGAGTGTAGTAGATGAAATACTCGAACGGAAATTTATCAAGACGAAGAAATGTAATAATATATTCCTGTGTGCGTAAACATGTCCAATTAATTGTTGGTGTTGACCAATCAAATTCTACGTTCAAAACGGCGTTTAGTCATGAAAGCTGGGTTTTCTTGCAGGCCCTCATTCGATGTTCTTCTTTTCCGCTCCAACGAGGGCCGGCCACGCAGGCTAAGCCAGGAGCAGATGCGAAAAATGCAACTTAATAGGCCCTCTGGCAGGAATTGAATCTGCTCGCAGGCTAAGCCAATGCAATGATGTCATAATCGTCAATCGTCATGGTAATGAGAAAGAGAAATGGAGCAAGACTAGGGACTAGTCCGACTGTCTGAGCGCATTAATTGAGCTATAAATAACAAGTATTGGGGAGTTGTTTTAAACTTTCCTTCTAAATTAAATAACATTTAAAGAGAGATGTCCTAACATTCATCTGATCCTGTAAGAATTAATCTGATCCTGTAAGAATTATGCTGAATATTTCATTATGCTAATACACCTCTCCAAATGATGAAATTATGCTAAACTAGCATAATTATGCTAAAAATGGTCACACACACTGCTGCTCGATAGAACAAGCAGACAAACAGACATACGAACGGACAAAATGAAACTAATCACTGGTCAGCGGATGCACCTAAACATTAGGAATGTACTTCGTCTTGCTGGAATATTTTGGTAAACAATATCTGGAAAACAGTGGAATCTACAGTACGATGGCTGTAAGAAATTTTACTTTATATTATTTTGTTTTCTCGTTTCATTTAGCAAAATGTATTCTATTTATTAATTAATTATTATATTTCTTAACGGCAAATTTGCCCCTGAGGCCTTGACTCGCTCCCCCTTAGCAGCAAGGTTCCCCTTTGCCTTCACCAATTTGTTATTCATGGTAGTTTAAACAATGAAGTTAGAGCAGGTTTGAAGTTGCATAAAATGAAAATTTTTGCCATCTGCCGATTGTTGTACCGTCCACATTATACATATTTCATACTCTACAGTTTTTATTGCAGCAGTAATTGTCTGCATGAGAATTCGGATTAGACAAGTTGAAACTGACCTACTATTATCCAAGAAACGCTTACAGGCAGACATTTACAGGCAGACATTTCAAAATTTCCCTGGGGACTGAAGTATGCCACAGTCTCCGCAAATTGATAATATGGCCCCTCTAGATTTCAGTTTAGCCTGGCTACCCAATTTTCGTATCTGCATCACTGCCTTTCCATATTTAAAATTACGTTGGCGCACCCCAGAAACCACTCTGGCCCACTCCCCACCGTCCCAACCCCCCCTAAATAATGAACGGTCCCATGAGATGGATGTGTGGCCAGTCTGTTGCCAGATCTCGTGTATTTTTTCTATGATTTTTGGAAGGATACACTTCAGTCTAGTGTAGAGACATGCCATCGACTAGAATTTGCTAATTGAGTTAGTGCAAGACATGCAAACCGACATCGACACCAACGCAAGCCGAGATTTATAAGAGTTTATAGGAGGTACACAAGACTGAAGACTGAAGTGTATAGGTCGCACACAAGAAAAATTGTCGGCAGCAATAGTAAACTGCTCAATTCCCATTTGTTTAAAGACAGGTTGTCATATACTGGACATTTCGAAAGAGCAATTTAATAGACAGAACTGATAAAAGGCAATCTAGTCTATTTAAAATAAAATCAGTTTAGTTTTGTTTAAGATGCAGTAATACGAGAAACCTTAAGTTAAGCCGGTTATACAGCAGGTCGAGGGCAGGGATTTGCTTAGGCTGGGCAACTTCCCTGTGCTTGATAGACTCCTGTAAGTTGAGATAGGTTGTTCACTCCTGTGCTTCTAGGGTTTTTCTCCGGGTACTCCGGTTTTCCTCCCTCACTAAAAACTAACCCTTAGGCATTAACCTTCACTAACTAACCCTCGGAACCTTTGTCAATTGGGTTGGAAAACCTGTCAAGGCTTTCCGTCCACCTCAGAGTGGTGAACAATAATAAACTAAACAAAATTGCTGCAACTTGCAACACAAACTGATTTCAATGCATGTTAATATTCAATGAATTTAAAAACGGGTCTATATAGTTTTCGACGTTAAAAATATTTTCGACGTTGAAGATCCACGAACATTCAAGTCTATATGTTTGTCTTGTAATAAATGCCCTAGTCTGTCCAGTTCAAAATTGTGTTGTTTTTAGTTAAATTCCAGTGTCATTTCTTTGTATTGATTGTTGTAACTGCAGATGATTTATGCAAGGGACCGCTATAATTGGCGTAAGCTGTTGCGTATACCCTACCATGTGCTTGTTATGTAAATGATGTAATTGGCGAAGTTAAATAAAATAAAATAATTAAAAATGTTCCCACATAAGTATAACCAAACATGAGGCGACATTCGTAAGCGTCTCTAACTAACATGCATTGAGATCAGATTTTGTTCACGGTGCAGCAATTTTGTTGCTCGTATTACTTTGCCTTCTAGCATAAGTATTTTATTTTCATAATAGGTCGTGGTGAACTCACTACTAGCCGCCATTCCTGAAATTGGCAATGTCTCTCTGGTGTGTTCAATATTCTGGCTTATCTTCAGTGTGATGGGTGTTCAGTTCTTTGGAGGAAGATCTATAAATGTCTTGACAACAGTGGCGAGGTCTTGCCTCATATAACAGTAGCAGATAAGACGAGTTGTCTTGCAATGAATTATCCTTGGAGAAATTCCGATATCAATTTTGATAACTCTATTTCTGGCTTCCTGGCGCTTTTTCAAGTGGTAAGTTTTATTGGTGTTGTTAATCGGTTTTAGGTTATTTTAATATGGGATTTCTATGCTTTGCCTTCTATTTGAATCCAGCACATCTCTATAATATATTTAAAATGATTACATATGGTCAGGAATGGATTTACTTGGGGTGCAGAGGGGTAGACGCACCCCGACCCTTGGCCAAGAGGGGTGCAGGAGTGATGCCAATTTCCGTATCAAAACCAAATTTTGGATTTGGAAGGACCATTATCACACAAAAATAGGGTTGCCTAGATGGTCATTCTGACAAGCTCAGCCCTTTGACACTGCCGGGGGTCCTCAGTGATGAAGTACCTTGCCTCGGTCGACGGTCACGCCCTGCTTCATGGCTAGCACCCGCTGAGCACCCCCTGCCAGATCTATCCCTGAATATGGTTAGTTATTTGGTTAGTTGGGTGAGGTGTTATTCAGTAATCAATTTCCTGGCAACAACGTTGCACATTATACCTACATTCTACTTTCATCAAACTACATAAATGATGAAATATTCAAAGGTATTTCATTATATAATAATCTAAATAAAGAATTCAAGCGATCTCAGTGGTCGAGAGATTATGATCTATTAGAGAACAGATGCACGGATTGCGTCATGTAAACATCGTTTTGTTTTTTACGGCATAAAAATGAGGGAAATATTTGAAAAATTCAACTATTTAAACAGTTACTTTTCTTTTTGTCAGGCAACATTCGAAGGTTGGATCGAAATAATGGCTGACGCTGCAGATGTTACAGAGGTATATACACTGTTCTATTTTAACATTTCTTTATCCCGACTGAATTGGGATGACTATATGCTCGTAGTTTGTCACTTTGAGGTGGACGGAAAGCCTTAACAGGTTGTGCAACCCAATTGACAAAGGTTCCGAAGGTTAGTTCGTGGTCAGTGCCTAAGGGTTACCCGGAGTACCCGGAGAAAAACCTCAATGAGTTTATCAAGAACACTGACGTTACCCAACCTGAGTAAATCCCTGCCCTCGACCTGCTGTATTGCCAGCTTAACTCAGAGGTAAGGGACAGCGCGCTTCCTTAGAACGTGTTTATTTAAACATTTGAACATGTTTAAAAAGTTTTGATGAAGCTTTTATCGTGTTTAATACGTTTCACTTTCAAAACTGTTCCAGGTTGACAAACAGCCAGAAAGAGACAAGAATCACATGGCTCACCTCTACTCTGTCGTTTTCGTGTTGTTTGAATTGTTTTTCGTGCTCAATCTGTTTGTCGGAGTAATCATTGATAATTTTAACCGTCTAAAGAGAGAATACGAGAGTAGTATAGGGAAGAGGGGTTTTGCGGCGGGCGGTGCACTTAGCACCGCCCATGACGTCATCATTTCTTAAGTATTTTAATTTATTCAGACTTATGTTAATTTATTTAAACTTACTACAGTGCTAATGGCTTTTCTTAACATTTTTTAACCGCTCCGTTTGTTTATCTATAGTTTTAAGGATTGGTCCTCTGGGATTGGTCTTATTTTGAGTACAACATAGAACCTTTGAAAAACATTTGAAATTTACTAAAATTTTCAGTTTATATGCAACTAAAATACACTTATCGCATGCGGTGCATCGATAACGCAAATCATACCCATGTATACGCATGCGCAGTAGTAATAACGTTTAAAATTTACTAAAATTTTCAGATTATATGCAATTGAAATGCACCTACCACATGTGGTGCATCGATTACACAAATCATACACAATTATACGCATGCGCAGTGGTGGTTTTTATTAGGGTCGATGCGGGGTCGATGTGAGGTCGATGTAGGGTCGATGTGAGGTCGATGTAGGGTCGATGTAGGGTCGATGTAGGGTCGATGTAGGGTCGATGGCCAAACAAGCCAAACAGGCCAAACAGGCAGGAGCAGGAATGACAAGAAACCATTTTATTTGTAATATGATCGTGTAAGTATGCCTTGTACGTACACAATGGGATTTTGCAGCAGTTGTCTGGAAATTCTCTAAAGCTCCTATGGAGCTTTTGTTGAGCTTCTGTGAAGCTTCAGTGGAGCTTCTGTAAAGCCTCTGTAAAGCTTCTGTGAAGCTTCTGTAGAGCTTCTGTGGAGCTTCTGTAGAGCTTCTGTGGAGCTTCTGTAGATGCGAGGTCGATGTGGGGCACCGGTTCGAGTCCGGTTCGCTAGATGTAAACATTTCGGGGTTCTGTAGGGGTTCTGTAGGGGTTCTGTAGGGGTTCTGTAGGGGTTCTCTCGGGGTTCTCTCGGGGTTCCCTCGGGGTTCCCTCGGGGTCCCCTCGGGGTTCTCTCGGGGTTCTCTCGGGGTTCCCTCGGGGTTCCCTAGTGGTTCCCTTGGGGTTCCCTCGGGGTTCCCTCGGGGTTCCCTTAGGGTTCCCTCGGTTTTTATTAAAAAAAAAAAATTTTAAAGGCCAATCGGGCAGTAAGAGCCCGCATATCGAAATAAACAGCGGGACGCATCTTAACGCGTCCCGGGGTCCCGTTTGACAAAATGTGTAGGTCTTGCCATGGAACAGTCTTACGGGACGTCGGGATGCGTTAAGATGCGTCCCGCTGTTTATTTCGATATGCGGGCTCTTACTGCCCCATTGGCCTTTAAAAATTTATTTATTTTTAATAAAAACCGAGGGAACCCTAAGGGAACCCCGAGGGAACCCCGAGGGAACCCCAAGGGAACCACTAGGGAACCCCGAGGGAACCCCGAGAGAACCCCGAGGGGACCCCGAGGGAACCCCGAGAGAACCCCGAGAGAACCCCTACAGAACCCCTACAGAACCCCTACAGAACCCCGAAATGTTTACATCTACCGAACCGGACTTTGAACCGGTGCCCCACATCGACCTCGCATCTACAGAAGCTCCACAGAAGCTCTACAGAAGCTCCACAGAAGCTCTACAGAAGCTTCACAGAAGCTTTACAGAAGCTTTACAGAGGCTTTACAGAAGCTCCACTGAAGCTTCACAGAAGCTCAACAAAAGCTCCATAGGAGCTTTAGAGAATTTCCAGACAACTGCTGCAAAATCCCATTGTGTACGTACAAGGCATACTTACACGACCATATTACAAATAAAATGGTTTCTTGTCATTCCTGCTCCTGCCTGTTTGGCCTTTCTCGCCTGTTTGGCTTGTTTGGCCATCGACCCTACATCGACCCTACATCGACCCTACATCGACCTCACATCGACCCTACATCGACCTCACATCGACCCTACATCGACCCCGCATCGACCCTAATAAAAACCACCACTGCGCATGCGTATAATTGTGTATGATTTGTGTAATCGATGCACCACATGTGGTAGGTGCATTTCAATTGCATATAATCTGAAAATTTTAGTAAATTTTAAACGTTATTACTACTGCGCATGCGTATACATGGGTATGATTTGCGTTATCGATGCACCGCATGCGATAAGTGCATTTTAGTTGCATATAAACTGAAAATTTTAGTAAATTTTAAATGTTTTTCAAAGGTTCTATGTTGTACTCAAAATAAGACCAATCCCAGAGGACCAATCCTTAAAACTGTAGATAAACAAACGGAGCGGTTAAAAAATGTTAAGAAAAGCCATTAGCACTGTAGTAAGTTTAAATAAATTAACATAAGTCTGAATAAATTAAAATACTTAAGAAATGATGACGTCATGGGCGGTGCTAAGTGCACCGCCCGCACCGCCCGCCGCAAAACCCCTCTTCCCTATACTACTTACGAGAGTGGCGCGGTGGGGTTATTTCTTACTGAGTCACAGAGGGCCTGGTATGATACCTTGAAGAAGGCCGCTAGCAAGAAACCACGGAAAGTCGCCAAGAGACCAAAGGTATCATATGCTTAATATCATTTTACTAAGTTTTACTCGTTTTTGACATCACAATTATTGCACACATACGGGAAACTTCCGTTCGACCAATCAAAGCATTTCTTTACATGCTCTGGCGTCATGCATATGGCGACGTGCTGACGTGCATGATTTCAAAGCTATTTTCGAGTTTCGGAAAATGCACAAATAAAGCATTGCAGAGACCAGGATTTTTTATCTTCCAACTTCTCGCGTGCTCAACAATTCGATTGGGCAGGCCAAATCATGAAAAAATTCTTAATTTATCGCCATGCAAACACACACAGAACATTAAAATTTGTTAGCTAGCTCAATTTACGAAAATGATGCATAATCAGGATCGAAATAAGTAAGCAACTATATTAAATGTATTTAGATATTATAAACTTATTTTAAAACAACAAACAGTTTAAATATATCTAGTATGACTACATATGATGTGCTTTGCAAATACATTCTCTAAAATTCTACGTATTGTTTCAATAATATCATATACATATACAATTTAAAATCTTATTATATCATTATTACTTCCACAAGGAGGTTATGTTTTCAGTGTTTGTTTGTCAGCATAATAACTCAAAAACTATTAAAGTTCACTACAAAAGTTTGTGGAACTAATGGTCAGACTCATATGCCTGCAAGGAAAATTCGAATAAATTTTGGTTCAATATGAAATTTTGGAAATGTTTGTCATGTCTTTCCGGGCTGAAAAGAATTGAATGCGTTTACCTATTTATTAGTGCATGCATGTAATATATTTTACGCATGCATTCTTCGCTTTAGGTATGCAGTCTATGCATAATGGCATGGCAAATTAAATCGACCAAAAATGCACAAATTTCTAAATTTATTTTAAGATACGAGAACTTCATTAAGCTAAGACATTAAATTGAAATTTATATAGTTCATGCAGAAGAAGCACCCAGGTACTTTTGAGTTCAATGGTATGACCTCTCTAAATAAGTAGATTATCTAGAATAATTATCAATAAAATCTATAGATAAATAAATGAATGCGTCAATGGGCCAATCATGCAATTAATAAATCAAACAATCAATTAAGACACTAAAACTTTATGAATGACGTTCTGTTCCAAAGTATAAAATGCAAGCATTTTACTGTCATGTTTATTAAAACCTAAATCTAAATTCCTTTACAAATCATGTGGCACATTTCCCTGCCCTGACTGTAGTAAAGGAGATACAAGTCTCGTCCTGGAAGGAAAATTGTATACAGATGTCCCGTTTTTCCAACGTAATACAAGAACTGTCTAATTTTCCTGTGGTTTCCGTTTCCTCTTGAAACAAAGTTTCCAAAATGTGAGCAATTTTTTGTCCAATATTCCATATATAAGAGGATTTACTGAATGTGATCCAACAACTCTTAAAATATTAGACAAATATAATATCCAAACATATTTCTTCAGTAGATTATCTTCGCCAGCGATCTTCAAAATAAAATACACTGACGCAGGAAGATTTCCAACTCCATAGCAAAGAACGGTACTGAGACAAACAAGGAAAGTTCGTCGATTTCGAATATATTTCAGAATTTTAGATGAAGAGCTAGAGTTACTTTGTGTCGCTGGATTTGAACATAAACTCTTCAGGTATTTGTTTTGTTTCAAGAGTGCCCGATATACTTTATAATACAGTACAGCCATAACTATTGTTGGAGAAAAATAGAAGAAGATTATTGTGTATGCATGAATGAACATCCAATAAGCGTAATTCTGCTGTACAAAACATTCAGGCATATATGTTCCATAACCTGCAATCAAGCCGACAATGTACCCCAAACCACAAACAACTTTCAATTTCCGTCGACTGACGGCATGTTTTAAGGGATGAACAGCAGCGTGATAACGAAGCACTGCGATGATCAACATCATGTATAATCCTGCGACTCGAAAGAGGTAACATATATCATAGAAAAGACAATACATGACGGGATTTTCAAGGGAAAACAGTTTTTCGACAAGAAAGACTACAACCAGCCATCCCAGATCACAGATTGCAAGATGTAAAACAAGAAAGTAATAGTTGTTCTTCAACAAACGTCTTTGTCTTGATATGGAAATGATAACCAATATGTTACCGAGAATTCCAAATAAAAGAATTGAAATCGAGGAATATCTGTAGGCATCATGTGCAGCTGTCTTCTCCATCGTTTCGTTCAGGTGATTTGAATTGTGACTTTCATTGCCGATATACATTTCACGACCAAACTGCAGGTAGCTCGTTTGTGCAGTTCTCTCGAATAACAGAACATGCAAATGGCAAAAATAATTTACATTAGTACAATATGTCAATATACACGACCAGACCAGAAGTATCTTGCCAATAAGAAGTGAACACGTAAGAAACATATAACAACATACGTCATGGCACTAGACAAAGTGCTTCAGAAAATTACACTTAGAATAACCGTTTAGGCAAAAAATGCAATCAGTATTTCAGATGCAATCAGTATTTTTAACTCTAATTTTAAACCTATAAATATTACAGTTACCTGTTTTTAACTGGTTAATATAAAGTATAGATGTATATGAAAATAACATTTACGAAAAATGAAATATTATATGTAGTATTGTATTTCGCTAGTTTCCATAATATTTTATTACAAATTAGAATCAATTACGGAGAAATATAAGTTTGTGAATACTCTCAAGAAATTACACCCAGCGCTCTCTAGTGTTTGTTCATGCAGGATATTAATGATTTCCAAACAAAACAGGTGCAGCAACGTTCATTGTAAAAAGTTAACCTATCTCATATCATCAGTTTGGCAGAGCATTGCAAACTTTGTGAAGGTTTATATTGCCTTTTAGAATAACTGCTTTCAGCATAAAAAGGAATCAGTATTTTAGATTCAAGATTTTTTAAACTTAATAAACCTATCAATCGTACAGTTACCTGTTTCTAACTTTTAACATAAAGTAAATGTGCATGAAAATAACATTTAACGGGAAATGAAACATTATATATGTATAGTATTGTATTCTTTCTGCTAGTTTTCATAATATAATTTTATTATAAGGAATTAATTTAAGGAGAAATGTAAGTTTGTGACTACCCTCAAGAAATGACATCCCGTGCTCTAGAGTTTGTTCATAGATATTAACAATTTCGAAACTAGACAGGTGCATTACGTAATTCATTGTAAAAAGTTAATCTATCTCATATCATCAGTTTAGCAGAGCATCAAACGTTGTGAAAGTTTATATATATTGCCTTTTAGAATAACTGTTTTGAGAATAACTGTTTTGAGAATAACTGGAATTCGTGTTGTGACGTTTGTATTGTATTCTTTCTGGTATAATAGTTTTCATAATATTTTATTGCAAACAATAAATTACAGAGAAATGTAAGTTTGTGAATACCCTCAAGAAATGACATCCCGTGCTGAAGAGTTTGTTCATGCATGATACTAACAATTTCTAAACTAGACAGGTGCATCACGTTCATTGTAAAAAGTTAACATATCTCATATCATCAGTTTACGATTTAGCATCAAACTTTGTGAAGGGTTATATTGCCTTTTAGAATAACTGCTTTCAGCATAAAAAGGAATCAGTATTTTAGATTCGAGATTTTTTAAACCTAATAAACCTATGAATCGTACAATTACTTAAAGATAAATATAAGTTTGTGAATACCCTCAGGAAATGACATCCCGTGCTCTAGAGTTTGTTCATGGATATTAACAATTTCGAAACTGGACAGGTGCATTACGTAATTCATTGTAAAAAGTTAACCTATCTCATATCATCAGTTTAGTAGAGCGCAGGGTTGGCGCTAGGGGGGGGCTACAGCCCCCTGTCGGGGAACTCTAGCCCCCCGCCCCATCGGGGAAAAATTGCTCTTTCGTCGGCGAAGAATCTATGTCTTGTAACGAGCGTGACAATTCTATTTTACCGCAAAATACCCTCAAAACGCAGGAAATACCGTTTCAGAGACTCAAAATTCAAACATTTTCCTGGGGGAGCATGCCCCCGAACCCCCCAGGTTGAACATCAGATAAAAAGTTTGACTGTCTCTAAGAACTTAGACCCCTCGTCGGGGACCCTAGCACCCTCATCGGGGAATTCCTGGCAGAGCGTCAAACGTTATGCAAGTTTATATATATTGCCTTTTAGAATAACTGTTTTGAGCATGAATAGGAATTCGTGTTGTAACGTTTGTATTGTATTCTTTCTGGTAGTTTTCATAATATTTTATTGCAAACAATAAATTACAGAGAAATGTAAGTTTGTGAATACCCTCAATTAAGAAATGACATCCCGTGCTGAAGACTTTGTTCATGCATGATATTAACAATTTCTAAACTAGACAGGTGCATCACGTTCATTGTAAAAAGTTAACATATCTCATATCATCAGTTTACGATTTAGCATCAAACTTTGTGAAGGGTTATATCGCCTTTTAGAATAACTGTTTTGAGCATAAAAAGGAATCAGTATTTTAGAAGCTGCAAGATCTTCAGTTTAAACCTTGTCAACCTATAAACCTTACAGTTCACTTTTTCTAACTTTTTAACAGAGTATTGTACATGAAAATAACATTGACGAAAAATTAAACATTGCATAGTATTGTATTCTTTCTGCTAGTTTTCATAATATATTTTTATTACAAATAATTAATTGCAGAGAAATGAAAGTTTGTGAATGCCCTCAAGAAATAACAGCCCGTGTTCTAGAGTTTGTTCATGGATATTAACAATTTCTATGAACTTGACAGGTGTATCACGTTTGTTGTAAAAAGTTAACCTATCTCATATCATCAGTTTGGCAGAGCATTGCAAACTTTGTGAAGGTTTATATTGCTTTTTATAGAATAACTCTTTTGAACATAAAAAGGTATCAGTATTTTAGATGCAAGATCTTCTTAAACCTTATAAACCTATAAACCTTACAGTTCACTTTTTCTAACTTGTTAAGATAAAGTAAATGTATACGAAAATAAAATTTACAAAAAATGTAACATTACATGTAGTATTGTATTCTTTCTGCTATAGTCTCCATTATATAAATATTTTATTGCAAAGAATTAACTAAGGAGAAACGTAAGTTTGCGAAAACCTCAAGAAATGACAGCCCGTGTTGTAGAGTTTGTTCATGGATATTAACAAATTCGAAACTAGACATGAATGCAGGTACATCACGTTCATTGTAGAAAGTTAACCTATCTCATATCATCAGTTTAACAGAGCATTAAACTTTGTGAAGGTTTATATTGCCTTTTAGAATAACTGTTTTGAGCGTCAAATGGAATCCGTATTTTAGCCTTATAAAACGTTATAAACCTGTAAACCTTACAGTTTACTTTCCTAACTTTTTAACATTGCGTAAATGTACATGAAAATAACATTTAACGAAAAATGAAACATTATATGTATAGTATTGTATTCTTTCTGCTAGTTTTCATAATATTTTATTGCAAATAATAATTACAGAGAAATAAAAGTTTGTAATACCCTCAAGAAATGACGCTCAGTGCTCTAGAGTTTGTTCATAAATGACACCCAGTGCATGAATATTAACAATTTCTAAACTAGACAGGTGCATCACGTTGATTGTAAAATTTTGTGAAGGTTCATATTGCTTTTTAGCCTGCGTGCAGGTCTACACAGAAATTTCGTTTCCTGTATAGACTGCGAATCGGCGGGCAAAAGCTTGTTCTGTCACGTGGTTAAACTCCGCATTGATTAAGGCTAAAATATGCCTTAATTAAGGCGCATTCTCAAAATCCTGTCCTTCCAGCAAGGAATTGTCTAGAACAGACGCCATCTTTGCTTATTAAATATATTATTCTGCATAATTATAGATTAGCCAATCACAGTTTTCCCCGGATTCTCGGGGAAATCCACGTGACAGAACAAGCTTTTGCCCGCCGATTCGCAGTCTATACAGGAAACGAAATTTCTGTGTAGACCTGCACGCAGGCTAATTGCCTTTTAGAACAACTGTTTTGAACATAAACAGCATGCAGTCACTATTTTGAATAGAAGATGTTTTTAAACTTTAACCGTAGCTATAAATCGCACAGTTATATACCTGTTTATAACTTTTTAACATAAAGTGAAGATTATGCTTGTTGTTCTTGCTGTTGATGTTGATGTTGATGTTGCATGTATGGCGGCCGTGGTGGTGTTGCTGGTGTTGGTGTTGGTGCTGTTCTTGGTCTTAGTGTTGTTTGTTGTTGATGACGCATTTCAAAGATTACGAGTTAGCATCAAAAAGGTATAAAAAATGTGATCCCCGAAAATAATCGCAAATCTGCTCTGAATTTTTCTGTACAATTTGGCCGGTAAAATTATCAGTCAAACTATAGTTATGCGATAAAAGGAGGTTTGCGCCGTAAGTGCAATGCATCAAAGTAAAAAAATATTTATCTCCATAAAAACATACACACAACTTCAAAATTTGTTAGCTAGCTCAAATCAATTTATTTTAAGATCAATATTATAAACTTGTTTTAAAACTACAAACATTTTTATTAAACATTTTATATTTTGCATGTACTTTGCAAATACATTCTCTAAAATTTTGCGTCTTGTTTCAATAATGTCATTATTACCTGCGCCGGAAGGTTACGTTTTTCAGTGTTTGTCTGTCGACAAAATAAGTCAAAAACTATCATCAAAACGTTTACTACAAAAATTTGTGGAACTAATGGTCAGACCAATGATATGCCATGCACAAATGGATTAAATTTTTGTTCAAAATTTTGGATGAGAAATTTACAAATGTTTTCCGGACTGAAAAGAACTGAATGCGTTTACTTTTATTAGTGCATGCATGTAATATATTTTGTGCATGAATACTTCGATTGCTTGCAGAGGTCTGCTTAATGTCCTCTAGTGTTAAACATGTTTAAACGCATGGCAAATTAGATCGACCAAAAATGCACAAATTCTTATAAATTTATTGACAATACGAGAACTCAAATAAGGTAAGGCATTAAATTGATATTTATGTAGTTCGTGCCTCTCTAAATAAAATATTTTATCTGGAATAATTATCAATAAAATCATTAGATAAATAAATCAACGTGACAATGACTAATCATGCCATTTAAAATAAATCAAACTATAGATTAAAACACTAAAATCTATGTATGAAGTTCTGTTCCAAAGTATAAAATGCAAGCATTTTTACTGTAATGTCTATTAAAACTTAAATCTAAATTCCTTCACAAATCATGAGGCACATTGCCCTGCCCTGCCCTGATTGTAGTAAAGGAGATACAAGTTTCATCCTGGAAGGACAATCGTCCATATATAGATCATAGAGATGTCTCTTTTTTCCAACGTAATACAAGAACTGTTTAATTTTCATGTGTTCTTCGTTTCTTCTTGGAACACACTTTCCAAAATGTGAGCAACTTTTTGTCCAATATTCCATATATAAGAGGATTTACCGATTGTGATCCAGCAACTCTTAAAACATCAGCCAAATGCGTTATCCAATCATATTTCTTCAGTAGATTATCTCCGCCGGCGACCCTCAAAATATAGTATACAGACGCAGGAAGATTTCCAACTCCATAGCAAAGAACGATACTGAGACACACAAGAAAAGTTCGTCGATTTCGAATATATCTCAGGATTTTGAAGGAAGAGCTAGAGTTACTTTGTGTCGCTGGATTTAAACATAAGCTCTTCAGGTATTTGTTTTGTTTCATGAGTGCTCGATATACTCTATAATAAAGTACAGCCATAGCTATTGTTGGAGCAAAATATAAGAAGATTATTGCGTATGCATCATTGAACCTCCAATAAGCCACGTTATTCTGCTGTACAAAACATTCAGGCATAAATGTTCCATAACCTGCAATCGCTTCAATAATGTACCCTAAACCACAAACGACTTTCAATTTCCGTCGACTGATGGCATGTTTTAAGGGATGTATAGCAGCGTGATAACGAAGCACTGAGATGATCAACATCATGTATACTCCTGCGACTCGAAAGACGTAAACTATATTACAGACAAGACAATAAATGATGGAATTATACGGTAAAAACTGTTTTTCGACATGAGAGAGTTAATTTTGTCCACGAAGAATACAACCAGCCATCCCAGATCACAGATCGCAAGGTGTAAAACAAGAAAGTAATAGTTGTTCTTCAACAATCTTCTTTGTCTTAATATGCAAATGATAACCAAAATGTTACTGAAAATCCCAAATACAACAACAGAAATATAAGAATATCTGTAGGCATCATATGTTGTCTTCCCCATTGTCTCGTTGCTGCTATATACAATTCACGACTAAACTGCAGATAGCTCGTTCGTGCAGTTCTTGAAAAGCCGAACAAATGGCAAAAATAATTTACTTTAGTATAATATACACGACCAGACCAGATGTATTCTGCCAATAAGAAGTGAACGCGTAAGAAACATATGACAACATACGTCGTAGCACTAGACAAAGTGTTTCAGTCCAGAAAATGCCACTTTGAACTGTCCAAGCATAAAAAGGAATACAGTCTTTATTTAAAATGCAAGAATTTTCAAACTTTAAACCTATAATCCCTAGATTTACCTGTTTCTAACTTTTTAACATAAAGTAAATCTAACTTTTAACATCAAATTAATTAATCAAATTATTTATACTTTAAAATCAGGATTAGAATTTCCAATATCGATATGTCTTCGAATATGCTAAAAACATATTGCAGGAGCTATTGAATATTCAGGCGTCGTTTATTGATATTTCAAGAACGTACTTGAAGCATTATGTACCAATATGGTCACTTTATTAAACGCGCCGAAAAAAAACAAATTATTGATCCAAGCTGTTCATATATAGGATATTACACGGCGGCGCGAAGATATGAATTTTATCTTCGAGTGGTGAAAACAATATTTTACGAATGAGCGCAGCGAATGAGTAAAATGTTGTTTTCAACACGAGATGATAAAATTCATATCTTCAAGCCACCGTGTAATGTTCTTTTTATTATATAGTCATCGTGAAATTGACAACTTCAAACACAAAGCCATTGGCGGGAAATGATCACGTGATCGATATCCTCACTAGTGAAGATATGGAAAATATGTCACGGCATATTTTCCTTATCTTACTGTCTACTATATAATAAAAAAACATATTTATAAAACCACAATTAAAGCAAAACATGTTTTGTGGGAGAAGGGGTTCTGGAGTGTGAAGACACATATTATGACAAACATCATCCCTACTCACGTCACACCCTAAGCTGAACTGATTGACTGAACTGAATGCTCTGACCATAAAGCAGAGCCTTGCCAGGGGTAGCCATTCCCTGAGGACCCTGAACCAAGAAACACTTGGACAGTCCTTAATCTGACCAAGTGGAATTAAACCCAGGACAGTCCTTAATAACCTGACCCAGGGCGCTAGACCCATATGGGCAGTCCTTAACCAGACCAAGGGGCGATAAACCCCTATGTGGACAGTCCTTAATTATATGGTATATGTGTGACGTATATTATGTCTATGGACCCGAACCAAAAAAACCGAGACTTCAACCCGAACCAAAAATTTATTAATCAAAATAGTCTGCGACCGAAAATGTTGCTTTTTACCTATATACATACTAAAGTAAAGGCATTATCTAGCAGCAACATTGTTTGTGTCTCTTTCCAAAACGTCCTTTCTCGAGTCCTTGATCCAGTATATGGTGTTGAAGACAGTTGATGATAGCTGCTTCCATTTGTATATAATAGCTATTATTTCCATAATATATTAACTACCAATATTATATCAATGAATTTGCAATTTTGAACATATTCAAGGTAACTCGAACTTAGAGCAAACGTCAGGCTGAATAGCCAAAGAGGTGAGTGGGTGGGAAATTCTTTCAATAACTTGAGTAAGCAAAGCGCTCAGTATAAATGATATGATCTTGTTAGCATCCTGCAAGTTATGCGCTAATTAACTTGTATTATATTGCGCGTTATGATTGGTCAATTTGTTAGTAGGAAGCGTTACCATGAAATATCAAGGGCTGTCCACGTGAAAGTATGCCCAATGACGAAAATGATCTTTGAACTATCTGTCAATAAGTAAAACTAAACAATGCGTTCCTTGCGGCCTGGACGGGAGGAATCACCGCTTCTGAAACAGAAACATATCTGATATCTTGCTTAACATACTAGCTTCAACGCGTTGTCTCATTAACTTAAATTTATACTGTCTATAAATTTGCTTTAACATACCGCAACGGAAATCATGTATATTTCTGCGACTTCTATATGGCTATCTGTAAAACAAGGAACGGGGAATCAAGGAACGGAACGAGGAAAGGAATTACTGTAGAAGCCGGAATCTGTAAAACCCGGAATTGTAAAAGCCGGAATTTGTAAAACCTGGAACTGTAAAACCCGGAGTCTGTAAAACACAGGAACTGTAAAGCTGGAATCTGTAAAACCCGGGACTGTAAAAGCCGGAATCTGTAATAGCGTGTCTCATTGTGTGCCAATTCCTGCTTCTAAAGCTCCATGTAGAATAGATTATTTTATCTGCATTCGCTATAGTATTTAATCCTCGTGTTTGTTTTTAGCATTTTCAGGAAATTACCAATGTCAAATAGCGAACGAGAAAATGTTTGGTCGTATCGGTAGGAAAATAAGCGCATTAGAGTATTTTGCAGGAGTAAAGGATAACCGTATGGTTTTCCTTGCAGGATTGCGTGATCCTAACACGCGCGATGCTGCGCGACTTTTGAGCTGATAGGCGAGTATTTTTAGCTTTCAGAAAGTCGAGCAATATCCCAAGTGTTAGGATCACACAATCCTGCACGGAAAACCATTTAGTAACTATTTTATAAAATAACGACAAAGAAACAACGTTAAAACTTTATTAAATAAATGATGAAGTGTATTTTCGACTAACTTGTCAACGTCTTCCTCTGTTGCTAGAGCGAACCTCCGTTCCTTGTTTTCGTTCATTCTCTTCTCGTTCGACATATTTTAATTGTCAAATTTTAATCAGAAGTTGAAAATGCATTTTTTAAAACCCCGCGAAGCGCCTACAATTTTCCGTACATGATTGTCTCATCCCCTGCACGGGTATTGACCAATCACTGCTCACGTAGTAAACATGTTATTTTATAATACGCTTTGAATCGACAAATATTCAAATGGTAATATTATGTCAGTTCAAACCAGAAATGTTTAGGCAACAGGTTTGTACATCTGAAAAATATGGCTACGTATATGCGCGTTTTATCGGTGAATATCGAGAAATAGTTCAAGACGAAAACCGTCATCCTGTGTTCTTGTTATAGCGAATACAGATAAAATAATCTATTCTACATGGAGCTCTAGAAGCAGAAATATACACACAATGAGACACGCTATTACAGATTCCGGCTTTTACAATTCCGGGTTTTACAGATTCCGGCTTTTACAGTTCCGGTTTTACAGATTCCGACTTTTACAGTTCCTCGATTCCTGTCTTCGTTCCGTTCCTCGTTCTGTTCCTCGATTCCCCGTTCGTTGTTTTACAGATAGCCAGGTACATGCGCATATATATATATATATATATATATCTTGGTGTGTTCGACAACACGCCTTTGACTTTTGTAGAACCACACATTGGTGTGTTACAGAACACACCTCACACGGATTTTTAAAAAAACACAGTATGGTATGAAAGAAAATACCTTTTAAAGTTGCTTCCTACATTTTTGAAACATAGTTGATTTCCTATTTCGATCCGAATTTTTCGACAATTATTGTTGGTTGCAAAACAAGGAGAGTCTGACTTGTTCAAAACAGTGACTGGAGAGTTCATTGCGTTGCCTATGGCTATAATTTTTGCATTTCGTTTCAAGAAAAAAGAGCATAATTAGTAGTGAAATGTCTCCATAAAAACATACACACAACTTAAATTTTTTTAGCTAGCTCAAATCAATTTATTTTATGATCAATATTAGCTATAAACTTGTTCTATAACAATATAGAAACAGTTTGATTAAGCATTTTTTATGACGACATTTGCATGTACTTTGCAAATACATTTTCTAAAATTCTTCGTCTTGTTATAATAATATCATATAATATACAATTTAAAATCTATATCATTATTACCTTCGCCAGGAGGTTATGTTTTCGATTCAGTGTTTGTCTGTCTGTCTGCAGAATTATTCAAAAACTATAAAAAAATGTTTACTAAAAGGGATTGTGGAACTAATGGTCAGATTCATATGCCAAGGACATATCGAAAATATTTTGGTTCAATTTGAAATTTTGGATGAGAAATATACAAATGTTTGTCTTGTTTTTCCGGGCTGAAAAGAACTGAATGCGTTTACTTATATTAGTGCATGCATGTAATATATTTTGTGCAGGAATACTTCACTTCGTCTATGCAGTCTATAATGTCCTCTAGTGTTAAACATGTTTAAATGCATGGCAAATTTGATCGACCAAAAAGGCACAAATTCCTAAATTTGTTGAAGGTATACGAGATCTTCAATAAGCCAAGGCAACTGAAATTGAAATTTATATAGTTCATGCCTCTCTAAATAGAATATTTTATTTAGAATAATTATCAATAAAATTGATACATAAATAAATCAACGTGACAATGACCAATCATGCAATTTAAAATAAATCAAACTATAGATTAAAACACTAAAAACCTATGTATGAAGTTCTCTTCCAAAGTATAAAATGTGATCCAGCAACGATGAATGTGATCCAGCAACTCTTACAACATCAGCCAAATAGCCAATCCAAACATATTTCTTCAGTAGATTATCTCCTCCAGCGATTTTCAAAATAAGGTACACAGACATAGGAATATTTCCAACTCCATAACAAAGAACGGTACTGAGACAAACAAGAAAAGTTCGTCGATTTCGAATATATTTCAGAATTTTGGATGAAGAGCTAGAGGTACCTTGTGTCGCTGGATTTGAACGTAAGCTCTTCAGATATTTGTTTTGTTTCACGAGGGCCCGATGTACTTTATAATACAGTACAGCCATAACTATTGTTGCAGCAAAATAGAAGAAGGTTATTGTGTATGCATAAATGAACATCCAATAAGCCACGTTATTCTGCAGTACAAAACACCCAGGCATAAATGTTCCATAACCTGCAACCACGCCAAGAATGTACCCCAAACCACAAACAACTTTCAATTTCCCTGGACTGATGGCATGTTTTAAGGGATGAACAGCAGCGTGATAACGTAGCACTGCAATGATCAACATTATGTATAATCCTGCGCCTCGAAAGACGTGACGTATATCATGGAAAAGGCAATACATGATGGAATTACGAGGGAGAAACGGTTTTTCGACAAAAGGGAGGTTAATGACGTGTATGCAAAAGTCTACAATCAGCCATCCCAGATCACAGATTGCGAGATGTAAAACAAGAAGGTAGTAGTTATTTTTCAACAATCTTCTTTGTCTTAATATGGAGATGATAACCAACATGTTACCGAGAATCCCAAATAAAATAACTGAAATATAAGAATATCTGTAGGCATCACATCCAGTTGTCTTCTCCATTGTTTCGTTCAGGTTATTTGAATTGTGACTTTCGTTGCTGATATATACAATTCACGACCAAACTGGTAGCTCGTTTGTGCAGTTCTCTCGAATATGCAAATGGCAAAAATAATTTACATTAGTGCAATATGTCAATATACACGACCAGACCAGAAGTATCCTGCCAATAAGAAGTGAACACGTAAGAAACATATAACAACATACGTCATGGCACTAGGCAAAGTGCTTTACACTTAGAATAACCGTTTAGGCACAAAATGGAATCAGTATTTCAAATGCAAGAATTTTTTAACCCTAATGTTAAACCTATAAATATTACAATTACCTGTTTTTACTGGTTAATATAAAGTATAGATGTATATGAAAATAACATTTACGAAAAATGAAATATTATATGTAGTATTGTATTTGGCTAGTTTCCATAATATTTTATTACAAATTAGAATCAATTACGGAGAAATGTAAGTTTGTGAATACTCTCAAGAAATGACACCCAGTACTCTATAGTGTTTGTTCATGCAGGATATTAATCATTTCCAAACAAAACAGGTGCATCAACGTTCATTGTAATAAGTTAACCTATCTCATATCATCAGTTTAGCAGAGCATTGCAAACTTTGTGAAGGTTTATATTGCCTTTTAGAATAACTGTTTTGAGCATAAAAAGGAATCAGTATTTTAAATGCAAGATTTTTTAACCTTTAAACCTATAAATCGTACAGTTACCTGTTTCTAACTTTTTAACATAAAGTAAATGTACATGGAAATACCATTTACCGAAAAGTGAACATTATATATGTATAGTATTGTATTCTTTCTGCTAGTTTTCATAATATAAATTTTATTACAAGGAATTAATAAAGAGAAATATAAGTTTGTGAATACCCTCAGGAAATGACATCCCGTGCTCTAGAGTTTGTTCATGGATATTAACAATTTCGAAACTAGACAGGTGCATTAGGTAATTCATTGTAAAAAGTTAACCTATCTCATATCATCAGTTTAACAGAGCATCAAACTTTGTGAAGGTTTATATATATTGCCTTTTAGAATAACTGTTTTGAGAATAAAAGGAATTCGTGTTCTAATTTTTGTATTGTATTCTTTCTGGTAGTTTTCATAATATTTTATTGCAAACAATAAATTACAGAGAAATGTAAGTTTGTGAATACCCTCAATTAAGAAATGACATCCCGTGCTGAAAAGTTTGTTCATGCATGATATTAACAATTTCTAAACTAGACAGGTGCATCACGTTCATCGTAAAAAGTTAACATATCTCATATCATCAGTTTACGATTTAGCATCAAACTTTGTGAAGGGTTATATCGCCTTTTAGAATAACTGTTACGAGCATAAAAAGGAATCAGTATTTTAGAAGCTGCAAGATCTTCAGTTTAAACCTTGTCAACCTATAAACCTTACAGTTCACTTTTTCTAACTTTTTAACATAGAGTAAATGTACATGAAAATAACATTGACGAAAAATGAAACATTGCATATAGTATTGTATTCTTTCTGCTATAGTCTCCATTATATAAATATTTTATTGCAAAGAATTAATTAAGGAGAAACGTAAGTTTGCGAAAACCCTCAAGAAATGACAGCCCGTGTTGTAGAGTTTGTTCATGGATATTAACAATTTCGAAACTAGACATGAATGCAGGTACATCACGTTCATTGTAAAAAGTTAACCTATCTCATATCATCAGTTTAACAGAGCGAAGGTTTATATTGCCTTTTAGAATAACTCTTTTGAACATAAAATGGAATCCGTATTTTAGCTTTATAAAACGTTTTAAACCTGTAAACCTTACAGTTTACTTTTCTAACTTTTTAATATAGAGTAAATGTACATGAAAATAACATTTAACGAAAAATGAAACATTATATATATGTATAGTATTGTATACTTTCTGCTAATATTTCATAATATTTTATTGCAAAGAATAATTACGGAGAAATAAAAGTTTGTAATACCCTCAAGAAACGACACTCAGTGCTCTAGAGTTTGTTAATGGATGACACCCAGTGCATGAATATTAATCATTTCTAAACTAGACAGGTGCATCACGGTCATTGTAAGATTTTGTGAAGGTTTATATTGCCTTTTAGCCTGCGTGCAGGTCTACACAGAAATTTAGTTTCCTGTATAGATTGCGAATCGGCGGGCAAAAGCTTGTTCTGTCACGTGGTTAAACTCCGCATTAATTAAGGCTAAAATATGCCTTACTTAAGGCGCATTCTCAAAATCCTGTCCTTCCAGCAAGGAATTGTCTAGAACGGACGCCATCTTTGCTTATTAAATATATTATTCTGTATAATTATAGATTAGCCAATCACAGTTTTCCCCGGATTCTCGGAGAAATCCACGTGATAGAATAAGCTTTTGCCCGCCGATTCGCAGTCTATACAGGAAACGAAATTTCTGTGTAGACCTGCACGCAGGCTAATTGCCTTTTAGAATAAAAGTTTTGAACATAAACAGCATGCAGTCACTATTTTGAATAGAAGATGTTTTTAAACTTTAACCCTAGCTATAAATCGCACAGTTATATACCTGTTTATAACTTTTTAATATAAAGTAAAGATGATGCTTGTTGTTCTTGCTGTTGATGCTGGTGTTGCATGGTGGTGGTGGTGTTGATGTTGCTGGTGTTGGTGTTGGTGCTGTTGTTGATGCTGGTGTTGGTGCTGTTGTTGATGCTGGTGTTGATGCTGGTGTTGGTGCTGGTGCTGGTGTTGATGCTGGTGTTGGTGCTGGCGTTGGTGCTGTTGTTGATGCTGGTGTAGTTGCTGTTGCTGGTGTTGATGCTGGTGTTGGTGATGTTGTTGATGCTGGTGTTGGTGCTGGTGTTGTTGCTGGTGTTGGTGCTGTTGTTGATGCTGGTGTTGGTGCTGTTGTTGATGCTGTTGTTGATGCTGGTGTTGTTGCTGGTGTTGGTGCTGTTGTTGATGCTGGTGTTGGTGCTGTTGTTGATGCTGTTGTTGATGCTGTTGCTGGTGCTGGTGTTGGTGCTGGTGTTGGTGCTGTTGTTGATCCTGGTGTTGATGCTGGTGTTGTTGCTGTTGCCGGTGTTGGTGTTGGCGTTGGTGCTGTTGTTGGTGCTGGTGTTGATGCTGGTGTTGATGCTGGTGTTGATGCTGGTGGTGATGCTGGTGCCGGTGTTGATGCTGGTGTTGATGCTGGTGTTGTTGCTGTTGCTGGTGTTGGTGTTGGTGCTGGTGTTGGTGCTGGTGTTGATGCTGGTGTTGTTGCTGTTGCCGGTGTTGGTGTTGGCGTTGGTGCTGGTGTTGGTGCTGTTGTTGGTGCTGGTGTTGATGCTGGTGTTGATGCTGGTGTTGATGCTGGTATTGGTTCTGGTGTTGGTGCTGGTGTTGGTGTTGGTGTTGATGCTGGTGTTGATGCTGGTGTTGATGCTGGTGCTGGTGCTGGTGTTGATGCTGGTGTTGATGCTGGTGTTGATGCTGGTGTTGGTGCTAGTGCTTGTGTTGGTGCTGTTGTTGGTGCTGGTGTTGATGCTGGTGTTGATGCTGGTGTTGGTGCTGGTGTTGGTGCTGTTGTTGATGCTGGTGTTGTTGCTGTTGCTGGTGTTGATGCTGGTGTTGTTGCTGGTGTTGATGCTGGTGTTGGTGCTGGTGTTGGTGCTGTTGTTGGTGCTGTTGTTGATGCTGTTGTTGATGCTGGTGTT
The DNA here is from genome assembly GCA_016169945.1 of Trachythela sp. YZ-2020. Taxonomy (NCBI): domain Eukaryota; kingdom Metazoa; phylum Cnidaria; class Anthozoa; order Malacalcyonacea; family Clavulariidae; genus Trachythela; species Trachythela sp. YZ-2020. The sequence continues at coordinate 6,451,534 of JADLSH010000266.1, read as the reverse complement.
GTTGCTGTTGCTGGTGTTGATGCTGGTGTTGTTGCTGGTGTTGGTGCTGTTGTTGATGCTGATGTTGGTGCTGTTGTTGATGCTGTTGTTGATGCTGGTGTTGATGCTGTTGCTGGTGTTGGTGCTGGTGTTGGTGCTGTTGCTGGTGTTGGTGTTGGTGCTAGTGTTGGTGCTGGTGTTGATGCTGGTGTTGTTGCTGTTGCCGGTGTTGGTGTTGGTGTTGGGGTTGGTGCTGGTGTTGGTGCTGGTGTTGATGCTGGTGTTGATGCTGGTGTTGCTGTTGCTGGTGTTGGTGCTGGTGTTGGTGCTGTTGTTGGTGCTGGTGTTGATGCTGGTGTTGATGCTGGTGTTGATGCTGGTATTGGTTCTGGTGTTGGTGCTGGTGTTGATGCTGGTGTTGGTGCTGGTGTTGATGCTGGTGTTGATGCTGGTGTTGATGCTGGTGTTGATGCTGGTGTTGATGCTGGTGCTGGTGTTGGTGCTGGTATTGGTGCTGTTGTTGGTGCTGTTGTTGGTGCTGTTGTTGGTGCTGTTGTTGGTGCTGGTGTTGATGCTGGTGTTGATGCTGGTGTTGATGCTGGTGTTGGTGCTAGTGCTGGTGTTGGTGCTGTTGTTGGTGCTGGTGTTGATGCTTGTGTTGATGCTGGTGTTGGTGCTGGTGTTGGTGCTGTTGTTGATGCTGGTGTTGTTGCTGTTTCTGGTGTTGATGCTGGTGTTGTTGCTGGTGTTGGTGTTGCTGGTGTTGATGCTGGTGTTGGTGCTGGTGTTGGTGCTGTTGTTGGTGCTGTTGTTGATGCTGTTGTTGATGCTGGTGTTGTTGCTGTTGCTGGTGTTGATGCTGGTGTTGTTGCTGGTGTTGGTGCTGTTGTTGATGCTGATGTTGGTGCTGTTGTTGATGCTGTTGTTGATGCTGGTGTTGATGCTGTTGTTGGTGTTGGTGCTGGTGTTGGTGCTGTTGCTGGTGTTGGTGTTGGTGCTGGTGTTGGTGCTGGTGTTGATGCTTGTGTTGATGCTGGTGTTGATGCTGGTATTGGTGCTGGTGTTGATGCTGGTGTTGTTGCTGGTGTTGATGCTGGTGTTGGTGCTAGTGTTGATGCTGGTGTTGGTGCTGGTTTTGATGCTAGTGTTGGTGCTGGTGTTGGTGCTGTTTCTGTTGGTGTTGCTGGTGCTGGTGTTGGTCTTAGTGTTGTTTTTGTTTGTTTATTGTTTTTTGTTCGTCGTTTGTTTGTTGTTTGTTGTTGTGTCGCTTGTTGTTTGTTGCTCGTCACTTCAAAGTAAAAAAATATTTATCTCCATAAAAACATACACACAACTTTAAAATTTGTTAGCTAGCTCAAATCAATTTTTAAGACCAATATTCTAAACTTGTTTTAAAACTACAAACATTTTTATTAAACATTTTATATGACTACATATCAGTACTTTGCAAATACATTCTCTAAAATTTTGCGTCTTGTTTCAATAATATCATATATATATAAGAAGTCAAAAGAACTCAAATAAGCTAAGGCATTAAATTGATATTTATGTAGTTCATGCCTCTCGAAATATAATATTTTATCTAGAATAATTATCAATAAAATAATTAGATCAATAAATCAATGCGACAATGACCAATCATGCAATTTAAAATAAATCAAACTATAGATTAAAACACTAAAAACCTATGTATATGAAGTTCTGTTCCAAAGTATAAAATGCAAGCATTTTTACTGTCTTGACTATTTAAACCTAAATCTAAATTCCTTCACAAATCATGAGGCACATTTCCCTGCCCTGATTGTAGTAAAGGAGATACAAGTTTCATCCTGGAAGGACAATCGTCCATAGATCATAGAGCTGTCTCGTTTTTCCAACGTAATACAAGAAATATCTAATTTTCCTGCGGTCTCCGTTTCCTCTTGAAACAAAGTTTCCAAAATGTGAGCACCTTTTTGTCCAATATTCCATATATAAGAGGATTTACTGAATGTGACCCAGCAACTCTCAAAACACTAGCCAAATAGTCGATCCAAACATATTTCTTCAGTAGATTATCTTCGCCAGCGATGTTCAAAATAAAGTACACAGACGCAGGAAGATTTCCAACTCCATAGCAAAGAACGGTACTGAGACAAACAAGAAAGGTTCGTCGATTTCGAATATATTTCAGGATTTTGGATGAGGAACTAGAGTTACTTTGTGTCACCGGATTTGAACATAAGCTCTTCAGGTATTTGTTTTGTTTCAAGAGTGCCCGATATACTTTATAATACAGTACAGCCATAACTATTGTTGGAGCAAAATAGAAGAAGATTATCAGGTATGCATTAATGAACCTCCAATAAGCCACGTTATTCTGCTGTACAAAACATCCAGGCATAAGTGTTCCATAACCTGCAATCAAGCCGACAATGTACCCCAAACCACAAACAACTTTCAATTTCCGTCGAGTGACGGCATGTTTTAAGGGATGTACACCAGCGTGATAACGAAGCACTGAAATGGTCAGCATCATGTATAATCCTGCGACTCGAAAGACGTAACATATATCATAGAAAAGGCAATCCATGACGGAATGTTCAGGGGGAAACGGTTTTTCGACAAGAAAGAGGTAAATGACGCCTATGCAAAAGACTATAGCCAGCCATCCCAGATCACAGATTGCTAGATGTAAAACAAGAAAGTAGTAGTTGTTCTTCAACAACCTTCTTTGTCTTAATATGGAGATGATAACCAAAATGTTACCGAGAATTCCAAATAAAATAACTGAAATATAAGAATATCTGTAGGGATCATATGCAGTTGTCTTCTCCATCGTTTCGTTCAGGTTATTTGAATTGTGACTTTCGTTGCTGATATACATTTCACGACCAAACTGCAGGTAGCTCGTTTGTGCAGTTCTCTCGAAAACAGAACATGCAAATGGAAAATAATTTACATTAGTACAATATGTCAATATACACGACCAAACCAGAAGTATCTTGCCAATAAGAAGTGAACACTCAAGAAACATATAACAACATACGTCATGGCACCAGACAAAGTGCTTCAGAAAATTACACTTAGAATAACCGTTTAGGCATAAAATGGAATCAGTATTTCAAATGCAAGAATTTTAAACCTATAAATATTACAGTTACCTGTTTCTAACTGGTTAATATAAAGTATAGATGTATATGAAAATAACATTTACGAAAAATGAAACATTATATGTAGTATTGTATTTCGCTAGTTTCCATAATATTTTATTACAAATTAGAATCAATTACGGAGAAATGTAAGTTTGTGAATACTCTCAAGAAATGTCACCCAGTGCTCTATAGTGTTTGTTCATGCAGGATATTAATAATTTCCAAACAAAACATGTGCATCAACGTTCATTGTAAAAAGTTAACCTATCTCATATCATCAGTTTGGCAGAGCATTGCAAACTTTGTGAAGGTTTATATTGCCTTTTAGAATAACTGCTTTGAGCATAAAAAGGAATCAGTATTTTAGATTCAAGATTTTTTAAACTTTATAAACCTATCAATCGTACAGTTACCTGTCTCTAACTTCTTATCATAAAGTAAATGAACGTGAAAATAACATTTACCGAAAAATGAAACATTATATATGTATAGTATTGTATTCTTTCTGCTAGTTTTCATAATATAAATTTTATTACAAGGAATTAATAAAGAGAAATATAAGTTTGTGAATACCCTCAGGAAACGACATCCCGTGCTCTAGAGTTTGTTCATGGATATTAACAATTTCGAAACTAGACAGGTGCATTACGTAATTCATTGTAAAAAGTTAATCTATCTCATATCATCAGTTTAGCAGAGCATCAAACTTTGTGAAGGGTTATATATATATTGCTTTTATAGAATAACTGTTTTGAGAATAAAAGGAATTCGTGTTGTAACGTTTGTATTGTATTATTTCTGGTAGTTTTCATAATATTTTATTGCAAACAATAAATTACAGAGAAATGTAAGTTTGTGAATACCCTCAAGAAATAACATCCCGTGCTGAAGAGTTTGTTCATGGATATTAACAATTTCTAAACGAGACAGGTGCATCACGTTCATTGTAAAAAGTTAACATATCTCATATCATCAGTTTACGATTTAGCATCAAACTTTGTGAAGGATGATATTGCCTTTTAGAAAGCTGTTTTGAGCATGAAAAGGAATCAGTATTTTAGAAGATGCAAGATCTTCAGTTTAAACCTTGTCAACCTATAAACCTTACAGTTCACTTTTTCTAACTTTTTAACATAGAGTAAATGTACATGAAAATAACATTGACGAAAAATGAGACATTGCATAGTATTGTATTCTTTCTGCTAGTTTTCATAATATAATTTTATTACAAATAATTAATTGCAGAGAAATGAAAGTTTGTGAATGCCCTCAAGAAATAACAAGCCCGTGTTCTAGAGTTTGTTCATGGATATTAACAATTTCTATAAACTTGACAGGTGTATCACGTTTGTTGTAAAAAGTTAACCTATTTCATATTATTAGTTTGGAAGAGCATTGCAAACTTTGTGAAGGTTCACATTGCTTTTTATAGAATAACTCTTTTGAACATAAAAAGGTATCAGTATTTTAGATGCAAGATCTTTTAAACCTTATAAACCTATAAACCTTACAGTTAACTTTTTCTAACTTGTTAAAATAAAGTAAATGTATACGAAAATAAAATTTACAAAAAATGAAACATTATATGTAGTATTGTATTCTTTCTGCTATAGTCTCCATTATATAAATATTTTATTGCAAAGAATTAATTAAGAAGAAACGTATAAGTTTGCGAAAACCCTCAAGAAATGACAGCCCGTGTTGTAGAGTTTGTTCATGGATATTAACAATTTCGAAACTATAGACATTGTTAATATGAGAATCACGTTCAATAAGAATCACGTTCATTGTAAAAAGTTAACCTATCTCATATCATCAGTTTAACAGAGCATTAAACTTTGTGAAGGTTTATATTGCTTTTTAGAATAACTCTTTTTGAATCCGTATTTTAGCCTTATGAAACCTTATAAACTTCTAAATCTTACAGTTCACTTTCCTAACTTTTGAACATAGAGTAAATGTACATGAAAATAACATTTAACGAAAAATGAAACATTGTATGTATAGTATTGTATTCTTTCTGCTAGTTTTCATAATATTTTATTGCAAAGAATAATTTACAGAGAAATAAAAGTTTGTGATACCCTCAAGAAACGACACTCAGTGCTCTAGAGTTTGTTAATGGATGACACCCAGTGCATGAATATTAATAATTTCTAAACTAGACAGGTGCATCACGTCAGTCATTGTAAAATTTTGTGAAGGTTTATATTGCCTTTTAGCCTGCGTGCAGGTCTACACAGAAATTTCGTTTCCTGTATAGACTGCGAATCGGCGGGCAAAAGCTTGTTCTGTCACGTGGTTAAACTCCGCATTAATTAAGGCTAAAATATGCCTTAATTAATGCGCATTCTCAAAATCCTATCCTTCCAGCAAGGAATTGTCTAGAACAGACGCCATCTTTGTTTATTAAATATCATATTATTCTGCATAATTATAGATTAGCCAATCGCAGTTTTCCCCGGATTCTTGGGGAAATCCACGTGACAGAACAAGCTTTTGCCCGCCGATTCGCAGTCTATACAGGAAACGAAATTTCTGTGTAGACCTGCACGCCGGCTAATGGCCTTTTAGAATAACTGTTTTGAACATAAACAGCATGCAGTCAGTATTTTGAATAGAAGATGTTTTTAAACTTTAACCCTAGCTATAAATCGCACAGTTATATACCTGTTTATAACTTTTTAACATAAAGTGAATATTATGCTTGTTGTTCTTGTTCTTGCTGTTGATGTTGCATGGTGATGGTGGTGTTGCTGGTGTTGGTGCTGGTGTTGGTGCTGTTGCTGGTGTTGGTGCTGGTGCTGTTGTTGGTCTTAGTGTTGTTGTTGTTTGTTTTTTGTAAACTAAGCAGGTGCATCACGTTCATTGTAAAATTTTGTGAAGGTTTATATTGCCTTTTAGAATAACTGTTTGAATATAAACAGCATGCAGTCAGTATTTTGAATAGAAAATGTTTTTAAACCTTAACCCTAGTGGCGGCGGCGGCGGATTGTTGAAGACGCATTTCAAAGCTTACGAGTTACTATCCACCAGGTATAAAAATTGTGATCCCCGAAAATAATCGCCAATCTGCTCAGAATTTCTCTGTACAATTAGGCCATCCGCCACTCCCAGAATTCTTACTTTTCGTTGCACCCACTCGGAGACCACAAAATTTGTTAATTATATGCTAGTGATAACCACTGCCATCATAAAACACAAATGTTGTCAGTCGGTTAAACCGCAGGTCTCGAGAAAATTGCTATTACGTATGATGACGTCATCTATAGGTGGGAAACTAAATATTTTGGAAATTCGAAAATTCGACAACACCATCAGATAGAGCTGCAGAAGTGCACTAAAAAACTCTATTACGCCAGTTACTCCCGGTCACTCTTTATTATTGAGTTTTGAAAAATGTGCTGAGTAAGCATTTTCCATCCATTTTCAAACTCGAATATAGTTCACTGTAACGGTTTTGTTTTCCTGTCTGCAAGGTTTTGTCATGAGATTGACTGCAGTAGAAAGGCTTAAATGTTTCTCTCGCGATATTACCTTGAATTTAGCGCTCCAATTCTATGACTATGTATGAATAGAATCTGTGAAAAGAATCTTGTAAACTGCGTGAAAGCGAGAAAGAATCGAGAACTTAGCTGTACTTGGATCTATATTTCGCGCAAACGTTTGCTGAAAATTTAGAGGTATGAACGCGTTTTCCAAATCTAATTGTCGCTTGATGTCCTCAGTTTTCTGGTTCAACTCAGAGTAATCTACCTTCTTTGATGCACGTACTGAGACGTCCAATTCAAGATACTTTTATGTTGAAAACATTTCACCCCTTCTCCTGGAGTCGATATTTCGACACAAGCTGCATTGACATGAAAATATACCAGTTTCAGTGAACCTATTTAGAGTTTGAAAATGAACAAAAATGCTTTTCAAAACTTTGGTCAGCGATATCTCAGTAACGAGTGACCAAGAGTAATTGGCGTAATAAAGTTTTTTAGTGCACCAGTGCAGCTCTATCTGATGGTGCTGTCAAATTTTTTAATTTCCAAAATATTTAATTTTCTCACATATAGATGACGTCATACATAGGTAATAGCAATTTTCTCGAAACCTGCGTGTTAACCGATTGACAACAATTGTGTTTTATGATGGCAGTGTATCACATGCACTAACTTATAATGAACACATTTTGTAGTCTCCGAGGGGGTGCAACGAAATTTTGTTTTCCAGCTGCCTTTTGGCGAGTGGCGGATGGCCTAAATTTTGACCAGGGAATTTATCAGTCGTTTTAGTTATGCGATAAAGGAGCTTTGCGCCGTATGTGCAATGCATCAAAAGAAAAAAATGTTTATCTCCATAAAAACATACACAGAACTTAAAAATTTGTTAGCTAGCTCAAATCAATTTATTTTAAGATCAATATTATAAACTTGTTTTAACACTACAAACATTTTATTAAACATTTTATATGACTACATATGCATGTACTTTGCAAATACATTCTCTAAAATTCTGCGTCTTGTTTCAATAATATCATATACATATACAATTTAAAATCTATATCATTTTTACCTCCATCAGAAGGTTATATTTTTCAGTGTTGGTCTGTCGACAAAATAACTAAAAAACTATTAAAAACTATCATGAAAAAGTTTACGACAAACATTTGTTGAACTAATGGTCAGACCCATAATATGCCATGCACAAATGGATTAAATTTTGGATCAATTTGAAATTTTGGATGAGAAATATACAAATGTTTGTCTTTTATCCGGGCCGAAAAGAATTGAATGCGTTTACCTATTTTGTTAGTGCATGCATGTAATATATTTTGTGCATGAACACTTTGCTTTGTTTGCTTGCTTGCAGAGGTATGCAGTATCTGCATAATGCCCTCTAGTGTTAAAACTTGTTTAGATGCATAGCAAATTAGATCGACCAAAAGTGCACAAATTCCTAAATTTAGTTTAAGATACGAGAACTTTAATAAGCTAAGGCATTAAATTGAAATTTTTAGTTCATGCAGAATTTGCATAATTTTATTTTAGAAGCACCCAGGTACTTTTGAGTTCAGATTATCTAGAATAATTATCAGTATAATCAATGGATAAATGAATGCGTCAATGGACCAATCGATAAATCAAACAATCAACGAATGACGTTCTGTTACAAAGTATAAAATGCAAGCATTTTTACTGTCATGTCTATTAAAACCTAAATCTAAATTCTATCACAAATCATGTGGAACGTGTCCCTGCTGTCTGTAGTACGAAGTATTAAGGAGATACAAGTCTCGTCCTGGAAGGACAATAGTCTATTGACCATAAAGATGTCTTGTTTTTCCTACTCGCTACAAGAGCTGGCTAATTTTCCCGCTGTCTCCGTTTCCTCTTGGAAGACAGTTTCCAAAATGTGAGCAATTTTTTGTCCAATATTCCATATATAAGAGGATTTACCGATTGTGATCCAGCAACTCTTAAAACATCAGCCAAATGCTTTATCCAATCATATTTCTTCAGGAGATTATCTCCGCCAGCGATCCTCAAAATATAGTACACAGACGCAGGAAGATTTCCAACTCCATAGCAAAGAACAATACTGAGACAAACAAGAAACGTTCGTCGATTTAGAATATATTTCAGGATTTTGAAGGAAGAGCTAGAGTTACTTTGTGTCACTGGATTTAAACATAAGCTCTTCAGGTATTTGTTTTGTTTCACGAGTTCCCGATATACTTTATAATAAAGTACAGCCATAATTATTGTTGGAGCAAAGTATAAGAAGATTATTGTGTATGCATAAATGAACCTCCAATAAGCCACGTTATTCTGCTGTACAAAACATTCCGGCATAAATGTTCCATAACCTGCAATCAAGCCAATAATGTACCCCAAACCACACACAACTTTCAATTTCCGTCGACTGATGGCATGTTTTAAGGGATGTACAGCAGCGTGATAACGAAGCACGGAAATGGTCAACATCATGTATACTCCTGCGACTCGAAAGACGTAAAATATACGTATGAGAAGACAATACATGATGGAATCGTTAGGTATAAACGGTTTTTCGACAAATAGGAGGTTAATGACGTACATGCAAAAGCTTATAACCAGATATACCAGATCACAGATCGCAAGTTGCAAAACAAGAAAGTAGTAGTTATTCTTCAACAAGCGTCTTTGTCTTAATATGGAGATAATAACCAGAATGTTACTGAGAATCCCAAATACTATAACTGAAATCAAAGAATATCTGTAGGCATCATATGTTGTCTTCTCCATCGTTTCTTTCAAGTAATTTGAATTGTGACTTTCGTTGCTGATATATACATTTCACGACCAAACTGGTAGCTCGTTTGTGCAGTTCTCTCGAAAAACAGGACATGCAAATGGCATTAGTATACAATATGTCAATATGCACGACCAGACCAGATTCTGCCAATAAGAAGTGAACACTTAAGAAACATATGGCAACATACGTCGTAACACTAGATAAAGTGTGTCAGTCCAGAAAATGCCACTTTGAACTGTCGAAGCATAAAAAGGAGTACAGTCTTTATTTAAAATGCAAGAATTTTCAAACTTTAAACCTATAATCCCTAGAGTTACCTGTTTCTAACTTTTTAACATAAAGTAAATCTAACTTTTAACATCAAATTAATTAATCAAATTGTTTAGCTATACTTTAAAATCAGGATTAGAATTTCCAATCCCAGTTATTTTTCAAGATCATTTTCTTTGCCAATATCGATATGTCTTCGAATATGCTAAAAACATATTGCAGGAGCTATTGAATATTCAGGCGTCGTTTATTGATATTTCAAGAACGTACTTGAAGCATTATGTAGCAATATGGTCACTTTATTAAACGCGCCGAAAAAAAAACATACCGCAGCGGAAATCATGTATATTTCTGCTACTTCTATATTGCTAGATGTAAAACAAGGAACGGGGAATCAAGGAACAGAACGAGGAAAGTGGTAGTTTTAAACAATGAAATGCGCGTACCTGAAAAGCTCATTGTTAGAGCAGGTTTGAAGTTGCATAAAATGAAAATTTTTGCCATCTGTCGATTGTTGTACTCGTCCGCATTATACATATTTCATACTTTCCAGTTTTTATTGCAGCAATTATTGTCTGCATGAGAATTCGGATTAGACAAGTTGCTAAAAGTATAGTCAAAGAATGGATAACGACGTCCAGCACCCTGCATCCACATACTTCTCCACTATGTGAACTACCATCAGAAAGTTATTGATTTAGGTCATGATGTGACATTATAGCTTTAGCGAACAGGTATTCCTAATTTAGTGAATGACATAGAAGAGCTGCAGCACATTATAATCCTTGAAACTGACCTACTATTATCCAAGAAATGCTTCAGTTTATATTTACAGGCAGACATTTCAAAATTTCCCTGGGGACTGAAGTATGCCACAGTCTCAGCAAATTGATGCTATATGGCCCCTCTAGATTTCAGTTTAGCCTGGCTACCCAATTTCGTATCTGCATCACTGCCTTTCCATATTTAAAATTACGTTGGCGCACCCCAGAAACTCTAGCCCACTCCCCACCGTCCCAACCCCCCACCCCCCGTAAATAATGAACGGTCCCATGAGATGAATGTGTGGCCAGTCTCGTGTATTTTTTCAATGATTTTTGGAAGGATACACTTCAGTCTAGTGTAGAGACACACGCCATCGACTAGAATTTGCTAATTGACTTAGCGCAAGACATGCAAACCGACATCGACATCAACGCAAGCCGAGATTCGTAAGAGTTTATAGGAGGTCGCACACAAGACTGGGCACTAGTGAGCTCTGGAGAAACGCAAACAATATCAAGAATTGTCGGCAGCAATAACTGCTCAATTCCCATTTGTTTAAAGACAGGTTGTCATATATTGGACTTTTCGAAAGAGCAATTTAATAGACAGAACTGATAAAAAGCAATCTAGTCTATTTAAAATAAAGTCAGTTTAGTTTTGTTTAAGATGGAGTAATACGAGAAACCTTAAGTTAAGCCGGTTATACAGCAGGTCGAGGATAGGCATTTGCTTAGGTTGGGCAACTTCCCTGTGCTCAGTGTGGGTTATAACGATTTCGCATGGATCTGACAAATGTCCGATCAACTAGGCAGTTGTTTATTTTAAGATACGAGAACTTAATTAAGCTAAGACATTAAATTGAAATTTATATAGTTCATGCAGAATTTGCACATTTTTTATGAAAGAAGCACCCAGGTAGGCCTACTTTTGAGTTCAATTGTATGACCTCTCTAAATAAATAGATTATCTAGAATAATTATCAATAAAATCAATAGATATAGGTATAGCTAAATGAATGCGTCAATAGACCAATCATGCAATTAATAAATCAAACAATCAATTAAGACACTAAAACTTTATATGAATGAAGTTCTGTTCCAAAGTATAAAATACAAGCATTTTACTGTCATGTTTATTAAGACCTAAATCTAAATTCCTTTACAAATCATGTGGCACATTTCCCTGCCCTGACGTAGTAAAGGAGATACAAGTCTCGTCCTGGAAGGACAATCGTCCATATATAGATCATGGAGATGTCTCGTTTTTCCGATGTAATACAAGAACTGTCTAATTTTCCTGTGGTTTCCATTTCCTCTTGAAGCAAAGTTTCCAAAATGTGAGCAACCTTTTGTCCAATATTCCATATATAAGAGGGTTTACTGAATGTGATCCAGCCACTCTTACAAGATCAGCCAAATATAATATCCAAACATATTTCTTCAGTAGATTATCTTCGCCAGCGATCTTCAAAATAAAGTACACAGACATAGGAAGATTTCCAACTCCATAGCAAAGAACGGTACTGAGACAAACAAGGAAGGTTCGTCGATTTCGAATATATTTCAGAATTTGGGATGAAGAGCTAGAGTTACTTTGTGTCACCGGATTTGAACATAAGCTCTTCAGGTATTTGTCTTGTCTCGCGAGTGAACGATATACTTTATAATACAGTACAGCCATAACTATTGTTGGAGCGCAGTTAAAGAACAGCGCGAATGAATCACTGAACATCCAATAACCAACGTGATTCTGCCGTATAAAGCATGCCGGCATACCTGCTCCATAGCCTGCAATCAAGCCAAGAATATACCCCAAAGCACAAACAACTTTCAATTTCCGTCGACTGATGTCATTTTTTAAGGGATGTACAGCAGCGTGATAACGAAGCACTGCGATGATCAACATCATGTACATTCCTGCGACTATAAAGACGTAACATATATCATAGAAAAGGCAATACACCATGGAATTTTTAGGGAGAAACGGTTTTTCGACAAAAAGGAGGTTCATGACGGGTATGCAAAAGCCTACAACCAGCAATCCCAGATCACAGATGGCAAGATGTAAAACAAGAAAGTAGTAGTTATTCTTCAACAAACGTTTTTGTCTTAATATGGAGATAATAACCAGAATGTTACCGAGAATCCCAAATACAAACACTGAAATCGCAGAATATCTGTAGGCATCATATGTAGTTGTCTTCTCCATCGTTTCTTTCAAGTAATTTGAATTGTGACTTTCGTTGCCGATATACATTTCACGACCAGATTGCAGGTAGCTCGTTTGTGCAGTTCTCTCGAAAAACAATGCAAATGGAAAAATAATTTACATTAGTACAATATGTCAATATACACGACCAGACCAGATATATTCTGCCAATAAGAAGTGAACACATAAGAAACATATGACAACATACGTCGTGGCACTAGACAAAGTGCGTCAGTCCAGAAAATGCCACTTTGAACTGTCGAAGCATAAAAAGGAGTCATTATTTAAAATGCAAGAATTTTCAATCTTTAAACATATAATCCCTAGAGTTACCTGTTTCTAACTTTTTAACATAAAGTAAATCTAACTTTTAACATCAACTGTGCTTAATCAAATTATTTATACTTTAAAATCAGGATTAAAATTTCCAATCCCAGTTATTTTTCGAGATCACTTTTCTTTGCCAATATCGATATGTCTTCGAATATGCTAAAACATATTGCAGGAGCTATTGAATATTCAGGCGTCGTTTATTGATATTTCAAGAACGTACTTGAAGCATTATGTAGCAATATGGTCACTTTATTAAACGCGCCGAAAAAAACAAAACATACCGCAACGGAAATCATGTATATTTCTGCGACTTCTGGGGAATCAAGGAACGGAACGAGGAAAGGAATTGAGGAACTGTAAAAGCAGGAATCTGTAAAACCTGGAATTGTAAAAGCTGGAATCTGTAAAACCCGGAATTGTAAAAGCCGGAATCTGTAAAACCCGGAATTGTAAAAGCCGGAATCTGTAAAACCTGGAATTGTAAAAGCCGGAATCTGTAAAACCTGGAATTGTAAAAGCCGGAATCGGTAAAACCCGGAATTGTAAAAGCTGGAATATGTAAAACCCGGAATTGTAAAAGCCGGAATCTGTAAAACCCGGAATTGTAAAAGCCGGAATATGTAAAATCCGGAACTGAATAGCGTGTCTCAATGTGTGTATATTCCTGCTTCTAAAGCTCCATGTAGAATAGATTATTTTATCTGCATTCGCTATAACAAAAACAGGACAGCGGTTTTCGTCTTGAACTATTTCTTGATATTCAGCGATAAAACGCGCATATACGTAGCCATATTTTTCTGATGTAGCTACTAACCTGTTGCCTAAACATTTCTGGTTTGAACTGACATAATATTACCATTTGAATATTTGTCGTGTCTTAGAAAGTCAGCGCATGAATGGAGTACCGCCATGCAGGTGCATGCGTGGCCGCTAAAACATCATAAAAGACTAAAGTATATACTAATATATATATTAACTACCAATATTATATCAGTGAATTTGCAATTTTGAACATATTCAAGGTAACTCTAACTTAGAGCAAACGTCAGTCTGAATAGCCAAAGAGGCGGGTGGGTGGGAAATTATTTCAATAACTTGAGTAAGCGAAGCGCTCAGTATAAATGATATGATCTTGTCAGCATCCTGAAAGTTATGCGCTAATTAACTTGTATTATATTGCGCGTTATGATTGGTCAATTTGTTAGTAGGAAGCGTTACCATGAAATATCAAGGGCTGCCCACGTGAAAGCATGCCCAATGATGAAAATGATCTTTGAACTATCTGTCAATAAGTAAAAATATCTGTCAATAAGTAAAAATTGAACTATCTGTCAATAAGTAAAAATAACTCCTCTTTTTAAAGCGGGCAATAAAGGAGATGAAAACAACTACCGCCCAATATCGGTTTTACCTCTTCTTTCAAAGATCATGGAACGCGCTGTGCAGGTACAGTTGCTTCATTTTTTGAGAGAAACTAATGTATTATCTAAACACCAGTCTGGATTCCGAAAGAGGCACTCAACTGAAACGGCGGCTGTTTATTTAGTTGACCAGATATTGGAAGGTATCGATGGAAAAAAACTCACTGGCGCTGTCTTTATCGACTTAAAAAAGGCATTTGACCTCGTAAATCATCAGTATCTACTCCACAAATTAGAACATTACGGAGTTAGAGGTCAAAGCCTGATGTGGTTCAAAGACTATCTGACCACTCGTTTTCAAAGAGTCCAGTATGGAAATGAATTATCGTCCAGCCTACATCTTGACTACGGTGTTCCTCAAGGTTCTTTACTGGGCCCCCTCCTTTTTGTGATACACATAAATGATCTACCGCTGTGTTTAAAAAGTTCTTCGATTAGCATGTATGCAGATGACACTGTTATTTACTTCACTGACACGGACATAAATAACATCAAAAATACTCTACAAGAAGATCTAAACCGTGTAGAACAATGGATGATAGACAGTCAGATGATGTTAAATCAGAGTAAAACAAAATGTATGCTTTTTGGAACACGACACAAGTTGGAAATTGCTCACGATTTTGTACTTCAACTGCAAAGAAAGACCATTGAAAGAGTTTCAACGTTTTGTTATCTGGGTATTACACTTGATGAACAAGTCACATGGAAAGAACATGTTGAAAACGTTTGTACTAAAGTTACCAAGCGTCTCGGTCTTTTGTCGCGAATACGGTATTGTCTTACCTTAAAAGCGGCAAAGTGTGTTTATCAAGGTGTGATTGAGCCGGTTATGAATTATGGGGATGTAGCATGGGGAGAACTTCCTGCTAGTTGTAGTGTCAATTTGCAGCGATTACAGAACCGAGCTGCTCGTATTATATCCAGGAATGATTCTTCTAGAGAGGCTCTAACATTTTTAAATTGGACAGATTTAGAGATAAATCGTAAGGTGCATAAGTGTATTCTTACTTTTAAATGTTTAAAAGATCTAGTTCCAGAGTATTTAAGTGACTATTTTACTAGAAATTCAAATTTCCATAGCTATAATACCACGAGACGTTCTGATCTACACCTGCCGAAGCCAAAACTTACTCTCGGCAAACGTACGTTCAGATATTCGGGCTCAGTGTTATTCAACACGCTACCCGCTCACATCAAAGGTGCAGAGACACTTTCTTCTTTTAGAAAACTTGTACGAGCCCATTTCTTAGGTTGCTAGTTTTTGTATCTGCGTAGCAGATATAATGCTATCGTGTTGTATGTTAATGTAAAGTTAGCTTGCAGCCATTCAGCGACGAGCTTATATCAGCCAATCAGCGATTAGCTTACAAATCGACCATTGATGTTGATTATTTCAAGATGGCGGACTACTGAAGGGCGAAAATTGTAAACATGAGTAAAATTTTTAATTTGACGGTGAAAATTATGCATCAAACCAACGATCATTTTAATTTTGTGTATTGTTTTGAACATGGCAAGAGTCGAGGGAGTATTGGAAGTGGTTGATCGTATTTTACGCTGTGAAAATGATTCGCCAATTTACACAAAGTATTTACGACTTTACTTGACCTGCTAATATCAATATCATTTGAATCAGGAAACAAGGTAAGCCTTTTTAAATATTGTACGAATATCCTGCATTATTCGAGCTTCTATTTCGACAAAGTTAACTCATAAAAGTGTTAAAATAATGCAATATTTATTCTCAACAGTATTTGTGTCAAAATCGTCAAATCGAATTGTCATTTCGATAGTCAACATCATCTTATACTTTTGAGATTTTTAATTGGTATAACGATATAAGCATAGTTTGGCATTTATTTCCCAAACTGATGTGACTAGGAGGACGAAAATAGTTGATGGTATGTAATATTTATATGTGGTGTGTCTTTTTAAATATTGTACGAATATCCTGCATTATTCGAGCTTCTATTTCGACAAAGTTCACTCATAAAAGTGTTCAAATAATGCCATATTTATTCTCAACACCATTTGGGTCAAATCGACAATAGTTTGTGGTCATTGTTTCTCATTTCAATCAATAGTCAACATCACATTTCGACAAAGTTCACTCACAAAAGTGTTAAAATAAAGCCATATTTATTTTCAACACCATTTGGGTCAAATCGACAATAGTTCATGGTCATTGTTTGTCATTTCAATCGTCAACATCATCTTATATTAAATTTACTTTTGATATTTGATTGGTATAACGATATAAGCACAGTTTGGCATTTCTTTCCCAAACTGTTGTGACTAGGGGACTAAATGAGTTGATGGTATGTAATATTTATATGTGGTATGTAAATAGTGCTGCTAACATAACCTTTATTCTCAAGTATAAAAGACTAAAATCTTAAGGTTTCACAATTGTTTAAAAAATTGCTCCCATGGGCTATAGGCCTTCGTCCCTTTATGCACAGTTTTTTAAAAGCAACATAAACGTTCATCCACTCATTGAGTGATATTGAACTCGTGCATTGACATCTATGCAAGTGCATATGCGCAGATACATGTACGCTTTGCGTGCCTATTTTTGTATCTGCGAATGCAGATATATTGCCATCGTGCGAGTGTGTTAGCTTGTAGCCATTCAGCGACGAGCTTATATCGGCCATTCAGCGATTAGTTTACACCTCGTTTGGCCAATCAGTGACAGCCAGCTTAAAATGACGTAATTATATTATTACTCTTTGATCTCGATGTAGTACTGGATTGATATTGATTATTTCAAGATGGCGGACTACAGAAGTGCGAGAATTGTAAACATGAGTAAATATTTTAATTTTACGAAGAAAATTATACATCAAACCAACGCTATTTTTATTTTCCGTACTCTTTTGAGCATAGCAAAAGTCGAGGGAGTATTTTTGTAAGTATTGGAAGTCATTTCAACTGTGGAAATGAATCGCCAATTTACACAAAGTATTGACTTGACTGGACCTGCTATATATCAATGTCATTTGAATCAGGAAACAAGGTAAGCCTTTTTAAATATTGTACGTCGAATATGCTGCATTATTCGAGCTTCTATTTCGATAAAGTTCACTCATAAAAGTGTTCAAATATTATATGTCTCAACACTATTTGGGTCAAATCGACAATAGTTCATGGTCGTTGTTTGTCATTTCCATAGTCAACATCACCTCATACTAAGTTTACTTTTGATATTTGATTGGTAGAAGATATTGGCACAATTTGGCATTTCTCTCCCAAACTGTTGTGGCTATAGGGGGACTAGGTGGTATGTAATATTTATATGTGGTGTGTTTACTACAACCTTTTATTCCCAAGTATTGTTTTAAAAATTGCTCCCATGGGCTATAGGCCCTCATCCCTCTATGCACAATTGTTTCGGAGCAATATTAAAGTTCATACACTAATAGACCTCTTGTATTAATTGACCCATGGAAAAGAAGTTACAACTCTTTAATTACTTTATTAAATTATACAATTATGCAAATACGCGTGAGCAGATACATGTACGCTTAGCGTACCTATTTTTATAAATTGTGGACATGTTCAATAATTTTACCCATAGTAAAATTTTTTATGATAGTTTAATTAGGGATATATATGATTATAGCATATTGTATTTTAAATCTGTAATATAGCTTATAAATGCAGGGCCCCTATATGGATACCAGCCACGTGCTGAATGGGCTACCCTGGTGAAATAAAAGTTATATCATACCATACCATACCAAAACTAAACAATGCGTTCCTTGAGGCCTGGACGGAAGGAATCACCGCTTTTGAAACAGAAACTTATCTGATATCTTGCTTAATATACTAGCTTCAACGCGTTGTCTCATTAACTTAAATTTATACTGTCTATAAATTTGCTTTAACATACCACAACGGAAATCATGTATATTTCTGCGACTTCTATATGGCTATCTGTAAAACAAGGAACGTGGAATCAAGCGCGTGGAGTACGCGCCTTTCACCTCTGATATCGTGGGTTCAAGTCCCGTTGGGGACGGACTTATGATAGCCATGTGAAAAGAGTTAGTCAACGCTCTGCCGAAAGTCGTGGGTTTTCTCCGGGTACTCCGGTTCAGTGGCGTAGGAAGCGGGGGGCCGCGGCCCCCCCAATATTATATGAGGGGGGGCCGAAATATCTTTCGGCCCCCCCAAAAAATCAAATAATTTTCATGAAGATGATGGAAACAGATTAGTTCCCTGAACAAGCTTACTAAAAGAGGTAGATAAGACTCAGAAACGGCCGTTTCCGGCGATCTGGGGGCTTCAAATTTTAAAAATTTTTCGCTCGTGAACTTGGGCCCCCCCAATATTGAATACGTTCCTACGCCCCTGCTCCGGTTTCCTCCCACAGGGAATGTTGACAGGGATCGTAGCTGTGCTCCGTGATGGCGAGCAAAAGGTGGCTGCCATATGCGCCCTAGAAAGCCTTCGACTTGGTCACGTTGAGCTGTGTCCTTCGCAATTCATCTTAGCTCTCAGCTGCAAGTAAGGATAATAAGCACCCCTGCTTATTCGAGCAGAACTCCCCACAGATCGCGCAAAAACCATGCCCCCCCCCCCCTAATATTTTATAAAGAGGGGCCGGAATAGATTTCGACCCCCAAAAAAATAATTGAATTTTAAAAAAATTGCAGCAAATAGCATTGACTCACAAATCATAATGAAAGAATTAATGAAAGGGCTTAACGAAAGAGGTAGAGAAGACTCTGAAAATGCCATTTCCGACGATATAAATTTTTCATTATGCTAGCTAATACACTTATACACGTCTCCAAATGATGAAATGATGCTAAACTAGCATAATTATGCTAAATCTAGTCACACTGGCTAATACCATCTCCAAACGATGAAATTATGCTAAACTAGCATAATTATGCTAAATCTGGTGTCACACACTCACACTGCTGCTCAATAGAACAAACAGACAAACAGACATACGAACGGACAAAATGAGACTAAGCACCGGTCAGCGGATTCACCTAAACATTAGGAATGTACTTCGTCTTGCTGGGATTTGGTAAACAATATCTGGAAAACAGTGGAATCTACAGTACGATGGCTGTAAGAAATTTTACTTTATATTATTTTGCTTTCTCGTTTCATTTAGCAAAATGTGTACTATTTATTAATTATCTTATTTCTCTACCCTAGAGTGATCTGCTGAAAGAGCTGCCGTCTTTCAACGAACAAAATTTTTCAAAATTCAAAGCAGATTCAACAATGAAATGTTCGGTAAATAGACAAGGCCAGTGTAAATTACTGCAGATTTTAGTAGCATTTCTAGTGTATTTAGTGTGTAAATGCTTTTCTTTGCTTTGCGTTCCAATAGCATCACAGACCGATTGTTTATCTGCCAACGAAAGACACATCTGACCAAGGTATCAGAATTGAAATGTTTACACTTGTCTTAATAGTTGTGTACTTGATTTTTGATATATTGCATAATGATTGTGCAAACAGTATAGATGTGAAAATGCAATCGTTTCATGAAAAATTCCTAAGGGACCGTAGACAATTTGGTTTTGTCATGCTTAACGGCAAATTTTCCACTAAGGCCTTGACCCCCTCCCCCTTAGCAGCAAGGTCCCCCTTTGCCTTCATCAATTTGTTATTCATGGTAGTTTTAAACAATGAAATGCACGTACCTGAAAAGCTCATTGCTAGAGCAGGTTTGAAGTTGCATAAAATGAAAATTTTTCCCATCTGTCGATTGTTTTACTCGTCCAGAGTGATTTTTGCTCTGCTGCATGTACCAGATTACAGTTGCATAATGTAAACAAGAACCCCAATCCGTTATAAAAATTGCTTTGCTCTCATGAGTGCAATCTAGTACAGGCCTTAAAATTTCGGTCGGTCACAGACATTGTCCGACCCATTTGTGAAATTGTCCGATGTTGAGCGGAAAGCACCGGACATTCTGTCCAACCCAAGTGAAACTGAGGTTTACTGTTTGTCCGACCTGATTGTATTATGGATTGGATATTATGGATTGGTATCCATTGTCCAAGTCTTAACGACGGATTTAAGACGAGAAAAGCAATGAATTATTCAGCGTTCTTCAAGCCGTGTACACATTTTTTTCCAAGTGGCAAGGAAAGTTAGTTTTGGCTTGGAAATAAGTATGAATGACAGTTATGACACAACTTATTCAATATCGGCACAACATTTACTGTTCAGAATTTAATTAACACGTTGTGCTGATATTAATTTGCTTCATTTTTACTTATTTCCGAGCCAAACTGAACTCAAGGTCATCGGACATCATCATACATATGTCCGACCCAAACTCAAAGTCATCTGACATTTTGTCAGACAACTATACCGACCGATATTTTAAGGCCTGATCTAGTACAGTGTAATCGGGGCCTAAGTTTTCAATGAAATATATGCCTGTACAGTAGTAATATTGCTGACATTTACATTTAAAACCAGAACAGAACTGGAATTTATTACATGTTTATTTTGACTACATTATGATCAAACATATTTCAACTTTTAAACAGTTAATAGACGTACAATTTGCTATTGAAATGCCTTTGGATGAAAGAAGTTTTACATACAAGTTTAAATATATATAATATAGGAAAATTTCTCCATCTGCTTTTGTCTTTGACTCTAAATTCCCATCAGAAAAGTGAAATTACAGGTCAGCAATTTTTTTCTGTCCTGACATGACAAATAAGTCCGCAACCAGCCAATTGCCAACCTGAATTCGGAGGCCTGCTACACTTTGACAAATTATCCCTTGCACAGAGGAGGCAGAATGAGCCCGTATTGACATTGCATGCTAGATGGGCAACAAGATGGGCAATTTAGGGCACATTCCGGCTTAAGATAGTCTGGTTAACCCATTAACACCCTTACACCCAGCACATTCCCCTTGACGAGTAAAATCGTCTGGTGTTAGACAGATGAAATAACAAGGTGGGCACATTGTGGCTTAACCCATTAGCTTGCAATGTGCCCTACTTCAGTATTTTACTCTGACTGTCTAACGCCAGAGTATTTTACTCTGACTGTCTAACGCCAGAGTATTTTACTCTGTCTAACGCCAGATGATTTTACTCGTCAGTGCAGGTAGGGTACTGCCAGTTAATGGGTTAACAAAACTATCTGCCAGTGTCCCTTGTTAACCCATTAGCTTGCAATGTGCCCAGATGCACCCTACTTTAGTAAGGGTGTAATATCTCTTGTTTGAAAATCATATTTGCTGCAACACCAAACACATTAAAATCTAATTGTCTGGCATTACACACAATTTTTAGTGTAACAAAATTGGGCACATTGAGGGTACATTGTAGCTTAATGAGTTAACAAAGAACATGGGTACGACTTGATAGTCTGATTAACCCCATTATTGCATGCTGCTGAAGTTAGGGAGCCATGGAGAGACGCTCCATAGTCTAAGGGGCTAACTCCAAATTCAAAATTTACGCTTCAAAACGTTGTTGGATCAAGAATGTTGGAGTTACAGGCCAATTTGGAAAGTCATTTGGATGCTTGGAGTTCCTGGCTGTCCCCAAGCTACACACCTGGAGTTTCATTTCTGGACAATTCTTGTCCCCATGCTACTACAGTAGTTTTAGCAGGCATGGTGGACCCCAGACACCCAAGGCTATGCTAGCATTGCTTGAGCAACATCCATTCAAAGATTGGCTATAGTGCATCCACAAAAATAGAATCTACAGACATGCATTAATGCCCAAACTTTCCCCTTGACACTTAAGATGCAGTTCAATGGGTTAAATGTACAGTACTTTTTTTCAGCCGTTATCGTAACAGACAAAGCAAATATCTTACTCCGATGTCTACATCAACAGTGGGAAAATAAGGTATACTTTTAACTTTACTACTGGCATGTTGGCAGTGATTTATACAAGCACTTTTCTACTACCGGTTGGCAGTAAACGGTGGTAAATACTCAATCTTCAATTAAATTTTGAAATTCAATCTTTCCCCGTAATTTCTATTTTACAATTTATCCAAAAGAAATTGTGGCAAATGTTAGTATTTATTGGTAAAAGGAATCAAATATTCAAATCTAACACATTTCTTTCTATTCCTAAAAGACAACTAAGGGAAACTTCTTATAGAGATGGCAAAATACACTGTCTTCTGCTTGTTAAAGTCAAAATAATTTCCAAGGAAACAACCCCTCCCCCATGGTTTGCCATGAGCACACACTTCACAGTAACTAAAAATCTCAATAGAATATTACAGTATATACCATTATAAAACGCACTGACATCAACCCTTTTATATATAAATGAAACTGTCTGTATTAGAGAGATGTCCGTATTAGAGAGGTGTCTGTATTAGAGAGATGTCTGTATTAGAGATGTGTCCGTATTAGAGAGGTGTCCGTATTAGAGAGGTGTCTGTATTAGAGAGGTGTCTGTATTAGAGAGGTGTCTGTATTAGAGAGATGTCTGTATTAGAGAGGTGTCTGTATTAGAGAGACGCCCGTATTAGAGAGATGCCCATATTAGAGAGATGCCCGTATTAGAGAATTGCCCGTATTAGAGAGGTGTCTGTATTAGAGAGGTGTCTGTATTAGAGAGGTGTCTGTATTAGAGAGGTGTCTGTATTAGAGAGGTGTCTGTATTAGAGAGGTGTCTGTATTAGAGAGGTGTCTGTATTAGAGAGGTGTCTGTATTAGAGGGGTGTCTGTATTAGAAAGGTGTCTGTATTAGAGAGGTGTCTGTATTAGAGAGGTGTCTGTATTAGAGAGATGTCTGTATTAAAGAGATGTCTGTATTAGAGAGGTGTCTGTATTAGAGATGTGTCTGTATTAGAGAGGTGGCTGTATTAGAGAGGTGGCTGTATTAGAGAGGTGTCTGTATTAGAGATGTGTCTGTATTAGAGAGGTGTCTGTATTAGAGGGGTGTCTGTATTAGAGAGGTGTCTGTATTAGAGAGGTGTCTGTATTAGAGATGTGTCTGTATTAGAGAGGTGTCTGTATTAGAGGGGTGTCTGTATTAGAGAGGTGTCTGTATTAGAGAGGTGTCTGTATTAGAGAGGTGTCTGTATTAGAGAGGTGTCTGTATTAGAGAGGTGTCTGTATTAGAGAGGTGTCTGTATTAGAGAGGTGTCTGTATTAGAGAGGTGTCTGTATTAGAGAGATGTCTGTATTAGAGAGGTGTCTGTATTAGAGAGATGTCTGTATTAGAGAGATGTCCGTATTAGAAAGGTGTCCGTATTAGAAAGGTGTCCATCTTAGAAGGCTGCACACATTAGGGATGTGTCCCTATTGCAGAGGCATCCGTATTTGAGAGGTATCCATATTACAGAGATGTCCATATTGGGAGATGTCCATATTAGAGAAGTGTCCTTATTAGATGGGTGTTCATATTAGAGGGGTATCCGTATTAGCGAGGTGCCTGTTTTAGAAAGGTGTCCGTATTAGAGAGGCGTCTGTATCAGAGAGATGTCCATATTAGAGATGTGTCTGTATTAGATAGGTGTCCTTATTACAAGGCATTAGATAGATAGGTAAATTTGTCAAGGTTAATCCCTAAGGGTTAGTTTTTAGCAAGGGAGGAAAACCGGAGAAAAACCCTCGAAGCACAGGAGAGAACCAACCAATCTCAACTTACATGAGTTTATCAAGGACACTGGCGTTACCCAACCTGAGTAAATCCGTGCCCTCGACCTGCTGTATAGCCGACTTAACTCAGAGGTAAGGGGCAGCGCGCTAACCGCATCTGCCACCCGTGCTTCCCATTAGTATTAGATAGGTGTACATAATAGAGAGGTGTCCATATTAGAGATATAGAGAATAATACATGGGTGCGCGGAAATACCAGATTTATTTCGAGTGTTGAACATGATATCTCACGAGTGAGCGCAGCGAACGAGTGAGATATCATGTTTAACACGAGAAATAAGTCTGGTATTTCCAAGCATCCATGTATTTTTCTGTTTATTATATATAGGACAGTCTTTTCAAACAAAATAAAATAAAATATCCATTTTCATAAACTTCAAAAGCGATAATTTTCACATGTGAGATTATCATAAATAATCTCACATGTGAGATTATCAGTTTTATCAATGCTCGAAATCTCTATAAAGCACTATACTTTATATAATAGATGTCTGCATTAGATAGGTGTACATATTAGAGAGGTGTCCATATATAGTGAGCTTTTCCTTAATGGAAATTCCTGTGTTTGTTTTCTAGCAACAAAGAAAACGAGAATCATCACGAGCAAGCTCACCACCTTCAGATTACAAACCATCCATAAAAATACCAAGACGAATGGATCCTGGAGAATGACGGAGACAATGTAATTATTTGTATTATATATGATTTATGTGAATAAGGTGTTAAAATTTATTAAATATTAATAGTAAAAAGAGCATAAGGAAAAATATAGGTCTCGTTTCTTTTGCTTTTTGCATGTAGATAGAAGTACCACAAAACACTTTTAAATCCCGTTTTTTACCCCTACATATACAAATGCATGCATCGACTTTTGTCAAGGCTAACCCATTTTTGTTGAGAACACAGCATTGATCACGCCCAACCACATCAAAACTACACCCATTTTGTCGGCAAATATATCGCCTGCCCCCCCTTTCTCCCGAATTATGAAGCACTCACTACGCCTCTGTGCAGTTGAAAATGAGTGAAGCTACGAGTAAGTTGAGCTCGAGGCGGAAGCGGTGTCCGAGCAAACCTACCGAGCAAAGAGTCGGACTAGCGAGTAAAATAAATTGAGGTTGAAGAACAAAAAAACAAAACTTGGAAGCAAGAAAAGCATACTAATGAGGTATTGTATTCTTTTCACTGATCAGAAAACTAGGATTATTTTGTATCACAAGCTCATTAGTATGCTCTGTTTAATGGGTGCTGATTGGCTGAGTGGGTATGATTCTATTCATGAATAAGCATACGCCTTCTGTGTGTTTTTACTGATGACGGTGAGATGCTTTTTCGTGATGGCTTAATCACAAATAGTGTAGGCTAAAGTGAGTTGTGTTTGTGTTGTGTGTTTATGCCCAACAGAAAAAGACTGATAGAGTTAGGGACCGTTCATTATTTAAGAGGGGGGGTGGGCCGGTGGATTTGGGGGGTGGGCCAAAGTTTTAAAAATGGTTTTTGGGGGTGGGCCAGGGTAATTATATCTAAGGAAAGGGGGTGGGTCTACCTGATTTTTAAATAAATTTATTAGGACCATAGTAAAATCGCACAAAGCCTGGGTACCAGGTTGAAATCGCACACTCTTTGAAATTTACTTAATAATGCAGCCATCTGGGAAAAGTAAAAAGTACAAATGAGGTTTTTCATATTAAAAAACGTTTTATTGAAATATTACTCAAAGATAATTGTTTCTATTTCTAAACAATTGGTCCAGTTTTATCATATTTTCCAATAATAATATCTTTCAAATGGATATATGTGTATCTTGATAGGGGGAAATTAATCAAACTATATTGGGGGTGGGCCATGAATTTGTGTTCAATGACATGGGGTGGGCCACAAAAATTTAACCGTTGTTCATGGGTGGGTCAAGAAAATGTTATAAATCAATGCTGCAAAATTACCGCCCCACCCCCTCTCTTAAATAATGAACGGTCCCTTAGATAACATTGAATTAGAATCTTAATTGGCAAATTTGAATTTAAGTTATTTTAAAAGATAATTATAATTTGCCTGGGCTAGCAAATTAGCCTTGTGAAAGCCGTTGATTTAACTATATTTTTATTTAAAATTTTAATTCATCACATTTAACACTCAACTTAACATTTTGACAAGAAGTTAAGGCTCACCCCTTAACATTTTTTTTGACAAAAAGTTAAGGCCAACCAGCATAACGTTGTGGCCATTTTTAGCCCTTTTTTCAAAAACTCAAAAAGTGGCTCAAAATGGCCAAAACGTCAAGGGTAACCCTTAACATAGTTGAAACCATGACTTACAGTGATTGTAGTGTGGTTGTCAGGTTTGGTTGTGCGATGCATCGCACAAATTAGCATACCATGACTTACAGTGATTGTAGTGTGGTTGGCATGTGCGGTTGTGCGATGCATCGCGCAAATTAACATACCATGACTTACAGTGGTTGTAGTGTGGTTGTCATGTGCGGTTGTGCGATGCATCCCACAAATTAGCATACCATGACTTACAGTGATTGTAGTGTGGTTGTCATGTGTGGTTGTGCGATGCATCGCACAAATTAGCATACATGACTTACAGTGATTGTAGTGTGGTTTTCAGGTGTGGTTGTGCGATGCATCGCACAAATTAACATACAATGACTTACAGTGATTGTAGTGTGGTTGTCATGTGCGGTTGTGCGATGCATCGCACAAATTAACATACCATGACTTACAGTGATTGTAGTGTGGTTGTCATGTGCGGTTGTGCGATGCATCGCACAAATTAGCATACCATGACTTATAGTGATTGTAGTGTGGTTGTCATGTGCGGTTGTGCGATGCATCGCACAAATTAGCATACCATGACTTACAGTGATTGTAGTGTGGTTGTCATGTGCGGTTGTGCGATGCATCGCACAAATTAACATACAACGACTTACAGTGATTGTAGTGTGGTTGTCATGTGTGGTTGTGCGATGCATCGCACAAATTAGCATACCATGACTTACAGTGATTGTAGTGTGGTTGTCATGTCGGTTGTGCGATGCATCGCACAAATTAACATACCATGACTTACAGTGATTGTAGTGTGGTTGTCATGTGCGGTTGTGCGATGCATCGCGCAAATTAGCATACCATGACTTACAGTGATTGTAGTGTGGTTGTCATGTGTGGTTGTGCGATGCATCGCACAAATTAACATACCATGACTTACAGTGATTGTAGTGTGGTTTTCAGGTTTGGTTGTGCGATGCATCGCAGAAATTAGCATACCATGACTTACAGTGATTGTAGTGTGGTTTTCAGGTTTGGTTGTGCGATGCATCGCACAAATTAACATACAATAACTTACAGTGATTGTAGTGTGGTTGTCATGTGCGGTTGTGCGATGCATCGCACAAATTAGCATACCATGACTTACAGTGATTGTAGTGTGGTTGTCATGTCGGTTGATTAACATACCATGACTTACAGTGATTGTAGTGTGGTTGGCTTGTGTGAATGTGCGATGCATCGCACAAATTAGCATACCATGACTTACAGTGATTGTAGTGTGGTTGTCATGTGCGGTTGTGCGATGCATCGCACAAATTAACATACAATAACTTACAGTGATTGTAGTGTGGTTGTCATGTGCGGTTGTGCGATGCATCGCACAAATTAACATACCATGACTTACAGTGATTGTAGTATGGTTGTCGCGTGTGGTTGTGCGATGCATCGCACAAATTAGCATACCATGTCTTACAGTGATTGTAGTGTGGTTGTCATGTGCGGTTGTGCGATGCATCGCACAAATTAACATACCATGACTTACAGTGATTGTAGTGTGGTTGTCATGTGTGGTTGTGCGATGCATAGCACAAATTAGCATACATGACTTACACTGATTGTAGTATGGTTTTCAGGTGTGGTTGTGCGATGCATCGCACAAATTAGCATACCATGACTTACAGTGATTGTAGTGTGGTTGTCAGGTGTGGTTGTGCGATGCATCGCACAAATTAACATACAATAACTTACAGTGATTGTAGTGTGGTTGTCATGTGTGGTTGTGCGATGCATCGCACAAATTAGCATACATGACTTACAGTGATTGTAGTGTGGTTGTCATGTGTGGTTGTGCGATGCATCGCACAAATTAGCATACATGACTTACAGTGATTGTAGTGTGGTTGTCATGTGTGGTTGTGCGATGCATCGCACAAATTAGCATACATGACTTACAGTGATTGTAGTGTGGTTGTCATGTGTGGTTGTTCGATGCATCGCACACATTAGCATACATGACTTACAGTGAGTGTAGTGTGGTTGTCAGGTGTGGATGTGCGATGCATCGCACAAATTAACATACAATAACTTACAGTGATTGTAGTGTGGTTGTCATGTGCGGTTGTGCGATGCATCGCACAAATTAACATACTATGACTTACAGTGATTGTAGTGTGGTTGTCATGTGTGGTTGTGCGATGCATCGCACAAATTAGCATACCATGTCTTACAGTGATTGTAGTGTGGTTGTCATGTGCGATTGTGCGATGCATCGCACAAATTAGCATACCATGACTTACAGTGATTGTAGTGTGGTTGTCAGGTGTGGTTGTGCGATGCATCGCACAAATTAGCATACAATGACTTACAGTGATTGTAGTGTGGTTGTCATGTGTGGTTGTGCGATGCATCACACAAATTAGCATACATGACTTACAGTGATTGTAGTGTGGTTGTCATGTGTGGTTGTGCGATGCATCGCACAAATTAACATACAGTAACTTACAGTGATTGTAGTGTGGTTGTCATGTGCGGTTGTGCGATGCATCGCACAAATTAATATACCTTGACTTACAGTGATTGTAGTGTGGTTGTCATGTGTGGTTGTGCGATGCATCGCACAAATTAGCATACCATGTCTTACAGTGACTGTAGTGTGGTTGTCATGTGTGGTTGTGCGATGCATCGCACAAATTAGCATACCATGTCTTACAGTGATTGTAGTGTGGTTGTCATGTGCGGTTGTGCGATGCATCGCACAAATTAGCATACCATGACTTACAGTGATTGTTGTGTGGTTGTGCGATGCATCGCGCAAATTAGCATACCATGAATTACAGTGATTGTAGTGTGGTTGTCATGTGCGGTTGTGCGATGCATCGCACAAATTAGCATACAATGACTCAGGGCTCGAAATAACGGCCGATCAACGATCAATGATCGGCAGGAAATTGTTTTTGATAGGCGGAGAAGCAAGGTTGCCGATCATCTTGATCGGAAAGAAATATATTTGACCATTGTCTCAAAGACACGCTTACCTGTACGGTTAAAAGACAAATAAAACGCATTCAAAAACACGCGAAAAGCTCTTGTTTAGTTGATACCAGGGCCGCCCAGAGGGGGGGGCAAAGGGGGCAATTTGCCCCGGGCCCCCAACTAAAGGGGGCCCCCAAATAGAAATGAAGTAAAATATGGATATATATTACTGTAAATAGTCTCTCAGAATGCAGGAATTTGCCATTCTGAGATCCTAGATTTCAAAAATTTCCCGGAGGAGAATGCCATTTTAGCACTGGATGAAGATTAAGAATGTTATTTGAAACGAATGTAATCCATGCAGAAGTTCAAAGGTATGGAAATCAGTTTTCTAAACAAGCACATGCCGTCAAATATCTTTGAGGATTGAGAATAGCGAGGGCCCCAAAGCTATTTTTGCCCCGGGCCCCCAAATGTCTCTGTGCGGCCCTGGTTGATACGACAGGAAAGGGCCGAAAGGCAGCAATACTTTTCTCGCTAAAGTCATTTACTATAAAACAAATTTGCATGAAGTATTTTCGTCTCTTCAACAGTCTGCAATCCGAACCGCTGACCAAAAATGCTCCTGATCGGCCACATTTTATTTGATCGGCAAAAAGTCATGATTGCCGATCACCATGATCGGGAACGTTGGAGACGTTATTTCGAGCCCTGATGACTCACAGTGATTGTAGTGTGGTTGTCATTAATGTATAAGTTTATGTTTAATCACAATAATGTTTATTTAATGTGTGATTTTTGAACTAAGTGACTGAAAATGGCAAAAAGTAGCCTAACTTTTTGGTAAAAAATCGCTGCCCAAAAAGTATGGGGGTTTATAAAGCCTTATTAACAAAATGCCACTTTTTAGCCACTTTTTCAAAAACTGACTGGTTTTCAACCCTACCCGGTTTTAGCGATATCAGGGCTACTGTAAATCCTCCATCAAGCCCACTTCTGGAACAATCATCTCGACTCTTACAACTGAGCCTCAGAGTTATGTTGTTTAAACGAAACCATTGGGGTAGGTGATTACATTTTTGAAAAATACCTCTATGGTAATAACTACAAAGTGGGAGGTTGACTGTTGTGTAAAACTACCTGAAAAATACAATGAGAACTTCGACGTTTCGAGCGAAGGCCCTTCGTCTGGAAGTTAGTAGAATGGGTACGGGGAAAAAAGTGGGAGGTCTATGGCCCTGGTTAACTGCCCATTTATACAAAAAGTTTTACTTTAGCACAAAAGTTTGAAGTACTATACTGTGTTCATACGCAAATTTGAGTTAGCGTTAAATTCAATCCAGTGTTTTTTCGACTTCGACCACATCTATATTTTTAGCCCATTACAGCTCCAGTGCTGTTTTTGAGATCAGTGAATAACCCGAAATCGTATTTAACCTACACACCCGCAAAATGGGTCGTCACGCCAGCATGTTTATAATTGTTTACTGAAATATATTCGCTAAATGTAGAATTTGCATTCGTATTGATGCTTTATTATGTCCTTTCTTAAGACTTTATTCTATTATGTCTATTATTCAGCATTGTAATACACAATAAAGGGGAAGTATCGTACGGTAAATTTTGCCTGATTTGTGCTTATGTTAGTTATGTTTTACATACGGGAGTTTGAATTGTTTATCTTATTCATATGTTATCTTGCAGCCAATCATAACACCGCTAATAGGATGCTTCACCAATAGAAAAGCAGGATTTTGCCTCGTGTTTTTGAGTTCGATTCAGAATCATTTCCGGGTCATTTTGTGAAATGTTGTCGTGACTGACGGTCTGACGCACGTCACAAAAACTTTTGTACCATTTTACTCAATTTCAAAGGTTTTATTATACAAGTAAAGGGATGGCAAGCGACTTTTCTTGTTACCAGAAAGTTCGGTAAGTACAGTTTTATGTTTTGGTCTGTTTTTAACGTCGTATTAAAACTCGCGTAAAGCCACGTTTTTGGCATGGATACTTCGGTGTTGTCGTGTTGACCTCGGTGTTGTGCCATTCAAATACATGAAATTTAGAGGCGAATTCTAGCTCTATACTGCTTCAAACTTGTTTTATTTCTTCTTTCAATGATAGTATTTGATAAACCGAGTTAAATTTTAAAACGTTTATAGTATAAAGGGGTTTAAATTTATGTAAAAATGAGTTGGTGCTGGCACCTCACAGCGAAGGCTTTTAAATTTGTCAAATTTAGAGAAAAAAATCTAGATTTAGATGGAAATTTGGGTCTAAAGGTTTTCTATTTAAGTGAAATGTTTTGTATATTTTCAGTGTCGTTGATGTGTGTAAATTGTGGAGTCTCGAGCATATAAAAGATTTTGGTTGCTGCTTTTGAGGTTGGTGTAATTCAACTTAAGCTAATTAGTTACTACTATATTTGCACAAATTGAAGTATAATATTGCTACTGCCTATAAGTTTAATAGTGTTGTATAGAACTATCTTGTTTGTCCTGTATTAAGTCCAATTTGTAAATTAAAGATGCCAGGATATATTAAAATAGAGCAAGACAGTTCAATTTACAGACTTATTGGATGTCATATACTTTGAAACAATTGATTTCTATACGATATATTGGATCAAGACATCTGCACTTTGCCCTTACCAATGGAACAGGGTGAAAATTATTCCCCTATCTCCCAGTACATTTAGTTTACTATTATCAGAATTGGTTTTCCATCAAATATCCTTCACAGCCGGGGTGCATTTCTTTTTTGGAATGATCCATTGCTAAATGGTTACTATTCTATAGTGTGGGTAAATATCAGGATTTTTTCTTGGCATCTTGTTTGAAAGGACTAATAGTAGAAGGTGTTTGTAGATGGAATACTCAAGGAGATGGTCCAATTCCTACCGGAGGGCCTAGCTAAATCGAAACCGCTCCTGGCTAGGTGTAAAAATGTGTATAATTATATACCGTAAACCTCCAATTATAAGCCCCCTGAATATAAGCCCCCCCCCGTCTATAAGCCCATCACATTACTAAAGTTCACACCATTCCAAATATAAGCCCCCCTGAATATAAGCCCCCCTCCGAATATAAGCCCACTATACCGGTATATAAAACTATTGCACCCAAAAAATTCCACATAGCGGTAACTGAACAAAAACTTTTTATAGTAGTGTGTATTTAAATGTTATAAAGTATTAATTTTACAAAACGCTTGAATGTTCGTCCTGATGGTGTTTCAAGGCGTCACAGACGAATCTTTTGTGTAGCTTTGGCCCGTAAAGGAAGTATGTACACGGAAGTTCTATTCCCCCTCCGAAGACCCATCTGAACATGCGTTATTAATTTTTGTTTATTTTCGTGTTTATAATTAACAATAAATACTTGGTTACCACTAACCCAAAATGTCGTCCATATGTAAGCCCCCCGTATGTAAGCCCCCCATGTATAAGCCCATCTAAAACCGCTTAAGAACTTATATAAGCCTAGGGCTTATACTCGGAGGTTTACGGTATTTCCGTTCAAGTATTCCATCTCCAAAACCTTCTACTATTATACTACAGTATGCCTATAGACCACTTTCATAATTCAGACGAGTTTAAATATTCTTTTATGTGCATATTAATAAGCCTTTAACGAGGTCAATAAGGCTTATCAAAATGCACATAAAAGAATATTTAAACTCATCTGAATTATGAAAGTGGTCTATGGTCCAGTTCAAAAACATTGCAGGGCCTCGATCTGGTTGCCCTGTGCTCCCCCTTTTGTAACACATTTTTACAAGTTGAAAGTAGTTGTTTTCATGAAAGAAAATGATTTGACGACTTCTCAAGTGTTTGAAATTATTTGCTTGTGGTCTCCCTTTGCATTATAACATGTTTTTATTTGTTGAAAGTCATTGTTTTGATGAATGAATATATTTTGACTACTTGCCAAATTTAATTACTTTTTTCAAAAGTTCAAAATTGCTTCAGATGACTCCCAATATTTGGGAGGTGGCTAAAACCTCTTCCTTTAATCATGAAACCAAATATCTTCAAGTTATAAAAATGTTTTAACAGAGTAAAAAATTTTATCAGATGGTGGGGCTACAGTCAACCACAGGCTATGTGGTTTCCCCTTGAAGATCATAGTGGGGCCACAGGCCAAGTATGCCTTTCATCTCTTGAGTATCGACATTGGTGAATTGTTGAGATTAAGCATTAAAACTTGTTATTCTGTTGCTATTATTTAGGATACATGTTCAACATGGACACTATATATTATGTGCATTGATGCCATATACAACTTCAGTTTGGATACAATGTAAGAAATATAGTAGATGTTTTATTGGAATGAATAAAATCTATGGTGAAGAAAGGAGACCTTGTCAGGTTAGAATATTGCTTGTGCTTTAACCCATTAAAAGGCAATACCCTACCACTCACAAGTAAAATCGTCTGGCCCCTGGTTTTTGTAACCTTTTTTTTAGTTGAAAGGAAGGTTTTTGACCACTTCCAAGGCATTTGGAATGGTTTGAAGGGCCTCTGGTTGCACTCGTGGGATTGATTTTATGTACCACATGATGAACTCTTCTGGGTACGTTAGTTAAGGCTAACCCCTTTACCTTTTGGCCATTTTCGGCCACTTTTTCAAAAACTCAAAAAATTGCTGAAAATGGCTAAAAGTTAAGGATAACCCCTTTACTTTTTGGCCATTTTTCGCCACTTTTTCAAAAACTCAAAAAATGGCTAAAAAGTAAAGGCTAACCCCTTGACATTTTTTCGACGAAAAGTTAAGGCTAACCCATTTACTTTTTGGCCATTTTCGGCCACTTTTTCAAAAACTCAAAAAATGGCCGAAAATGGCTAAAAAGTAAAGGCTAACCCCTTAACATTTTTTTCGACGAAAAGTTAAGGCTAACTCCTATACTTTTTGGCCACTTTTTCAAAAATTCAAAAAATGGCCGAAAATGACTAAAAAGTAAAGGCTAACCCCTTAACATTTTTTCGACGAAAAGTTAAGGTTTACCCCTTTACTTTTTGGCCATTTTCTGCCACTTTTTCAAAAACTCAAAAAAATGGCTAAAAAGTAAAGGCTAACCCAATTCCAAACTGAGCAACCTCTCTTACATAAACTACCACTTCAATTTGAATGGTCAGAAAGCTCAAAACAAAAATTCAGACAAACACTAAAGTCACCCAAAGTTCAAAGAAAACTAGACCAATTCTTACACTCAAATTTTACTAATGACTTAAATGGCATCAATAAATGTGTCACTGAATTTCAAAATATTATAATTGATGCATCCAAAAAATCACTAAAAATTAAAAAAAAGAAAGTTAGGCGAAAAATAAACAATGTAACCAATAAAAAATGGTTTGACAAAGAATGCCGAATTAAGAGGCATGAACTTCGAAAACTTGCAAACAAAAAACATAGAGACCCAACAAATCTTGATCTAAGAGAAGCTTATCATACTACACTCAAAACATACAAAGAGACTTTACAAATAAAGAAAAATAATTTCCATAGTGAAAAGATAAAGGAACTAGAAAAGACAACTGAAAATGATCCTAATCTTTTTTGGAAAACTTTACGAAATTGTAGTATTGTACAGACAACTTTGAGAACAATACTAATCCCAGTGACTCACCAAATGAAGGCGACTGGTTTAACCATTTCGAAAAGCTGCATGATAAGCCCAAGTTAAATATTGAACATGAACAGATCATTGAAAACCCTGAAAATAAAGAAAAATGTAAGGATCAATTTAATGAGCTTGACACAGAGATAACAGATCCATAGGCGGATTTTCAGATTTTGCTCTGGGGGGGTGCCGAAAATTTAGGGGGGGTGCCAAAAATTTAGGGGGGGAGGTGAGCGACAGGGTGCGTAGCGCCGCCGAGCAAGCTGCAGCAGAGGTCTGGGGGCACAGTTGCCAATGGGGGTAAGGGGGCGAAGCCCCCAGAAAATTTTGAGATTTTTGGTCAAAATCCTTATTTAGTTCAAAATCCTTGTTTTTAGTCTTACTTAGTTCAAAATCTTTATTTCAATCACACTACTGTCATTTATCCCAATGAGCATTTAAATTTTTTTTGGGGGGGTGCAAATTTCTCTAGGGGGGGTGGAAAACTTTTTGGGGGGGTGCAAAATATTTTTGGGGGGTGTGCACCCCCCCAGAAAATCCGTCTATGAACAGATCACAAGATACTAAATACAGCCAGGGCGCTACAGCTAAGAAAATGAAACTAAAAAAGGCTGCATATTCTGACAAAATAAAAAATGAAATGATTAAGTCAAGTGCAGACATTCTAACTTCAGGTTTTATTAAAGTATTTAATTCTATCATAGTTATGGTGTTAAAAACACCATAACTATGATAGTCCTTCACACCATAATCCTAAGTTATGGTGTGAAGGACTGATCAACCCAACTAATTACAGAGGAATATGTGTTTCAAGCTGCTTAGGAACATTTTTCTGCTCAATCCTCAATGATAGATTGATGAACTTTACAAAACAAGAAAATATAATACACCCATCTCAAATAGGTTTTATGCCTGGCAATAGAACAGCTGACCACATTCTAACATTAAAAACACTACACGACAAATATGTTAAACAGCAGGATAATGGGAAAATATATGCCAGCTTTGTTGATTTTAAGAAAGCCTTTGACTCAATTTGGCACGATGGTCTATTCCTAAAACTGCTAGAAAATAAAGTCCTTACTCCTTACTCCTTACTTGGAGAGAAATTCTTGCACATTAACCCATTAACATGCAAGACCTTCCGTTGACAAGTAAAATCATCTGGAATTAGACAGGGTGTGTTTGGGCACAATTGGCAGGTCAATGGGTTCATTAAAATGGTTAAATTACCCCCTTGCCCAATTCTCTCAATTGGTATAAATATTTTAAAGCTAACCTTGAATAACGTATTAAAACTTGCAATTCTTTTGCTTTAATTAGGATACATGTTCGCTGTGAATGCCATACATGGATACAACTTCAGTTTGGATACAATGCAAGAAATATAATAGACCTTTTATTGGAATGAACTGTGAAATTCTATGCTGAAAAAAGGAGGCCTTGTCAGGTTAGAATATTGCTTGTGCTTTAACCCATTAACTTGCATTATTTTTCACATTGCTCGGTTTCCTTTGTTCTTATCGGGGAATATATTCAATAGTCAAGTGTCTGAAATGCCGGTGGCGGTTTTTGATTTCAACAGGGGAGCGCGTGGCTGAAAACAATCACTGATAACAATGATTCAATTAATATTCCCCTCTAATATTCCCCTCTAATATTCCCCTCTAACGTCCTAGCAGCACAAAAAAATGAAAAACAACATCAACCAGACTTGCAATATTTAACAATTAGACAACGAGGCCGAGTTGGCTATGAGCGAATAGTCAACGAGGCGAAGCCGAGTTGACTATTCGCTCATAGCCAACGAGGCCGAGTTGTCTAATTGTTTTAGTATAAACTATAGCATTTATTGAGAACTAGGGAACACAATACAAAAGTAAACAAAAGTATTAATATTAATTTTAAACGTGAATTTTCACGCCATTGTTTTGAATTTTGCTACTAGTAGACTATCACTAATAGTCTACGAGTAGCGTAGCCAATCAGAACGCAGGAAAAGTGATAGTCTATTACTAAGTTTATACTAAATTGCAATATACACACTTTAATAATCATTATAACACACATTTGGTACAGGCTGTTTGGCGGATATTCCTCACCTCCTCTCTTACGAACCTCGTAAACAAATTTGCTCAGCCAGAAACACAGTTCATGGTCACTACTTAAATGTAGCAAATCACCTGAGGGAACTACGCCAAATCGGCCAGCAACATCAACAGCATTCTCTGTAACAATATTTCGTTCCTTTCGCCACTCGTCCCAAACATTTAAACACCACAATGTTGTCTTTTTAGTGTTTAGTGGTATCCGTTCACTATTTCTCGCCAAGACCTCTGCATCATTTAGGGCGACAACTCCTCTCCTAAAAGTTGTCTGTTCGTCATGCTTGTCCTGAGATTGCTTTTCGCTTTCGTTCTCGTAACCAAACTCTCCTGCTGCATTACCGAGAATTTCATCCAATTCAATCGTCGGAAATACCACGCCGCTAAACTTATTTTGTGTTATATAAATGTCTTCGTCCGACTCACTCATGTCTTCCACGTATAACTAACTTTAACAAGTTCTAGCATCTTCAACAGAACGAACGCAACGTTTTACAATTCAAATTTAACACTTTATGCATTTAACACTTAGAATTTCACATGGTGCGTAATTCGTGCTTTGTTCTATTATTTCACGCGTTTACGAGGCATGACAAATCACCATTGAAAAACAGTAAATATACTAACCCGCTAAAGTGATCATGTTTTGTGATTTCCTTTCTGAAACAAAAGTGAATAAGTGATCAGTGTTTGTGAAGCATTTCTTTCTATTATGACTAATCAATGCAACCTCGCAATGTGAAAAATAAGTACGTTATTTTGAGGCACCTCGGGGATATGTGTTTATTCACCTCGGCGCTTCGCGCCTCGGTGAATAAATCACATATCCCCTCGTTGCCTCAAAATAACCTATACGTACCTTTACCACTGACAATATGGGTGCATTGCCAGCTAATGAATTTGTAGTATATTGCATATATAAATAATGTAACTTCCCATTACCTTTTGTGGCTGTTGTGTGAGTATAAAGCAAGGACATGTCATCTTTTTTGTTCATACTGTATACCTTGGCCGAGGTTACCAATCGACCAATCAGAGCATTTGTTTACATTTTGTCTCTGAACCAATCAGATTATGTGAATTTGTGACCACTGCTGGACATGTTGTAAATTTCAATAGAAACATAAGGTCTCAAATAATGCCTTGGGGCTCAGAATTTTTAACAAATCACACATGTTCGCTCTATGTTTTCTGAAATATGATGTAATATATCAGACACGAGAAGGAGTTTATTATGGTGATTTGAAACACCGAAAAGTGTGTTGAAAAACAAGGCGGTAGCCGAGTTTTTTAATATACTTTGAGATGTTTTTAAATCACTATAATAAACGACTTAGAGTGTATGATATAGCTTCTCAAACAAACCAGTATTTAAAGAGAAATTCAGTTTGAGAATTATATTGCATGAATTCTAGTCATTAGATAAAGTAGTTAGAATATATGGTGTTGGCATATATTTGGTGTGGGAAATGGTATGCCATCTCAAATTATAATCACATAATAACAAGGTGTCTTTCCATAAGCAAATTGACAGATGAAACAAATTTTACTCCTTACTTGGAGAGAAATTATTGCACATTAACCCATTAACATGCAAGGCCTTCCCTTGACAAGTAAAATCATCTGGGGTTAGACAGACTACAGGGTGTGTTTGGGCACAATTGGCAGCTCAATGGGTTCATTAAATGGTTAAATTACCCCCTTGTCCAATTCTCTCAATTGGTATAAATATTTTAAAGCTAACCTTGAATAACATATTAAAACTTTCTATTCTTTTGCTTTTAATTAGGATACATGTTTGCTATGAATGCCATACATGGATACAACTTCAGTTTGGATACAATGCAAGAAATATAATAGACCTTTTATTGGAATGAACTGTGAAATTCTATGCTGAAGAAAGGAGGCCTTGTCAGGTTAGAATATTGCTTGTGCTTTAACCCATTAATTAACTGGCAGTACCTTACCACTGACAAGTGAAATCGTCTGGTATTTGACAAAGTAAAATCGTCTGGCCTCTATGTATTTGAGCTAAATTTCCATAACATGTTTTTATGAATTGAAAGTGATTGTTTTCATGAAAGAAAAGGTTTTTGACCACTTCCAGCACATTGGGAATGGTTTTAAGCAAATTATTTTCAAAAATAGTCGAAAACCAAAGGGGGGACCTTAACCAATGAACTGGCAGTACCCTACCACTGACTAGTAAAATCGTCCAGCAGATCTGGGTGCATTGCAAGCTAATGAGTTATTAATTAGTGCACACTATATACCAGTTAATCTTACAAGAATACTTTACATTAATTAACATTGTGAATATATGTTGAGAATTGGGGACATGAAATTTAGCCAATTTAGATGTTTACAGATTGTAAGAAATTGCTCCAGGAATTTAACCTGGAAACCATTACTGGTTCCAAACAGGGCAATTATTGATTAAAATTGTAGCTGTGGAAGAGAATACAAAACTACTCTATGCACTATGCCTAGGTTGATAGGTTTGAACGATATTTGCTTATGCTTTTTCATCATATTTGTAAAACTTGATTCATTTATCTACAATGTGTATTGTTTGTAAGATTGAATAGTGTGTAGCATGAAAGCATTTAGGAACATCTCTGACTGTCAATCAATGATTTATCATTTAACCATTAACTGGCAGTATTCTACCACTGACGAGTAAAATTGTCTGGTGTAAAACGCTAAAGTAGGGGGCATATGGGTGCATTGCCAGCTAATGAATTAATAGTATATTGCATATATAATGTAACTTCCCATTATCTTTTGTGGTTGTTGTGCGAGTATAAAGCAAGGACATGTCATCTGTTTAGTTCATACTGTATACCTTGGCAGAGGTTACCAATCAGAGCATTTCTTTACATTTTGGCTCTGAACCAATCAGATTATGTGAATTTGTGACCACTGCTGGACATGTTGTAAATTTCAATACAAACATAAGGTCTCAAATAATGCCTTGGGGCTCAGAATTGTTAACAAATCACACATGTTTGCCCTATGTTTTCTGAAATATAACGTAATATATCATACACGAGAAGGAGTTTATTATGGTGATTTGAAACACCGAAAAGTGTGTTGAAAAACAAGGCGCTAGCCAAGTTTTTTAATATACTTTGAGGTGTTTTTAAATCACTATATAATAAACGACTTCGAGTGTATGATATAGCTTCTCAAACAAACCACAGAGAAATTCAGTTTGAGAATTATATTGCATGAATTCTAGTCATTAGATAAAGTAGTTAGAATATATGGTGTGGCATATATTTGGTGTGGGAAATAGTATGCCATCTCAAATTATAATCACATAATAACAACTAAGGCGCCTTTCCATAAACAAATGACAGATTAAAATTAAACCATTTTTACTCCTTACTAATTGGAGAGAAATTCTTGCACATTAACCCCATTAACATGCAAGACCTTCCCTTGACAAGTAAAATCATCTGGAGTTAGACAGAGTACAGGGTGTGTTTGGGCACATGGCAGCTCAATGGGTTCATTAAATGGTTAAATTACCCCCTTGCCCAATTCCCTCAATTGGTATCAATCTTTTAAAGCTAACCTTGAATAACCTATTAAAACTTGCTATTCTTTTGCTTTTCATTAGGATACACGTTCGCCATGAAATTCATGAATGCCGTACATTGATGCCATATATATATACAACTTCAGTTTGGATACAATGCAAGAAATATAATAGACCTTATATCGCCGAATCTTTATCTTCCTTACACCTTCCTTGTCTTGCCCTCTGCCTTTTTTGCCCTCGCCTTTTTTGGCATGGCCTTTTTTTCCCTTTTTTTGGAGGGCTTTTTTGCCCTCGCCTTTTTTGGCATGGCCTTTTTTGCCCTTTTTTTGGAGGGCTTTTTTTGGCATGGCCTTTATTGGCCTTTTTTGGAGGGCTTTTTTGCCCTCGCCTTTTTTGGCATGGCCTTTTTTTAGAGGGCTTTTTTGCCCTCGCCTTTTTTGGCATGGCCTTTTTTTGGAGGGCTTTTTTGCCCTCGCCTTTTTTGGCATGGCCTTTTTGGCCTTTTTTTGTGACCGATCAGATAACGCTTGTTCCTTCGTTTCCCACATCGCTTTTATTCGTGCTTTTATCGTGCTCTTTGCACGCGAGCCAAGCGACACATCCTTTTAATGGCGGTTTGCATCATCGCGTACACGCCGATAGTCGTGTAACACTAGGCACTCCACTACATTCAACTCTCTTACAGTTGCTACCATGTCCAAGGGACATGATGCACAACATTCGACCAACATATGAATGTTTAGGAAAACGCCCGAGAACAACCCAATGCATTCGCTCGAAAGCAGCAAAAGAGGCGCCAACCCGAACAAGCCAACTCTACCACTTCGAACGCGTTCCTGAAGCAAACGCTCCACATATAATGCTTCAAACATAACCATCGCTTTAGTCGTTTCGAATTCGTACGCGTTGTTCATGAAGCCAAACGCTCCACATATAATGCTTCAAACATAACCATCGCTTTAGTCCTATCTGTCGCGAACAACATCCTCCGTACTGAAAGACGAACGAATGAAAGAAGGCCATAACGTGACACGAATGCATCGTTCTAGGTCCAAGGTGGCTACTCGACGAAAGAGGTCCGTAGAACGGTCACGTAACGGCCTTTCGTTCGTTCATTTCTCAGTACGGATGATGTTGTTCGGGACAGATAGGCTAAAGCGATGGTTATGTTTGAAGCATTATATGTGGAGCGTTTGCTTCATGAACGCGTACGATTTCGAAACGACTAAAGGCGATAGTTATGTTTGAAGCATTATATATGGGGCGTTTACTTCATAAACGTGTACGAATTCGAAACGTTTGTCGTTCGACGTGGTAGGGGAGGAGTTGGCTTGTTTCGGGTTGGCGCCTCTTTTGCTGCTTTCGAGCGAATGCATTTGGTTGTTCTCGGGCGTTTTTCCTAAACGTTCATGTTGGTCGAATGTTGTGCATCATGTCCCTTGAACAAGATAGCAACTATAAGCGAGTTGAATGTAGTGGAGTGTCTAGTGTGTTACTGGACTATGGGCGTGTACGCGATGCAAAGACTCGACTATGGGCTCGCGTGCAAAGAGCGCGATAACAGACGTGGCAAAAACAAACGTGAGAGCGATATGAGAATCGAAGGAACAAGCGTTATCTGATCGGATATACGCTTCGTCCGAATGTAGTTAACTGGTTGATCCTGCCAGTGTCATATTGCTGTCTCAAAGATTAAGCCATGCATGTCTAAGTATAAGCACTTGTACTGTGATACTGCGAATGGCTCATTAAATCGTTTATTTGATTGTACTCTCTTAATACTTGGATAACCGTAGTAATTCTAGAGCTAATACATGCGAAAAGTCCCGACTTGGTAGGGATGTATTTATTAAATTAAAAACCAATGTGGCTTCGCGGCCGCCTAGCCAGCGTGGCGGGAAAGCGACCGATAATAAGTTTCAACTACGTGGAGACGCAGTCGTCAGAGCAAGCGCCTTTCACCTCTGAGTTTTGGGTTCGATTCTCGCTGGTCCCTACTCATGTGAAAAGAGTAAGTAAGCGCTCTACCGAAAGTCGTGGGTTTTCTCCGGGCACTCCGGTTTCCTCCCACAGGGGAAGCTGACTGGGTGGGTAACAGGGTAAGGAGATATAGATTAGATCCCCACCTATCCCACATGTCACTCTGGGGTGGGGTTCCAATGACAAGGGTATAATAGCACAAGAAATGTTCTAACCTGACGAAGTCTCCTTCCTCATCATAGATTGCTTCACAATTCATGTCAAGAAAAAAGGTCTATTATATTTCTTGCATTGTATATCCAAACTGACGTTGTATATGGCATCAATATATGGCATTCATGGTGAACATGTATCCTAATAAAAAAAGTTTTAATGCGTTATTCAAGGGTTAGCTTTAATGGGCGAGGGGGTAATTTAACCATTTACTAATTAACACCACACCAAATTGCCACACCACCAGTGGTGGACCACCTCACCACCAAATTTTTGTGCTCCTTTTTGTGCTCCTTCTTCCACACACATCCCTTGAACTGTATGTGCATACCATGCCAAGAGGAGTAGGAGCAAAGAATTAGGAGACTGATTCAAAGTAAAGGGGTTACCCTTAACTTTTCGTCGAAAAAATAAGGGGTTTTTTGGGGGTTTTTTTTATAAAACTTTATTGGCATGACCTACTGTAATTACAGGCATTGCTAAAGTATATAAGTGCTGTAAGAGCACTGAACAACAATATAATAAAAGGGGTTAGCCTTTACTTTTTAGCCATTTTCAGCAATTTTTTGAGTTTTTGAAAAAGTGGCCGAAAATGGCCAAAAAGTAAAGGGGCTAGCCTTAACTTTTCGTCGAAAAAATGTTAAGGCGTTAGCCTTTACTTTTTAGCCATTTTTAACCACTTTTTGTGTTTTTGAAAAACTAGCCTAAAATGAAAAAAGGAAGTTAGGCCTTAACTTTTCGTCGAAAAAAAAAGGGTTAGAGTTAGCCTTTACTTTTGGCCATTTTCAGCCATTTTTGAGTTTTGAATGGCCAAAAATGACTAATACCTTTACTTTTGTATTCTAATCAACTTTTAGCCTTTGTACCACTCTAAAGCCATTTTCAGCCATTTTTATAATATTTTATAAAACATTCTTTATATAGTTTGGTTTTCTGTAAGCCTAAAATGGCCAAAAAGTAAAGGGGTTAGCCTTAACTTTTCGTCGAAAAAATGTCAAGGGGTTAGCCTTTACTTTTTAGCCATTTTCGGCCATTTTTTGAGTTTTTGAAAAAGTGGCCTAAAATGGCCAAAAAGTAAAGGGGTTAGCCTTAACTTTTCGTCGAAAAAATGTTAAGGGGTTAGCCTTTACTTTTTAGCCATTTTCAGCCATTTTTATAATATTTTATAAAACACTCTTGATATAGTGTGGTTTTCTGTAAGCCTAAAATGGCCAAAAAGTAAAGGGGTTAGCCTTAACTTTTCGTCGAAAAAATGTCAAGGGGTTAGCCTTTACTTTTTAGCCATTTTTTGAGATTTTGAAAAAGTGGCCGAAAATGGCCAAAAAGTAAAGGGGTTAGCCTTAACTTTTCGTCGAAAAAATGTTAAGGGGTTAGCCTTTACTTTTTAGCCATTTTTAACCACTTTTTGTGTTTTTGAAAAAGTGGCCTAAAATGGCCAAAAAGTAAAGGGGTTAGCCTTAACTTTTCGTCGAAAAAATGTCAAGGGGTTAGCCTTTACTTTTTAGCCATTTTCGGCCATTTTTTGAGTTTTTGAAAAAGTGGCCTAAAATGGCCAAAAAGTAAAGGGGTTAGCCTTAACTTTTCGTCGAAAAAATGTCAAGGGGTTAGCCTTTACTTTTTAGCCATTTTCAGCCATTTTTTGAGTTTTTGAAAAAGTGGCCTAAAATGGCCAAAAAGTAAAGGGGTTAGCCTTAACTTTTCGTCGAAAAAATGTCAAGGGGTTAGCCTTTACTTTTTAGCCATTTTTTGAGTTTTGAAAAAGTGGCCGAAAATGGCCAAAAAGTAAAGGGGTTAGCCTTAACTTTTCGTCGAAAAAATGTCAAGGGGTTAGCCTTTACTTTTTAGCCATTTTCAGCCATTTTTATAATATTTTATAAAACACTCTTGATATAGTGTGGTTTTCTGTAAGCCTAAAATGGCCAAAAAGTAAAGGGGTTAGCCTTAACTTTTCGTCGAAAAAATGTCAAGGGGTTAGCCTTTACTTTTTAGCCATTTTCAGCCATTTTTTGAGTTTTTGAAA
Organism: Trachythela sp. YZ-2020; assembly: GCA_016169945.1. Lineage (NCBI taxonomy): Eukaryota > Metazoa > Cnidaria > Anthozoa > Malacalcyonacea > Clavulariidae > Trachythela > Trachythela sp. YZ-2020. The sequence continues at coordinate 6,406,769 of JADLSH010000266.1, read as the reverse complement.
AAGTGTCCTAAAATGGCCAAAAAGTAAAGACTTTTCGTCGAAAAAATGTTAAGGGGTTAGCCTTTACTTTTTAGCCATTTTCAGCCATTTTTGAGTTTTTGAAAAAGTGGCTAAAATGGCCAAAAGTAAAGGGTTAGCCTTAACTTTTCGTCGAAAAAATGTCAAGGGTTAGCCTTTACTTTTAGCCATTTTCAGCCATTTTATAATATTTTATAAAAAGTGTGGTTTTCTGTAAGCCTAAAATGGCCAAAAAGTAAAGGGGTTACCCTTAACTTTTGGCCGAAAAAATGTTAAGGGTTAGCCTTTACTTTTAGCCATTTTCAGCCATTTTTGAGTTTTTGAAAGGGCCGAAAATGGCCAAAAAGTAAAGGGAGTTAGCCTTAACTTTTCGTCGAAAAAATGTTAAGGGGTTAGCCTTTACTTTTAGCCATTTTCAGCCATTTTTGAATTTTGAAAAAGTGGTCGAAAATAGCCAATAAGTAAAGGGGTTAGCCTTAGCTTTTTGTCGGAAAAATGTTAAGGGGTTAGCCTTTACTTTTTGGCCATTTTCAGCCACATTTCTTTGTTTTTGAAATAGTGGCCGAAAACAGCCAAAAAGTAAAGGGGTTAGCCTTAACTTTTGGCCATTTTCAGCCATTTTTTGAGTTTTTGAAAGTGGCCGAAAATGGCCAAAAAGTAATGGGGTTAGCCTTAACTTTTCGTCGAAAAAATGTCAAGGGGTGAGCCTTTACTTTTTAGCCATTTTCAGCCATTTTTGAGTTTTGAAAAAGTGGCGGAAAATGGCCAATAAGTAAAGGGTTAGCCTATAACTTTTCGTCGAAAAAATGTCAAGGGGTTAGCCTTTACTTTTATCCATTTTCAGCCTTTTTTATAATATTTTATAAAACACTCTTGATATAGTGTGGTTTTCTGTAAGCCTAAAATGGCCAAAAAGTAAAGGGGTTAGCCTTAACTTTTCGTCGAAAAAATGTCAAGGGGTTAGCCTTTACTTTTTAGCCATTTTCAGCCATTTTTGAGTTTTGAAAAAGTGGCCTAAAATGGCCCAAAAGTAAAGGGGTTAGCCTTAACTTTTCGTCGAAAAAATGCTAAGGGGTTAGCCTTTACTTTTTAGCCATTTTCAGCCATTTTATAATATTTTATAAAACACTCTTGATATAGTGTGGTTTTCTGTAAGCCTAAAATGGCCAAAAAGTAAAGGGTTAGCCTTAACTTTTCGTCGAAAAATGTTAAGGGGTTAGCCTTTACTTTTAGCCATTTTCGCCATTTTGAGTTTTGAAAAAGTGGCCTAAAATGGCCAAAAGTAAAGGGGTTAGCCTTAACTTTTCGTCGAAAAATGTTAAGGGTTAGCCTTTACTTTTAGCCATTTTCAGCCATTTTTGAATTTTGAAAAAGTGGCCTAAAATGGCCAAAAAGTAAAGGGGTTAGCCTAACTTTTCGTCGAAAAAATGTCAAGGGGTTAGCCTTTACTTTTAGCCATTTTAACCACTTTTGTGTTTTTGAAAAAAAATGGCCAAAAAAAAAAGGGGTTAGCCTTAACTTTTCGTCGAAAAAATGTCAAGGGTTAGCCTTTACTTTTTAGCCATTTTCAGCCATTTTTGAGTTTTTGAAAAAGTGGCCTAAAATGGCCAAAAGTAAAGGTTAGCCTTAACTTTTCGTCGAAAAAATGTCAAGGGTTAGCCTTTACTTTTTAGCCATTTTCAGCCATTTTGAATTTTGAAAAAGTGGCCTAAAATGGCCAAAAAGTAAAGGGTTAGCCTTAACTTTTCGTCGAAAAATGTCAAGGGGTTAGCCTTTACTTTTTAGCCATTTTTGAGTTTTGAAAGTGGCCGAAAATGGCCAAAAAGTAAAGGGTTAGCCTTAACTTTTCGTCGAAAAAATGTCAAGGGTTAGCCTTTACTTTTAGCCATTTTCAGCCATTTTTATAATTTTGAAAAAGTGGCCTAAAATGGCCAAAAGTAAGGGTTAGCCTTAACTTTTCGTCGAAAAAATGTCAAGGGTTAGCCTTTACTTTTAGCCATTTTCAGCCATTTTTGCGTTTTTGAAAAAGTGGACTAATTTGGCCAAAAAGTAAAGGGTTTAGCCTTAACTTTTCGTCGAAAAAATGTCAAGGGGTTAGCCTTTACTTTTAGCCATTTTCAGCCATTTTATAATATTTTATAAAACACTCTTGATATAGTGTGGTTTCTGTAAGCCTAAAATGGCCAAAAAGTAAAGGGGTTAGCCTTAACTTTTCGTCGAATAAATGTCAAGGGGTTAGCCTTTACTTTTTAGCCCTTTTCTGCCATTTTGAGTTTTGAAAAAGTGGCCTAAAATGGCCAAAAAGTAAAGGGTTAGCCTTAACTTTTCGTCGAAAAATGTCAAAGGGTTAGCCTTTACTTTTTAGCCATTTTCAGCCATTTTTTTTGTGTTTTTGAAAGTGGCCTAAAATGGCCAAAAAGTAAAGGGGTTAGCCTTAACTTTTCGTCGAAAAAATGTCAAGGGGTTAGCCTTTACTTTTTAGCCATTTTCGGCCATTTTTTGAGTTTTTGAAAAAGTCGCCTAAAATGGCCAAAATTAGCCTTAACTTTTCGTCGAAAAAATGTCAAGGGGTTAGCCTTTACTTTTTAGCCATTTTCGGCCATTTTTTGAAGTTTTGAAAAAGCCTAAAATGGCCAAAAAGTAAAGGGGTTTAGCCTTAACTTTTCGTCGAAAAAATGTCAAGGGGTTAGCCTTTACTTTTTAGCCATTTTCAGCCATTTTTATAATATTTTATAAAACACTCTTGATATAGTGTGGTTTTCTGTAAGCCTAAAATGGCCAAAAAGTAAAGGGGTTAGCCTTAACTTTTCGACGAAAAGTTAAGGCTAACCCCTTTACTTTTTAGCCATTTTTTGAGTTTTTGAAAAAGTGTCCTAAAATGGCCAAAAAGTAAAGACTTTTCGTCGAAAAAATGTCAAGGGTTAGCCTTTACTTTTAGCCATTTTCAGCCATTTTTGAGTTTTGAAAGTGGCCTAAAATGGCAAAAAGTAAAGGGGTTTCCCTTAACTTTTCGTCGAAAAATGTCAAGGGTTAGCCTTTACTTTTTAGCCATTTTCAGCCATTTTTGAGTTTTGAAAAAGTGGCCTAAAATGGCCAAAAAGTAAAGGGGTTAGCCTTAACTTTTCGTCGAAAAATGTAAAGGGTTAGCCTTTACTTTTAGCCAGTTTCAGCCTTTTTCATAATATTTTATAAAACACTCTTGATATAGTGTGGTTTTCTGTAAGCCTAAAATGGCCAAAAAGTAAAGGGGTTAGCCTTAACTTTTCGTCGAAAAAATGTCAAGGGGTTAGCCTTTACTTTTTAGCCATTTTCGGCCACTTTTGAGTTTTTATAAAAAATGGCCAAAAATAAAGTTAACTTGTCGAAAAAATGTTATTTTCAGCCATTTTTGAGTTTTGAAAGTGGCCTAAAATGGCCAAACAGTAAAGGGGTTAGCCTTAACTTTTCGTCGAAAAAATGTTAAGGGGTTAGCATTTACTTTTTTTCCATTTTCAGCCATTTTTTGAGTTTTGGAAAAAGTGGCGGAAAATGGGCAATAAGTAAAGGGGTTAGCCTTAACTTTTCGTCGAAAAAATGTTAAGGTTAGCCTTTACTTTTTAGCCATTTTCGGCCATTTTTTGAATTTTTGAAAAAGTGGCCTAAAATGGCCAAAAAGTAAAGGGGTTAGCCTTAACTTTTCGTCGAAAAAATGTTAAGGGGTTAGCCTTTACTTTTTAGCCATTTTTAACCACTTTTGTTTTGAAAAAAGTGGCCTAAAATGGCCAAAAAGTAAAGGGGTTAGCCTTAACTTTTGGCCATTTTCAGCCATTTTTTGAGTTTTTGAAAGTGGCCGAAAATGGCCAAAAAGTAAAGGGGTTAGCCTTAACTTTTCGTCGAAAAAATGTCAAGGGGTTAGCCTTTACTTTTTAGCCATTTTCAGCCATTTTTTGAGTTTTTGAAAAAGTGGCGGAAAATGGCCAAAAAGTAAAGGTTAACTAACTTTCGTCGAAAAATGTCAAGGGGTTAGCCTTTACTTTTTAGCCATTTTCAGCCATTTTTATAATATTTTATAAAACACTCTTGATATAGTGTGGTTTTCTGTAAGCCTAAAATGGCCAAAAAGTAAAGGGGTTAGCCTTAACTTTTCGTCGAAAAAATGTCAAGGGGTTAGCCTTTACTTTTTAGCCATTTTCGGCCATTTTTTGAGTTTTTGAAAAAGTGGCCTAAAATGGCCAAAAAGTAAAGGGGTTAGCCTTAACTTTTCGTCGAAAAAATGCTAAGGGGTTAGCCTTTACTTTTTAGCCATTTTCAGCCATTTTTATAATATTTTATAAAACACTCTTGATATAGTGTGGTTTTCTGTAAGCCTAAAATGGCCAAAAAGTAAAGGGGTTAGCCTTAACTTTTCGTCGAAAAAATGTTAAGGGGTTAGCCTTTACTTTTTAGCCATTCTTTGAGTTTTTGAAAGTGGCCGAAAATGGCCAAAAAGTAAAGGGGTTAGCCTTAACTTTTCGTCGAAAAAATGTTAAGGGGTTAGCCTTTACTTTTAGCCATTTTCTGCCATTTTATTTTTGAAAAAGTGGCCTAAAATGGCCAAAAAGTAAAGGGGTTAGCCTTAACTTTTCGTCGAAAAAATGTCAAGGGGTTAGCCTTTACTTTTTAGCCATTTTTAACCACTTTTTGTGTTTTTGAAAAAGTGGCCTAAAATGGCCAAAAAGTAAAGGGGTTAGCCTTAACTTTTCGTCGAAAAAATGTCAAGGGGTTAGCCTTTACTCTTTGGCCATTTTCAGCCACATTTTGTTTTTGAAAAAGTCGCCTAAAATGGCCAAAAGTAAAGGGGTTAGCCTTAACTTTTCGTCGAAAAAATGTCAAGGGGTTAGCCTTTACTTTTTAGCCATTTTCAGCCATTTTTGAGTTTTGAAAAAGTGGCCTAAAATGGCCAAAAAGTAAGGGTTAGCCTTAACTTTTCGTCGAAAAATGTCAAGGGGTTAGCCTTTACTTTTAGCCATTTTCAGCCATTTTGAATTTTGAAAAAGTGGCCTAAAATGGCCAAAAAGTAAAGGGTAACTTAACTTTTCGTCGAAAAAATGTCAAGGGGTTAGCCTTTACTTTTAACCATTTTCAGCCATTTTATAATATTTTATAAAACACTCTTGATATAGTGTGGTTTCTGTAAGCCTAAAATGGCCAAAAAGTAAAGGGGTTAGCCTTAACTTTTCGTCGAAAAATGTCTAAGGGTTAGCCTTTACTTTTAGCCATTTTCAGCCATTTTATAATATTTTATAAAACACTCTTGATATAGTGTGGTTTTCTGTAAGCCTAAAATGGCCAAAAAGTAAAGGGGTTAGCCTTAACTTTTCGTCGAAAAAATGTTAAGGGGTTAGCCTTTACTTTTTAGCCATTCTTTGAGTTTTTGAAAGTGGCCGAAAATGGCCAAAAAGTAAAGGGGTTAGCCTTAACTTTTCGTCGAAAAAATGTTAATTTACTACTTTATAGCCATTTTTAACCACTTTTTGTGTTTTTGAAAAAGTGGCCTAAAATGGCCAAAAAGTAAAGGGGTTAGCCTTAACTTTTCGTCGAAAAAATGTCAAGGGGTTAGCCTTTACTTTTTAGCCATTTTCGGCCATTTTTTGAGTTTTTGAAAAAGTGGCCTAAAATGGCCAAAAAGTAAAGGGGTTAGCCTTAACTTTTCGTCGAAAAAATGTCAAAGGGTTAGCCTTTACTTTTAGCCATTTCGGCCATTTTTGTTTTGAAAAAGTGGCCTAAAATGGCCAAAAAGTAAAGGGTTAGCCTTAACTTTTCGTCGAAAAAATGTCAAGGGGTTAGCCTTTACTTTTTAGCCATTTTTTGAGTTTTTGAAAAAGTGGCGGAAAATGGCCAAAAAGTAAAGGGGTTAGCCTTAACTTTTCGTCGAAAAAATGTCAAGGGGGTTAGCCTTTACTTTTTAGCCATTTTCAGCCATTTTTATAATATTTTATAAAACACTCTTGATATAGTGTGGTTTTCTGTAAGCCTAAAATGGCCAAAAAGTAAAGGGGTTAGCCTTAACTTTTCGTCGAAAAAATGTCAAGGGGTTAGCCTTTACTTTTTAGCCATTTTCGGCCACTTTTTGTGTTTTTGAAAAACTAGCCTAAAATGGCCAAAAAGTAAAGGGGTTAGCCTTAACTTTTGGCCATTTTCAGCCATTTTTTGAGTTTTTGAAAGTGGCCGAAAATGGCCAAAAAGTAAAGGTTGTAACTTTTCGTCGAAAAAATGCTGTTAGTTAGCCTTTACTTTTTAGCCATTTTCAGCCATTTTTATAATATTTTATAAAACACTCTTGATATAGTGTGGTTTTCTGTAAGCCTAAAATGGCCAAAAAGTAAAGGGGTTAGCCTTAACTTTTCGTCGAAAAAATGTCAAGGGGTTAGCCTTTACTTTTTAGCCATTTTCAGCCATTTTTTGAGTTTTTGAAAAAGTGGCCTAAAATGGCCAAAAAGTAAAGGGGTTAGCCTTAACTTTTCGTCGAAAAATGCTAGAGGTTAGCCTTTACTTTTTAGCCATTTTCAGCCATTTTTATAATATTTTATAAAACACTCTTGATATAGTGTGGTTTTCTGTAAGCCTAAAATGGCCAAAAAGTAAAGGGGTTAGCCTTAACTTTTCGTCGAAAAAATGTTAAGGGGTTAGCCTTTACTTTTTAGCCATTTTTGAGCCATTTTGAAAAAGTGGACGAAAATGGCCAAAAGTAAAGGGTTAGCCTTAACTTTTCGTCGAAAAAATGTTAAGGGGTTAGCCTTTACTTTTTAGCCATTTTTAACCACTTTTTGTGTTTTTGAAAAAGTGGCCTAAAATGGCCAAAAAGTAAAGGGGTTAGCCTTAACTTTTCGTCGAAAAAATGTCAAGGGGTTAGCCTTTACTTTTTAGCCATTTTCGGCCATTTTTTGAGTTTTTGAAAAAGTCGCCTAAAATGGCCAAAAAGTAAAGGGGTTAGCCTTAACTTTTCGTCGAAAAAATGTCAAGGGGTTAGCCTTTACTTTTTAGCCATTTTCGGCCATTTTTTGAATTTTTGAAAAAGTGGCCTAAAATGGCCAAAAAGTAAAGGGGTTAGCCTTAACTTTTCGTCGAAAAAATGTCAAGGGGTTAGCCTTTACTTTTTAGCCATTTTTTGAGTTTTTGAAAGTGGCCGAAAATGGCCAAAAAGTAAAGGGGTTAGCCTTAACTTTTCGTCGAAAAAATGTCAAGGGGTTAGCCTTTACTTTTTAGCCATTTTCAGCCATTTTTATAATATTTTATAAAACACTCTTGATATAGTGTGGTTTTCTGTAAGCCTAAAATGGCCAAAAGTAAAGGGTTAGCCTTAACTTTTCGTCGAAAAAATGTCAAGGGGTTAGCCTTTACTTTTTAGCCATTTTCGGCCATTTTTTGAGTTTTTGAAAAAGTGGCCTAAAATGGCCAAAAAGTAAAGGGGTTAGCCTTAACTTTTGGCCATTTTCAGCCATTTTTTGAGTTTTTGAAAGTGGCCGAAAATGGCCAAAAAGTAAAGGGGTTAGTATAACTTTTCGTCGAAAAAATGCTAAGGGTTAGCCTTTACTTTTTAGCCATTTTCAGCCATTTTTTTTTGAAAAGTGGCCTAAAAAAGTAAGGGTTAGCCTTTACTTTTCATTTTCAGCCATTTTATAATATTTTATAAAACACTCTTGATATAGTGTGGTTTTCTGTAAGCCTAAAATGGCCAAAAAGTAAAGGGGTTAGCCTTAACTTTTCGTCGAAAAAATGTCAAGGGGTTAGCCTTTACTTTTTAGCCATTTTCGGCCATTTTTTGAGTTTTTGAAAAAGTGGCCTAAAATGGCCAAAAAGTAAAGGGGTTAGCCTTAACTTTTCGTCGAAAAAATGCTAAGGGGTTAGCCTTTACTTTTTAGCCATTTTCAGCCATTTTTATAATATTTTATAAAACACTCTTGATATAGTGTGGTTTTCTGTAAGCCTAAAATGGCCAAAAAGTAAAGGGGTTAGCCTTAACTTTTCGTCGAAAAAATGTCAAGGGTTATCCTTTACTTTTTAGCCATTTTTGAATTTTTGAAAAAGTGGCCTAAAATGGCCAAAAGTAAAGGGTTAGTTAACTTTTCGTCGAAAAAATGTCAAGGGGTTAGCCTTTACTTTTTAGCCATTTTCGGCCATTTTTTGAGTTTTTGAAAAAGTGGCCTAAAATGGCCAAAAAGTAAAGGGGTTAGCCTTAACTTTTGGCCATTTTCAGCCATTTTTTGAGTTTTTGAAAGTGGCCGAAAATGGCCAAAAAGTAAAGGGGTTAGCCTTAACTTTTCGTCGAAAAAATGTCAAGGGGTTAGCCTTTACTTTTTAGCCATTTTCAGCCATTTTTATAATATTTTATAAAACACTCTTGATATAGTGTGGTTTTCTGTAAGCCTAAAATGGCCAAAAAGTAAAGGGGTTAGCCTTAACTTTTCGTCGAAAAAATGTCAAGGGGTTAGCCTTTACTTTTTAGCCATTTTCGGCCACTTTTTGTGTTTTTGAAAAACTAGCCTAAAATGGCCAAAAAGTAAAGGGGTTAGCCTTAACTTTTGGCCATTTTCAGCCATTTTTTGAGTTTTTGAAAGTGGCCGAAAATGGCCAAAAAGTAAAGGGGTTAGCCTTAACTTTTCGTCGAAAAAATGCTAAGGGGTTAGCCTTTACTTTTTAGCCATTTTCAGCCATTTTTATAATATTTTATAAAACACTCTTGATATAGTGTGGTTTTCTGTAAGCCTAAAATGGCCAAAAAGTAAAGGGGTTAGCCTTAACTTTTCGTCGAAAAAATGTTAAGGGGTTAGCCTTTACTTTTTAGCCATTCTTTGAGTTTTTGAAAGTGGCCGAAAATGGCCAAAAAGTAAAGGGGTTAGCCTTAACTTTTCGTCGAAAAAATGTTAAGGGGTTGGCCTTTACTTTTTAGCCATTTTCGGCCATTTTTTGAATTTTTGAAAAAGTGGCCTAAAATGGCCAAAAAGTAAAGGGGTTAGCCTTAACTTTTCGTCGAAAAAATGTCAAGGGGTTAGCCTTTACTTTTTAGCCATTTTCGGCCATTTTTTGAGTTTTTGAAAAAGTGGCCTAAAATGGCCAAAAAGTAAAGGGGTTAGCCTTAACTTTTCGTCGAAAAAATGTCAAGGGGTTAGCCTTTACTTTTTAGCCATTTTCGGCCATTTTTTGAGTTTTTGAAAAAGTGGCCTAAAATGGCCAAAAAGTAAAGGGGTTAGCCTTAACTTTTCGTCGAAAAAATGTTAAGGGGTTAGCCTTTACTTTTTAGCCATTTTCGGCCATTTTTTGAGTTTTTGAAAAAGTGGCCTAAAATGGCCAATAAGTAAAGGGGTTAGCCTTAACTTTTCGTCGAAAAAATGTTAAGGGTTAGCCTTTACTTTTTAGCCATTTTCAGCCATTTTTGAGATTTTGAAAAAGTGGCCTAAAAAAAGTAAAGGGGTAGCCTTAACTTTTCGTCGAAAAAATGTCAAGGGGTTAGCCTTTACTTTTTAGCCATTTTCAGCCATTTTGAATTTTTGAAGCCTTAACTTTAGTCATAATATTGTTAATGGGTTATTTCAACGAGTTGCATGAATGACACATACTTTTATGTTGTATTCACATCAATGATTTTTCCAATAGCTTGGCAGGTTGCACCACTCTAAAGAAACAAAATAGAATATTTTTAAAGCCATTTTCAGCCATTTTTATAATATTTATAAAACACTCTTGATATAGTGTGGTTTTCTGTAAGCCTAAAATGGCCAAAAAGTAAAGGGTTAGCCTTAACTTTTCGTCGAAAAAATGTTAAGGGTTAGCCTTTACTTTTTAGCCATTTTAACCATTTTTGAGTTTTTGAAAAAGTGGCTGAAAATGGCCAAAAAGTAAAGGGTTAGCCATTTTTAACTTTTCGTCGAAAAAATGTTAAGAGGTTAGCCTTTAACTTTTCGTCGAAAAAATGTCAGGGTTAGCCTTTTTAGCCATTTTAACCACCACTTTTTGTGTTTTTGAAAAATGGCCGAAAATGGCCAAAAAGTAAAGGGGTTAGCCTTAACTTTTCGTCGAAAAAATTTTGCCATTTTTAATTTGAAAAAGTGGCCTAAAATGGCCAAAAAGTAAAGGGGTTAGTATAACTTTTCGTCGAAAAAAATGTCAAGGGTTAGCCTTTACTTTTAGCCATTTTCTGCATTTTTTGAGTTTTGAAAAAGTGGCCTAAAATGGCCAAAAAGTAAAGGTAGCCTTAACTTTTCGTCGAAAAAAATGTTAAGGGTTAGGCTTTTTAGCCATTTTCAGCCATTTTGAGTTTTTAAAAAGTGGCGGAAAATGGCCAAAAAGTAAAGGGGTTAGCCTTAACTTTTCGTCGAAAAAATGTTAAGGGGTTAGCCTTTACTTTTAGCCATTTTCAGCCATTTTTGAGTTTTTGAAAAAGTGGCCGAAAATATGGCCAAAAAGTAAAGGGGTTAGCCTTAACTTTTCGTCGACAACATGTGAAGGGGTGAGCCTTTACTGTTTAGCCATTTTCGGCCACTTTCAAAGCTCAAAAAATGGCTGAAAAATGGCTTTCAGCCATTTTGAGTTTTGAAAAGTGGCCAAAAGTAAGGTTAGCCTTAACTTTTCGTCGAAAAACATGTTAAGGGGTTAGGCTTTACTTTTTATTTTTTCCATTTTTGAATTTTTGAAAAAGTGGCTAAAATGGCCAAAAAGTAAAGGGGTTAGTATAACTTTTCGTCGAAAAAATGTCAAGGGGTTAGCCTTTACTTTTTAGCCATTTTCAGCCATTTTTTGAGTTTTTGAAAAAGTGGCCTAAAATGGCAAAAAAGTAAAGGGGTTAGCCTTAACTTTTCGTCGAAAAAATGTTAAGGGGTTAGCCTTTACTTTTTAGCCATTTTTGAGTTTTGAAAGTAAGTGGCCGAAAATGGCCAAAAAGTAAAGGGTTAGCCTTAACTTTTCGTCGAAAAAATGTCAAGGGTTAGCCTTTACTTTTTAGCCATTTTCAGCCATTTTGAATTTTGAAAAAGTGGCCTAAAATGGCCAAAAGTAAAGGGTTAGCCTTAACTTTTCGTCGAAAAAAATGTCAAGGGCTAGCCTTTACTTTTAGCCATTTTCAGCCATTTTGAGTTTTGAAAAAGTGGCCTAAAATGGCAAAAAGTAAAGGGGTTAGCCTTAACTTTTCGTCGAAAAATGTTAAGGGTTAGCCTTTACTTTTAGCCATTTTCAGCCATTTTGAGTTTTGAAAGTGGCCGAAAATGGCCAATAAGTAAAGGGGTTAGCCTTAACTTTTCGTCGAAAAAAATGTTAAGGTTAGCCTTTACTTTTAGCCATTTTCGGCCATTTTTGAGTTTTGAAAAAGTGGCCTAAAATGGCCAAAAAGTAAAGGGGTTAGCCTTAACTTTTCGTCGAAAAAATGTTAAGGGGTTAGCCTTTACTTTTAGCCATTTTCAGCCATTTTTGAGTTTTTGAAAGTGGCCGAAAATGGCCAAAAAGTAAAGGGGTTAGCCTTAACTTTTCGTCGAAAAAATGCTAAGGGGTTAGCCTTTACTTTTTAGCCATTTTCAGCCATTTTTATAATATTTTATAAAACACTCTTGATATAGTGTGGCGTAAAGGGTTTAGCCTTAACTTTTGGCCATTTTCAGCCATTTTTTAAGTTTTTGAAAGTGGCCGAAAATGGCCAAAAAGTAAAGGGGTTAGCCTTAACTTTTCGTCGAAAAAATGTCAAGGGGTTAGCCTTTACTTTTTAGCCATTTTCAGCCACTTTTGTGTTTTGAAAAACTAGCCTAAAATAGCCAAAAAGTAAAGGGTTAGCCTTAACTTTTAGCCATTTTCAGCCATTTTGAGTTTTGAAAAAGTGGCCTAAAATGGCCAAAAAGTAAAGGGGTTAGCCTTAACTTTTCGTCGAAAAAATGTCAAGGGGTTAGCCTTTACTTTTTAGCCATTTTCGGCCATTTTTTGAGTTTTTGAAAAAGTGGCCTAAAATGGCCAAAAAGTAAAGGGGTTAGCCTTAACTTTTCGTCGAAAAAATGTCAAGGGGTTAGCCTTTACTTTTTAGCCATTTTTTGAGTTTTTGAAAGTGGCCGAAAATGGCCAAAAAGTAAAGGGGTTAGCCTTAACTTTTCGTCGAAAAAATGTCAAGGGGTTAGCCTTTACTTTTTAGCCATTTTCAGCCATTTTTATAATATTTTATAAAACACTCTTGATATAGTGTGGTTTTCTGTAAGCCTAAAATGGCCAAAAAGTAAAGGGGTTAGCCTTAACTTTTCGTCGAAAAAATGTCAAGGGGTTAGCCTTTACTTTTTAGCCATTTTCGGCCACTTTTTGTGTTTTTGAAAAACTAGCCTAAAATGGCCAAAAAGTAAAGGGGTTAGCCTTAACTTTTGGCCATTTTCAGCCATTTTTTGAGTTTTTGAAAGTGGCCGAAAATGGCCAAAAAGTAAAGGGGTTAGCCTTAACTTTTCGTCGAAAAAATGCTAAGGGGTTAGCCTTTACTTTTTAGCCATTTTTAACCACTTTTTGTGTTTTTGAAAAACTAGCCTAAAATAGCCAAAAAGTAAAGGGTTTAGCCTTAACTTTTGGCCATTTTCAGCCATTTTTTGAGTTTTTGAAAGTGGCCGAAAATGGCCAAAAAGTAAAGGGGTTAGCCTTAACTTTTCGTCGAAAAAATGTCAAGGGGTTAGCCTTTACTTTTTAGCCATTTTCGGCCATTTTTTGAATTTTTGAAAAAGTGGCCTAAAATGGCCAAAAAGTAAAGGGGTTAGCCTTAACTTTTCGTCGAAAAAATGTCAAGGGGTTAGCCTTTACTTTTTAGCCATTTTCGGCCACTTTTTGTGTTTTTGAAAAACTAGCCTAAAATAGCCAAAAAGTAAAGGTTTTAGCCTTTTTTAGCCATTTTCAGCCATTTTTGAGTTTTGAAAGTGGAAAAGGCCAGGCCAAAAGTAAAGGGTTAGCCTTAACTTTTCGTCGAAAAAATGTCAAGGGGTTAGCCTTTACTTTTTAGCCATTTTCGGCCATTTTTTGAGTTTTTGAAAAAGTGGCCTAAAATGGCCAAAAAGTAAAGGGGTTAGCCTTAACTTTTCGTCGAAAAAATGCTAAGGGGTTAGCCTTTACTTTTTAGCCATTTTCAGCCATTTTTATAATATTTTATAAAACACTCTTGATATAGTGTGGTTTTCTGTAAGCCTAAAATGGCCAAAAAGTAAAGGGGTTAGCCTTAACTTTTCGTCGAAAAAATGTTAAGGGGTTAGCCTTTACTTTTTAGCCATTTTCAGCCATTTTTTGAGTTTTTGAAAAAGTGGCCGAAAATGGCCAAAAAGTATAGCCTTAACGTTTCGTCGAAAAAATGTTAAGGGGTTAGCCTTTACTTTTAGCCATTTTCAGCCATTTTTGAGTTTTGAAAAAGTGGCCTAAATGGCAAAAGTAAAGGGTTAGCCTTAACTTTTCGTCGAAAAAATGTTAAGGGGTTAGCCTTTACTTTTAGCCATTTTCAGCCATTTTTGAGTTTTGAAAGTGGCCGAAAATGGCCAATAAGTAAAGGTTAGCCTTAACTTTTCGTCGAAAAAATGTTAAGGGGTGGCCTTTACTTTTAGCCATTTTCGGCCATTTTTGAATTTTGAAAAAGTGGCCTAAAATGGCCAAAAGTAAAGGGTTAGCCTTAACTTTTCGTCGAAAAATGTTAAGGGTTAGCCTTTACTTTTAGCCATTTAACCACTTTGTGTTTTGAAAAGTAGCCTAAAATAGCCAAAAAGTAAAGGGGTTAGCCTTAACTTTTGGCCATTTTCAGCCATTTTGAGTTTTGAAAGTGGCCGAAAATGGCCAAAAGTAAAAGTTAGCCTTAACTTTTCGTCGAAAAATGTCAAGGGAGTTAGCCTTTACTTTTTAGCCATTTTCAGCCATTTTTGAGTTTTGAAAAAGTGGCGGAAAATGGCCAAAAGTAAAAGGGGTTAGCCTTAACTTTTCGAAAAAATGTCAAGGGGGTTAGCCTTTACTTTTTAGCCATTTTCAGCCATTTTTATAATATTTTATAAAACACTCTTGATATAGTGTGGTTTTCTGTAAGCCTAAAATGGCCAAAAAGTAAAGGGGTTAGCCTTAACTTTTCGTCGAAAAAATGTCAAGGGGTTAGCCTTTACTTTTTAGCCATTTTCGGCCATTTTTTGAGTTTTTGAAAAAGTGGCCTAAAATGGCCAAAAAGTAAAGGGGTTAGCAGTAACTTTTCGTCGAAAAAATGCTAAAGGGTTAGCCTTTACTTTTAGCCATTTTCAGCCATTTTTATAATATTTTATAAAACACTCTTGATATAGTGTGGTTTTCTGTAAGCCTAAAATGGCCAAAAAGTAAAGGGGTTAGCCTTAACTTTTCGTCGAAAAAATGTTAAGGGGTTAGCCTTTACTTTTTAGCCATTCTTTGAGTTTTTGAAAGTGGCCGAAAATGGCCAAAAAGTAAAGGGGTTAGCCTTAACTTTTCGTCGAAAAAATGTCAAGGGGTTAGCCTTTACTTTTTAGCCATTTTCGGCCATTTTTTGAGTTTTTGAAAAAGTCGCCTAAAATGGCCAAAAAGTAAAGGGGTTAGCCTTAACTTTTCGTCGAAAAAATGTCAAGGGGTTAGCCTTTACTTTTTAGCCATTTTCGGCCATTTTTTGAATTTTTGAAAAAGTGGCCTAAAATGGCCAAAAAGTAAAGGGGTTAGCCTTAACTTTTCGTCGAAAAAATGTCAAGGGGTTAGCCTTTACTTTTTAGCCATTTTTTGAGTTTTTGAAAGTGGCCGAAAATGGCCAAAAAGTAAAGGGGTTAGCCTTAACTTTTCGTCGAAAAAATGTCAAGGGGTTAGCCTTTACTTTTTAGCCATTTTCAGCCATTTTTATAATATTTTATAAAACACTCTTGATATAGTGTGGTTTTCTGTGAAAGCCTAAAATGGCCAAAAAGTAAAGGGGTTTAGCCTTAACTTTTCGTCGAAAAAATGTCAAGGGGTTAGCCTTTACTTTTTAGCCATTTTCGGCCACTTTTTGTGTTTTTGAAAAACTAGCCTAAAATGGCCAAAAAGTAAAGGGGTTAGCCTTAACTTTTGGCCATTTTCAGAGCCATTTTGAGTTTTTGAAAGTGGCCGAAAATGGCCAAAAGTAAAGGGGTTAGCCTTAACTTTTCGTCGAAAAAATGCTAAGGGGTTAGCCTTTACTTTTTAGCCATTATCAGCCATTTTATAATATTTTATAAAACACTCTTGATATAGTGTGGTTTTCTGTAAGCCTAAAATGGCCAAAAAGTAAAGGGGTTAGCCTTAACTTTTCGTCGAAAAAATGTCAAGGGGTTAGCCTTTACTTTTTAGCCATTTTCGGCCATTTTTTGAGTTTTTGAAAAAGTGCCCTAAAATGGCCCAAAAGTAAAGGTTAGCCTTAACTTTTCGTCGAAAAAATGTCAAAGGGGTTAGCCTTTACTTTTAGCCATTTTCGGCCATTTTTGAGTTTTGAAAAGTGCCTAAAATGTCAAAACAGTAAAGGGGTTAGCCTTAACTTTTCGTCGAAAAAATGTCAAGGGGTTAGCCTTTACTTTTTAGCCATTTTTTGAGTTTTTGAAAGTGGCCGAAAATGGCCAAAAAGTAAAGGGGTTAGCCTTAACTTTTCGTCGAAAAAATGTCAAGAGTTAGCCTTTTTAGCCATTTTCAGCCATTTTATAATATTTTATAAAACACTCTTGATATAGTGTGGTTTCTGTAAGCCTAAAATGGCCAAAAGTAAAGGGGTTAGCCTTAACTTTTCGTCGAAAAAATGTCAAGGGGTTAGCCTTTACTTTTTAGCCATTTTCAGCCAGTTTTTGTGTTTTTGAAAAACTAGCCTAAAATGGCCAAAAAGTAAAGGGGTTAGCCTTAACTTTTGGCCATTTTCAGCCATTTTGAGTTTTGAAAAAGTGGCCTAAAATGGCCAAAAAGTAAAGGGGTTAGCCTTAACTTTTCGTCGAAAAAATGCTAAGGGGTTAGCCTTTACTTTTTAGCCATTTTTAACCACTTTTTGTGTTTTTGAAAAACTAGCCTAAAATAGCCAAAAAGTAAAGGGTTTAGCCTTAACTTTTGGCCATTTTCAGCCATTTTTGAGTTTTGAAAAGTGGCCAAAAAAAAAGTAAAAAGTCGCCTTAACTGTCGAAAAATCAAGGGTTAGCCTTTACTTTTTAGCCATTTTCGGCCATTTTTTGAATTTTTGAAAAAGTGGCCTAAAATGGCCAAAAAGTAAAGGGGTTAGCCTTAACTTTTCGTCTAAAAAATGTCAAGGGGTTAGCCTTTACTTTTTAGCCATTTTCGGCCACTTTTTGTGTTTTTGAAAAACTAGCCTAAAATAGCCAAAAAGTAAAGGGTTTAGCCTTAACTTTTGGCCATTTTCAGCCATTTTTTGAGTTTTTGAAAGTGGCCGAAAATGGCCAAAAAGTAAAGGGGTTAGCCTTAACTTTTCGTCGAAAAAATGTCAAGGGGTTAGCCTTTACTTTTTAGCCATTTTCGGCCATTTTTTGAGTTTTTGAAAAAGTGGCCTAAAATGGCCAAAAAGTAAAGGGGTTAGCCTTTACTTTTTAGCCATTTTCAGCCATTTTTATAATATTTTATAAAACACTCTTGATATAGTGTGGTTTTCTGTAAGCCTAAAATGGCCAAAAAGTAAAGGGGTTAGCCTTAACTTTTCGTCGAAAAAATGTTAAGGGGTTAGCCTTTACTTTTTAGCCATTTTCAGCCATTTTTATAATATTTTATAAAACACTCTTGATATAGTGTGGTTTTCTGTAAGCCTAAAAGTAAAAAGTAAAGGGGTTAGCCTTAACTTTTCGTCGAAAAATGTCTTTACTTTTTTAGCCATTTTCAACCATTTCTGAGTTTTGAAAAAGTGGCCGAAAATGGCCAAAAGTAAAGGGTTAGCCTTAACTTTTCGTCGAAAAAATGTTAAGGGGTTGGCCTTTACTTTTTAGCCATTTTCGACACTTTCTGAGTTTTTGAAAAAGTGGCCGAAAATGGCCAAAAAGTAAAGGGGTTAGCCTTAACTTTTCGTCGAAAAAATGTCAAGGGGTTAGCCTTTACTTTTTAGCCATTTTCGACCACTTTCTGAGTTTTTGAAAAAGTGGCCGAAAATGGCCAAAAAGTAAAGGGTTAGCCCTACCTTTTCGTCGCAAAAATGTCAACGGGTTACCCATTACAATTTTAGCCATTTTCGACCACTTTCTGAGTTTATGAAAAAGTGGCCGAAAATGGCCAAAAAGTAAAGGGGTTAGCCTTAACTTTTCGTCGAAAAAATGTCAAGGGTTTAGCCTTTACTTTTTAGCCATTTTCGACCACTTTCTGAGATTTAGAAAAAGTGGCCGAAAATGGCCAAAAAGTAAAGGGGTTAGCCTTAACTTTTCGTCGAAAAAATGTCAAGGGGTTAGCCTTTACTTTTTAGCCATTTTCGAACATTTTCTGAGTTTTTGAAAAAGTGGCCGAAAATGGCCAAAAAGTAAAGGGTAACTTAAGTTTTCGTCGAAAAAATGTCAAGGGGTTAGCCTTTACTTTTTAGCCATTTTCGACCACTTTCTGAGTTTTTGAAAAAGTGGCTGAAAATGGCCAAAAAGTAAAGGAGTTAGCCTTAACTTTTCGTCGAAAAAATGTCAAGGGTTAGCCTTTACTTTTAGCCATTTTCGACCACTTTCTGAGTTTTGAAAAAGTGGCCGAAAATGGCCAAAAGTAAAGGGTTAGCCTTAACTTTTCGTCGAAAAAATGTCAAGGGTTTAGCCTTTACTTTTTAGCCATTTTCGGCCACTTTGAGTTTTTGAAAAAGTAGCCGAAAATGGCCAAAAAGTAAAGGGGTTAGTTAGCCTTACCTTTTTGTCGAAAAAATGACAAGGATTTAGCCATTTTCGGCCACTTTCTGAGTTTTTGAAAAAGTGGCCGAAAATGGCCAAAAAGTAAAGGGGTTAGCCTTAACTTTTCGTCGAAAAAATGTGAAGGGGTTAGCCTTTACTTTTTTGTCATTTTCGACCATTTTCTGAGTTTTTGAAAAAGTGGCCGAAAATGGCCAAAAAGTAAAGGGTAACTTAAGTTTTCGTCGAAAAAATGTCAAGGGGTTAGCCTTTACTTTTTAGCCATTTTCGACCACTTTCTGAGTTTTTGAAAAAGTGGCCGAAAATGGCCAAAAAGTAAAGGGGTTAGCCTTAACTTTTCGTCGAAAAAATGTCAAGCGGTTAGCCTTTACTTTTTAGCCATTTTCGACCACTTTCTGAGTTTTTGAAAAAGTGGCCGAAAATGGCCAAAAAGTAAAGGGATTAGCCTTAACTTTTCGTCGAAAAAATGTCAAGGGTTAGCCTGTACTTTTTTGTCCTGTTCGACCATTTTCTGAGTTGTTGAAAAAGTGGCCGAAAATGGCCAAAAAGTAAAGGGTAACTTAAGTTTTCGTCGAAAAAATGTCAAGGGGTTAGCCTTTACTTTTTAGCCATTTTCGACCACTTTCTGAGTTTTTGAAAAAGTGGCCGAAAATGGCCAAAAAGTAAAGGGTTAGCCTTAACTTTTCGTCGAAAAAATGTCAAGGGGTTAGCCTTTACTTTTTAGCCATTTTCGACCACTTTCTGAGTTTTGAAAAAGTGGCCGAAAATGGCCAAAAAGTAAAGGGTTAGCCTTAACTTTTCGTCGAAAAAATGTTAAGGGTTAGCCTTTACTCTTTAGCCATTTTCGACCACTTTCTGAGTTTTTGAAAAAGTGGCCGAAAATGGCCAAAAAGTAAAGGGAAGTTAGCCTTAACTTTTCGTCGAAAAAATGTCAAGGGGTTAGCCTTTACTTTTTAGCCATTTTCGACCACTTTCTGAGTTTTTGAAAAAGTGGCCGAAAATGGCCAAAAAGTAAAGGGGTTAGCCTTAACTTTTCGTCGAAAAAATGTCAAGGGGTTAGCCTTTACAATTTTAGCCATTTTCGACCACTTTCTGAGTTTTTGAAAAAGTGGCCGAAAATGGCCAAAAAGTAAAGGGGTTAGCCTTAACTTTTCGTCGAAAAAATGTCAAGGGGTTAGCCTTTACTTTTTAGCCATTTTCGAACACTTTCTGATTTTTTGAAAAAGTGGCCGAAAATGGCCAAAAAGTAAAGGGGTTAGCCTTAACTTTTCGTCGAAAAAATGTCAAGGGGTTAGCCTTTACAATTTTAGCCATTTTCGACAGCTTTCTGAGTTTTTGAAAAAGTGGCCGAAAATGGCCAAAAAGTAAAGGGGTTAGCCTTAACTTTTCGTCGAAAAAATGTCAAGGGGTTAGCCTTTACTTTTTAGCCATTTTCGAACACTTTCTGAGTTTTTGAAAAAGTGGCCGAAAATGGCCAAAAAGTAAAGGGGTTAGCCTTAACTTTTCGTCGAAAAAATGTCAAGGGGTTAGCCTTTACTTTTTAGCCATTTTCGACCACTTTCTGAGTTTTTGAAAAAGTGGCCGAAAATGGCCAAAAAGTAAAGGGGTTAGCCTTAACTTTTCGTCGAAAAAATGTCAAGGGGTTAGCCTTTACAATTTTAGCCATTTTCGACCACTTTCTGAGTTTTTGAAAAAGTGGCCGAAAATGGCCAAAAAGTAAAGGGGTTAGCCTTAACTTTTCGTCGAAAAAATGTCAAGGGTTAGCCTTTACTTTTTAGCCATTTTCGACCACTTTCTGAGTTTTGAAAAAGTGGCCGAAAATGGCCAAAAAGTAAAGGGTTAGCCTTAACTTTTCGTCGAAAAAATGTCAAGGGTTAGCCTTTACTTTTTAGCCATTTTCGACCACTTTCTGAGTTTTGAAAAAGTGGCCGAAAATGGCCAAAAGTAAAGGGTTAGCCTTAACTTTTCGTCGAAAAAATGTCAAGGGTTAGCCTTTACTTTTTAGCCATTTTCGACCACTTTCTGAGTTTTGAAAAAGTGGCCGAAAATGGCCAAAAAGTAAAGGGGTTAGCCTTAACTTTTCGTCGAAAAAATGTCAAGGGGTTAGCCTTTACTTTTTAGCCATTTTCGAACACTTTCTGAGTTTTTGAAAAAGTGGCCGAAAATGGCCAAAAAGTAAAGGGGTTAGCCTTAACTTTTCGTCGAAAAAATGTCAAGGGGTTAGCCTTTACTTTTTAGCCATTTTCGACCACTTTCTGAGTTTTTGAAAAAGTGGCCGAAAATGGCCAAAAGTAAAGGGTAAGCCTTAACTTTTCGTCGAAAAAATGTCAAGGGGTTAGCCTTTACAATTTTAGCCATTTTCGACCACTTTCTGAGTTTTTGAAAAAGTGGCCGAAAATGGCCAAAAAGTAAAGGGGTTAGCCTTAACTTTTCGTCGAAAAAATGTCAAGGGGTTAGCCTTTACAATTTTAGCCATTTTCGACCACTTTCTGAGTTTTTGAAAAAGTGGCCGAAAATGGCCAAAAAGTAAAGGGGTTAGCCTTAACTTTTCGTCGAAAAAATGTCAAGGGGTTAGCCTTTACTTTTTAGCCATTTTCGACCACTTTCTGAGTTTTTGAAAAAGTGGCTGAAAATGGCCAAAAAGTAAAGGGGTTAGCCTTAACTTTTCGTCGAAAAAATGTCAAGGGTTAGCCTTTACTTTTTAGCCATTTTCGACCACTTTCTGAGTTTTGAAAAAGTGGCCGAAAATGGCCAAAAGTAAAGGAGTTAGCCTTAACTTTTCGTCGAAAAAATGTCAAGGGTTAGCCTTTACTTTTAGCCATTTTCGACCACTTTCTGAGTTTTGAAAAAGTGGCCGAAAATGGCCAAAAACTAAAGGGTTAGCCTTAACTTTTCGTCGAAAAAATGTCAAGGGGTTAGCCTTTACTTTTTAGCCATTTTCGACCACTTTCTGAGTTTTGAAAAAGTGGCCGAAAATGGCCAAAAGTAAAGGGTTAGCCTTAACTTTTCGTCGAAAAAATGTCAAGGGGTTAGCCTTTACTTTTTAGCCATTTTCGACCATTGTCTGAGATTTTGAAAAAGTGGCCGAAAATGGCCACAAAGTAAAGGGTAAGCCTTAACTTTTCGTCGAAAAAATGTCAAGGGGTTAGCCTTTACTTTTTAGCCATTTTCGAACACTTTCTGATTTTGAAAAAGTGGCCGAAAATGGCCAAAAAGTAAAGGGGTTAGCCTTAACTTTTCGTCGAAAAAATGTTAAGGGGTTAGCCTTTACTTTTAGCCATTTTCGACCACTTTCTGAGTTTTGAAAAAGTGGCCGAAAATGGCCAAAAAGTAAAGGGTTAGCCTTAACTTTTCGTCGAAAAAATGTCAAGGGGTTAGCCTTTACAATTTTAGCCATTTTCGACCACTTTCTGAGTTTTGAAAAAGTGGCCGAAAATGGCCAAAAACTAAAGGGTTAGCCTTAACTTTTCGTCGAAAAAATGTCAAGGGGTTAGCCTTTACTTTTTAGCCATTTTCGACCACTTTCTGAGTTTTTGAAAAAGTGGCCGAAAATGGCCAAAAAGTAAAGGGTTAGCCTTAACTTTTCGTCGAAAAAATGTCAAGGGGTTAGCCTTTACTTTTTAGCCATTTTCGACCACTTTCTGAGTTTTGAAAAAGTGGCCGAAAATGGCCAAAAGTAAAGGGTTAGCCTTAACTTTTCGTCGAAAAAATGTTAAGGGGTTAGTTAGCCTTTACCTTTTAGCCATTTTCGACCACTTTCTGAGTTTTTGAAAAAGTGGCCGAAAATGGCCAAAAAGTAAAGGGTTAGCCTTAACTTTTCGTCGAAAAAATGTCAAGGGGTTAGCCTTTACTTTTTAGCCATTTTCGACCACTTTCTGAGTTTTTGAAAAAGTGGCCGAAAATGGCCAAAAAGTAAAGGGTAAGCCTTAACTTTTCGTCGAAAAAATGTCAAGGGGTTAGCCTTTACTTTTTAGCCATTTTCGACCACTTTCTGAGTTTTTGAAAAAGTGGCCGAAAATGGCCAAAAAGTAAAGGGGTTAGCCTTAACTTTTCGTCGAAAAAATGTCAAGGGGTTAGCCTTTACTTTTTAGCCATTTTCGACCACTTTCTGAGTTTTTGAAAAAGTGGCCGAAAATGGCCAAAAAGTAAAGGGGTTAGCCTTAACTTTTCGTCGAAAAAATGTCAAGGGGTTAGCCTTTACTTTTTAGCCATTTTCGAACACTTTCTGAGTTTTTGAAAAAGTGGCCGAAAATGGCCAAAAAGTAAAGGGGTTAGCCTTAACTTTTCGTCGAAAAAATGTTAAGGGGTTAGCCTTTACATTTTTAGCCATTTTCGACCACTTTCTGAGTTTTTGAAAAAGTGGCCGAAAATGGCCAAAAGTAAAGGGTTAGCCTTAACTTTTCGTCGAAAAAATGTCAAGGGGTTAGCCTTTACAATTTTAGCCATTTTCGACCACTTTCTGAGTTTTTGAAAAAGTGGCCGAAAATGGCCAAAAAGTAAAGGGTTTAGACTTAACTTTTCGTAGAAAAAATGTCAAGGGGTTAGCCTTTACAATTTTAGCCATTTTCGACCACTTTCTGAGTTTTTGAAAAAGTGGCCGAAAATGGCCAAAAGTAAAGGGTTAGCCTTAACTTTTCGTCGAAAAAATGTCAAGGGTTAGCCTTTACTTTTAGCCATTTTCGACCACTTTCTGAGTTTTGAAAAAGTGGCCGAAAATGGCCAAAAAGTAAAGGGTTAGCCTTAACTTTTCGTCGAAAAAATGTCAAGGGTTAGCCTTTACTTTTTAGCCATTTTCGACCACTTTCTGAGTTTTGAAAAAGTGGCCGAAAATGGCCAAAAAGTAAAGGGTTAGCCTTAACTTTTCGTCGAAAAAATGTCAAGGGGTTAGCCTTTACAATTTTAGCCATTTTCGACCACTTTCTGATTTTGAAAAAGTGGCCGAAAATGGCCAAAAAGTAAAGGTTAGCCTTAACTTTTCGTCGAAAAAATGTCAAGGGGTTAGCCTTTACAATTTTAGCCATTTTCGACCACTTTCTGAGTTTTGAAAAAGTGGCCGAAAATGGCCAAAAGTAAAGGGTTAGCCTTAACTTTTCGTCGAAAAAATGTTAAGGGGTTAGCCTTTACTTTTTAGTCATTTTCGACCACTTTCTGAGTTTTGGAAAAAGTGGCCGAAAATGGCCAAAAAGTAAAGGGGTTAGCCTTAACTTTTCGTCGAAAAATGTTAAGGGGTTAGCCTTTACTTTTTAGCCATTTTCGACCACTTTCTGAGTTTTTGAAAAAGTGGCCGAAAATGGCCAAAAGTAAAGGGGTTAGCCTTAACTTTTCGTCGAAAAAATGTCAAGGGTTAGCCTTTACTTTTAGCCATTTTCGACCACTTTCTGATTTAGAAAAAGTGGCCGAAAATGGCCAAAAAGTAAAGGGTTAGCCTTAACTTTTCGTCGAAAAAATGTCAAGGGGTTAGCCTTTACTTTTTAGCCATTTTCGACCACTTTCTGAGTTTTTGAAAAAGTGGCCGAAAATGGCCAAAAAGTAAAGGGGTTAGCCTTAACTTTTCGTCGAAAAAATGTCAAGGGGTTAGCCTTTACTTTTTAGCCATTTTCGACCACTTTCTGAGTTTTTGAAAAAGTGGCCGAAAATGGCCAAAAAGTAAAGGGGTTAGCCTTAACTTTTCGTCGAAAAAATGTCAAGGGGTTAGCCTTTACTTTTTAGCCATTTTCGACCACTTTCTGAGTTTTTGAAAAAGTGGCCGAAAATGGCCAAAAAGTAAAGGGGTTAGCCTTAACTTTTCGTCGAAAAAATGTCAAGGGTTAGCCTTTACTTTTAGCCATTTTCGACCACTTTCTGAGTTTTGAAAAAGTGGCCGAAAATGGCCAACAAGTAAAGGGGTTAGCCTTAACTTTTCGTCGAAAAAATGTCAAGGGGTTAGCCTTTACTTTTTTAGCCATTTTCGACCACTTTCTGAGTTTTTGAAAAAGTGGCCGAAAATGGCCAAAAAGTAAAGGGGTTAGCCTTAACTTTTCGTCGAAAAAATGTCAAGGGGTTAGCCTTTACTTTTAGCCATTTACGACCATTTTCTGAGTTTTTGAAAAAGTGGCCGAAAATGGCCAAAAAGTAAAGGGTAACTTAAGTTTTCGTCGAAAAAATGTCAAGGGGTTAGCCTTTACTTTTTAGCCATTTTCGACCACTTTCTGAGTTTTTGAAAAAGTGGCTGAACATGGCCAAAAAGTCATGGGGTTAGCCTTCACTTTTCGTCGAAAAATGTCAGGTTAGCCTTTACTTTTTAGCCATTTTCGACCACTTTCTGAGTTTTTGAAAAAGTGGCCGAAAATGGCCAAAAAGTAAAGGGGTTAGCCTTGACTTTTCGTCGAAAAAATGTCAAGGGGTTAGCCTTTACATTTTTAGCCATTTTCGACCACTTTCTGAGTTTTTGAAAAAGTGGCCGAAAATGGCCAAAAAGTAAAGGGGTTAGCCTTAACTTTTCGTCGAAAAAATGTCAAGGGGTTAGCCTTTACAATTTTAGCCATTTTCGACCACTTTCTGAGTTTTTGAAAAAGTGGCCGAAAATGGCCAAAAGTAAAGGGGTTAGCCTTAACTTTTCGTCGAAAAATGTCAGGTTAGCCTTTATTTTTAGCCATTTTCGACCACTTTCTGAGTTTTTGAAAAAGTGGCCGAAAATGGCCAAAAGTAAAGGGGTTAGCCTTAACTTTTCGTCGAAAAATGTCAGGTTAGCCTTTACTTTTTAGCCATTTTCGACCACTTTCTGAGTTTTTGAAAAAGTGGCCGAAAATGGCCAAAAAGTAAAGGGGTTAGACTTAACTTTTAGTCGAAAAAATGTTAAGGGGTTAGCCTTTACATTTTTAGCCATTTTCGACCACTTTCTGAGTTTTTGAAAAAGTGGCCGAAAATGGCCAAAAAGTAAAGGGGTTAGCCTTAACTTTTCGTCGAAAAAATGTCAGGGGTTAGCCTTTATTTTTAGCCATTTTCGACCACTTTCTGAGTTTTTGAAAAGTGGCCGAAAATGGCCAAAAGTAAAGGGGTTAGCCTTAACTTTTCGTCGAAAAAATGTCAGGTTAGCCTTTACTTTTTAGCCATTTTCGACCACTTTCTGAGTTTTTGAAAAGTGGCCGAAAATGGCCAAAAAGTAAAGGGGTTAGCCTTAACTTTTCGTCGAAAAAATGTCAAGGTTAGCCTTTACATTTTTAGCCATTTTCGACCACTTTCTGAGTTTTTGAAAAAGTGGCCGAAAATGGCCAAAAAGTAAAGATGTTAGCCTTAACTTTTCGTCGAAAAATGTCAAGGGTTAGCCTTTACTTTTTAGCCATTTTCGACCACTTTCTGAGTTTTTGAAAAAGTGGCCGAAAATGGCCAAAAAGTAAAGGGGTTAGCCTTAACTTTTCGTAGAAAATCAATGTTCATTAGCCTTTACTTTTAGCCATTTTCGACCACTTTCTGAGTTTTTGAAAGTGGCCGAAAATGGCCAAAAGTAAAGGGTTAGCCTTAACTTTTCGTCGAAAAATGTCAAGGGTTAGCCTTTACAATTTTAGCCATTTTCGACCACTTTCTGAGTTTTTGAAAAAGTGGCCGAAAATGGCCAAAAAGTAAAGGGGTTAGCCTTAACTTTTCGTCGAAAAATGTCAGGTTAGCTTCTTTTTAGCCATTTTCGACCACTTTCTGAGTTTTTGAAAAAGTGGCCGAAAATGGCCAAAAGTAAAGGGGTTAGCCTTAACTTTTCGTCGAAAAAATGTCAAGGGGTTAGCCTTTAATTTTTAGCCATTTTCGACCACTTTCTGAGTTTTTGAAAAAGTGGCCGAAAATGGCCAAAAGTAAAGGTTAGCCTTAACTTTTCGTCGAAAAAATGTCAAGGGTTAGCCTTTTTTTAGCCATTTTCGACCACTTTCTGAGTTTTTGAAAAAGTGGCCGAAAATGGCTAAAATTGTAAAGGGGTTAGCCTTAACTTTTCGTCGAAAAAATGTCAAGGGGTTAGCCTTTACTTTTTAGCCATTTTCGACCACTTTCTGAGTTTTTGAAAAGTGGCGAAAATGGCCAAAAAGTAAAGTTTAGCCTTAACTTTTCGTCGAAAAAATGTCAAGGGGTTAGCCTTTACTTTTTAGCCATTTTCGACCACTTTCTGAGTTTTTGAAAAAGTGGCCGAAAATGGCCAAAAAGTAAAGGGGTTAGCCTTAACTTTTCGTCGAAAAAATGTCAAGGGGTTAGCCTTTACTTTTTAGCCATTTTCGAACACTTTCTGATTTTTTGAAAAAGTGGCCGAAAATGGCCAAAAAGTAAAGGGGTTAGCCTTAACTTTTCGTCGAAAAAATGTCAAGGGGTTAGCCTTTACTTTTTTAGCCATTTTCGACCACTTTCTGAGTTTTTGAAAAAGTGGCCGAAAATGGCCAAAAAGTAAAGGGGTTAGCCTTAACTTTTCGTCGAAAAAATGTCAAGGGGTTAGCCTTTACTTTTTTAGCCATTTTCGACCACTTTCTGAGTTTTTGAAAAAGTGGCCGAAAATGGCCAAAAAGTAAAGGGGTTAGCCTTAACTTTTCGTCGAAAAATGTCAGGTTAGCCTTTACAATTTTAGCCATTTTCGACCACTTTCTGAGTTTTTGAAAAAGTGGCCGAAAATGGCCAAAAAGTAAAGGGGTTAGCCTTAACTTTTCGTCGAAAAAATGTCAAGGGGTTAGCCTTTAATTTTTAGCCATTTTCGACCACTTTCTGAGTTTTTGAAAAAGTGGCCGAAAATGGCCAAAAGTAAAGGGGTTAGCCTTAACTTTTCGTCGAAAAATGTCAGGTTAGCCTTTACTTTTTAGCCATTTTCGACCACTTTCTGAGTTTTTGAAAAAGTGGCCGAAAATGGCCAAAAAGTAAAGGGGTTAGCCTTAAGTTAGCCTTAACTTTTTAGCCATTTTCGACCACTTTCTGAGTTTTTGAAAAAGTGGCCGAAAATGGCCAAAAAGTAAAGGGGTTAGCCTTAACTTTTCGTCGAAAAAATGTTAAGGGGTTAGCCTTTTTTTTAGCCATTTTCGACCACTTTCTGAGTTTTTGAAAAAGTGGCCGAAAATGGCCAAAAAGTAAAGGGGTTAGCCTTAACTTTTCGTCGAAAAAATGTCAGGTTAGCCTTTATTTTTAGCCATTTTCGACCACTTTCTGAGTTTTTGAAAAAGTGGCCGAAAATGGCCAAAAGTAAAGGGTTAGCCTTAACTTTTCGTCGAAAAAATGTTAAGGGTTAGCCTTTACTTTTTAGCCATTTTCGACCACTTTCTGAGTTTTTGAAAAAGTGGCCGAAAATGGCCAAAAAGTAAAGGGGTTAGCCTTAACTTTTCGTCGAAAAATGTCAGGTTAGCCTTTACAATTTTAGCCATTTTCGACCACTTTCTGAGTTTTTGAAAAAGTGGCCGAAAATGGCCAAAAAGTAAAGGGGTTAGCCTTAACTTTTCGTCGAAAAAATGTCAGGGGTTAGCCTTTACTTTTTAGCCATTTTCGACCACTTTCTGAGTTTTTGAAAAAGTGGCCGAAAATGGCCAAAAAGTAAAGGGTTAGCCTTAACTTTTCGTCGAAAAAATGTTAAGGGGTTAGCCTTTACTTTTTAGCCATTTTCGGCCACTTTCTGAGTTTTTGAAAAAGTGGCCGAAAATGGCCGAAAAGTAAAGGGGTTAGCCTTAACTTTTCGTCGAAAAAATGTCAAGGGTTTAGCCTTTATTTTTTAGCCATTTTCGGCCACTTTCTGAGTTTTTGAAAAATTGGCCAAAATGGCCAAAAGTAAAGGGTTAGCCTTAACTTTTCGTCGAAAAATGTCAAGGGGTTAGCCTTTTTTTTTAGCCATTTTCGACCACTTTCTGAGTTTTTGAAAAAGTGGCCGAAAATGGCCAAAAAGTAAAGGGGTTAGCCTTAACTTTTCGTCGAAAAATTTCAAGGGTTAGCCTTTATTTTTAGCCATTTTCGACCACTTTCTGAGTTTTTGAAAAAGTGGCCGAAAATGGCCAAAAGTAAAGGTTAGCCTTAACTTTTCGTCGAAAAAATGTTAAGGGGTTAGCCTTTACATTTTTAGCCATTTTCGACCACTTTCTGAGTTTTTGAAAAAGTGGCCGAAAATGGCCAAAAAGTAAAGGGGTTAGCCTTAACTTTTCGTCGAAAAAATGTCAAGGGGTTAGCCTTTACTTTTTAGCCATTTTCGACCACTTTCTGAGTTTTTGAAAAAGTGGCCGAAAATGGCCAAAAGTAAAGGGGTTAGCCTGAACTGTTCGTCGAAAAATGTCAGGTTAGCCTTTTATTTTTTAGCCATTTTCGACCACTTTCTGAGTTTTTGAAAAAGTGGCCGAAAATGGCCAAAAAGTAAAGGGGTTAGCCTTAACTTTTCGTCGAAAAAATGTCAAGGGGTTAGCCTTTACTTTTTTAGCCATTTTCGACCACTTTCTGAGTTTTTGAAAAAGTGGCCGAAAATGGCCAAAAAGTAAAGGGGTTAGCCTTAACTTTTCGTCGAAAAAATGTCAAGGGGTTAGCCTTTACATTTTTAGCCATTTTCGACCACTTTCTGAGTTTTTGAAAAAGTGGCCGAAAATGGCCAAAAAGTAAAGGGGTTAGCCTTAACTTTTCGTCGAAAAAATGTCAAGGGGTTAGCCTTTACTTTTTAGCCATTTTCGACCACTTTCTGAGTTTTTGAAAAAGTGGCCGAAAATGGCCAAAAAGTAAAGGGGTTAGCCTTAACTTTTCGTCGAAAAATTGTCAAGGGGTTAGCCTTTACTTTTTAGCCATTTTCGACCACTTTCTGAGTTTTTGAAAAAGTGGCCGAAAATGGCCAAAAGTAAAGGGTTAGCCTTAACTTTTCGTCGAAAAATGTCAGGTTAGCCTTTAATTTTTAGCCATTTTCGACCACTTTCTGAGTTTTTGAAAAAGTGGCCGAAAATGGCCAAAAGTAAAGGGGTTAGCCTTAACTTTTCGTCGAAAAAATGTCAAGGTTAGCCTTATTTTTAGCCATTTTCGACCACTTTCTGAGTTTTTGAAAAAGTGGCCGAAAATGGCCAAAAGTAAAGGGGTTAGCCTTAACTTTTCGTCGAAAAAATGTCAGGTTAGCCTTTATTTTAGCCATTTTCGACCACTTTCTGAGTTTTTGAAAAAGTGGCCGAAAATGGCCAAAAAGTAAAGGGGTTAGCCTTAACTTTTCGTCGAAAAAATGTCAGGTTAGCTATTTTTAGCCATTTTCGACCACTTTCTGAGTTTTTGAAAAGTGGCCGAAAATGGCCAAAAAGTAAAGGGGTTAGCCTTAACTTTTCGTCGAAAAATGTCAAGGTTAGCCTTTATTTTTAGCCATTTTCGACCACTTTCTGAGTTTTTGAAAAGTGGCCGAAAATGGCCAAAAGTAAAGGGGTTAGCCTTAACTTTTCGTCGAAAAAATGTCAAGGTTAGCCTTATTTTTAGCCATTTTCGACCACTTTCTGAGTTTTTGAAAAAGTGGCCGAAAATGGCCAAAAGTAAAGGGGTTAGCCTTAACTTTTCGTCGAAAAATGTCAGGTTAGCCTTTTACTTTTTAGCCATTTTCGACCACTTTCTGAGTTTTTGAAAAGTGGCCGAAAATGGCCAAAAGTAAAGGGGTTAGCCTTAACTTTTCGTCGAAAAATGTCAGGTTAGCCTTTACTTTTTAGCCATTTTCGACCACTTTCTGAGTTTTTGAAAAAGTGGCCGAAAATGGCCAAAAGTAAAGGTTAGCCTTAACTTTTCGTCGAAAAATGTCAGGTTAGCCTTTACATTTTTAGCCATTTTCGACCACTTTCTGAGTTTTTGAAAAAGTGGCCGAAAATGGCCAAAAAGTAAAGGGGTTAGCCTTAACTTTTCGTCGAAAAAATGTCAAGGGGTTAGCCTTTACTTTTTTAGCCATTTTCGACCACTTTCTGAGTTTTTGAAAAAGTGGCCGAAAATGGCCAAAAGTAAAGGGTTAGCCTTAACTTTTCGTCGAAAAATGTCAAGGGTTAGCCTTTATTTTTAGCCATTTTCGACCACTTTCTGAGTTTTTGAAAAAGTGGCCGAAAATGGCCAAAAAAGGGTTAGCCTTAACTTTTCGTCGAAAAATGTCAAGGTTAGCCTTTATTTTTAGCCATTTTCGAACACTTTCTGAGTTTTTGAAAAAGTGGCCGAAAATGGCCAAAAGGTAAAGGGGTTAGCCTTAACTTTTCGTCGAAAAATGTCAGGTTAGCCTTTACTTTTTAGCCATTTTCGACCACTTTCTGAGTTTTTGAAAAAGTGGCCGAAAATGGCCAAAAGTAAAGGGGTTAGCCTTTAACTTTTCGTCGAAAAATGTCAAGGGGTTAGCCTTTACAATTTTAGCCATTTTCGACCACTTTCTGAGTTTTTGAAAAGTGGCCGAAAATGGCCAAAAGTAAAGGGGTTAGCCTTAACTTTTCGTCGAAAAATGTCAAGGGGTTAGCCTTTACTTTTTAGCCATTTTCGACCACTTTCTGAGTTTTTGAAAAAGTGGCCGAAAATGGCCAAAAAGTAAAGGGGTTAGCCTTAACTTTTCGTCGAAAAATGTCAGGTTAGCTTTACTTTTTAGCCATTTTCGACCACTTTCTGAGTTTTTGAAAAAGTGGCCGAAAATGGCCAAAAAGTAAAGGGGTTAGCCTTAACTTTTCGTCGAAAAAATGTCAAGGGGTTAGCCTTTACTTTTTTAGCCATTTTCGACCACTTTCTGAGTTTTTGAAAAAGTGGCCGAAAATGGCCAAAAAGTAAAGGGGTTAGCCTTAACTTTTCGTCGAAAAAATGTCAGGTTAGCCTTTACTTTTTAGCCATTTTCGACCACTTTCTGAGTTTTTGAAAAAGTGGCCGAAAATGGCCAAAAGTAAAGGGGTTAGCCTTAACTTTTCGTCGAAAAATGTCAAGGGGTTAGCTTTACTTTTTAGCCATTTTCGACCACTTTCTGAGTTTTTGAAAAAGTGGCCGAAAATGGCCAAAAGTAAAGGGGTTAGCCTTAACTTTTCGTCGAAAAAATGTCAGGTTAGCCTTTACTTTTTAGCCATTTTCGACCACTTTCTGAGTTTTTGAAAAAGTGGCCGAAAATGGCCAAAAAGTAAAGGTTAGCCTTAACTTTTCGTCGAAAAATGTCAGGTTAGCCTTTATTTTTAGCCATTTTCGACCACTTTCTGAGTTTTTGAAAAAGTGGCCGAAAATGGCCAAAAGTAAAGGGGTTAGCCTTAACTTTTCGTCGAAAAAATGTCAGGGGTTAGCCTTTACTTTTAGCCATTTTCGACCACTTTCTGAGTTTTTGAAAAGTGGCCGAAAATGGCCAAAAAGTAAAGGGTTAGCCTTAACTTTTCGTCGAAAAATGTCAAGTTAGCCTTTACTTTTAGCCATTTTCGACCACTTTCTGAGTTTTTGAAAAAGTGGCCGAAAATGGCCAAAAGTAAAGGGGTTAGCCTTAACTTTTCGTCGAAAAAATGTCAAGGGTTAGCTTTATTTTTAGCCATTTTCGACCACTTTCTGAGTTTTTGAAAAAGTGGCCGAAAATGGCCAAAAGTAAAGGGGTTAGCCTTAACTTTTCGTCGAAAAATGTCAAGGGTTAGCCTTTACTTTTTAGCCATTTTCAACCACTTTCTGAGTTTTTGAAAAAGTGGCCGAAAATGGCCAAAAAGTAAAGGGGTTAGCCTTAACTTTTCGTCGAAAAAATGTCAGGCTTTACTTTTTAGCCATTTTCGGCCACTTTCTGAGTTTTTGAAAAAATGGCCGAAAATGGCCAAAAAGTAAAAGGGGTTAGCCTTAACTTTTCGTCGAAAAATGTCAAGGGTTAGCCTTATTTTTTTTAGCCATTTTCGACCACTTTCTGAGTTTTTGAAAAAGTGGCCGAAAATGGCCAAAAGTAAAGGGTTAGCCTTAACTTTTCGTCGAAAAATGTCAGGTTAGCCTTTTTTTTAGCCATTTTCGACCACTTTCTGAGTTTTTGAAAAAGTGGCCGAAAATGGCCAAAAGTAAAGGGGTTAGCCTTAACTTTTCGTCGAAAAATGTCAGGTTAGCTTTTTTTTAGCCATTTTCGACCACTTTCTGAGTTTTTGAAAAAGTGGCCGAAAATGGCCAA
Source organism: Trachythela sp. YZ-2020 (assembly GCA_016169945.1). Classification (NCBI taxonomy): domain Eukaryota; kingdom Metazoa; phylum Cnidaria; class Anthozoa; order Malacalcyonacea; family Clavulariidae; genus Trachythela; species Trachythela sp. YZ-2020. The sequence continues at coordinate 6,374,900 of JADLSH010000266.1, read as the reverse complement.
AAGTAAAGGGGTTAGCCTTAACTTTTCGTCGAAAAATGTCAAGGTTAGCCTTTATTTTTAGCCATTTTCGACCACTTTCTGAGTTTTTGAAAAAGTGGCCGAAAATGGCCAAAAGTAAAGGGGTTAGCCTTAACTTTTCGTCGAAAAATGTCAGGTTAGCCTTTATTTTTTAGCCATTTTCGACCACTTTCTGAGTTTTTGAAAAAGTGGCCGAAAATGGCCAAAAAGTAAAGGGTTAGCCTTAACTTTTCGTCGAAAAATGTCAGGGGTTAGCTTTATTTTTAGCCATTTTCGACCACTTTCTGAGTTTTTGAAAAAGTGGCCGAAAATGGCCAAAAATAAAGGGGTTAGCCTTAACATTATGTCGAAAAATGTTAAGGGGTTAGCCTTTACATTTTTAGCCATTTTCGACCACTTTCTGAGTTTTTGAAAAAGTGGCCGAAAATGGCCAAAAAGTAAAGGGGTTAGCCTTGACTTTTCGTCGAAAAATGTCAGGTTAGCCTTTATTTTTAGCCATTTTCGACCACTTTCTGAGTTTTTGAAAAAGTGGCCGAAAATGGCCAAAAGTAAAGGGGTTAGCCTTAACTTTTCGTCGAAAAATGTCAGGTTAGCCTTTACTTTTTAGCCATATTCGACCACTTTCTGAGTTTTTGAAAAGTGGCCGAAAATGGCCAAAAGTAAAGGGGTTAGCCTTAACTTTTCGTCGAAAAATGTCAAGGTTAGCCTTTATTTTTAGCCATTTTCGACCACTTTCTGAGTTTTTGAAAAAGTGGCCGAAAATGGCCAAAAGTAAAGGGGTTAGCCTTAACTTTTCGTCGAAAAATGTCAGGTTAGTTTTTACTTTTAGCCATTTTCGACCACTTTCTGAGTTTTTGAAAAAGTGGCCGAAAATGGCCAAAAGTAAAGGTTAGCCTTAACTTTTCGTCGAAAAATGTCAGGTTAGTTTATTTTTTAGCCATTTTCGACCACTTTCTGAGTTTTTGAAAAGTGGCCGAAAATGGCCAAAAGTAAAGGGGTTAGCCTTAACTTTTCGTCGAAAAATGTCAGGTTAGCCTTTACTTTTTAGCCATTTTCGACCACTTTCTGAGTTTTTGAAAAAGTGGCCGAAAATGGCCAAAAGTAAAGGGGTTAGCCTTAACTTTTCGTCGAAAAATGTCAGGTTAGCCTTTACTTTTTAGCCATTTTCGACCACTTTCTGAGTTTTTGAAAAAGTGGCCGAAAATGGCCAAAAGTAAAGGGGTTAGCCTTAACTTTTCGTCGAAAAATGTCATGGGTTAGCCTTATTTTTAGCCATTTTCGACCACTTTCTGAGTTTTTGAAAAAGTGGCCGAAAATGGCCAAAAGTTAAGGGGTTAGCCTTAACTTTTCGTCGAAACAATGTCAGGTTAGCCTTTACTTTTTAGCCATTTTCGACCACTTTCTGAGTTTTTGAAAAAGTGGCCGAAAATGGCCAAAAGTAAAGGGGTTAGCCTTAACTTTTCGTCGAAAAAATGTCAGGTTAGCCTTTATTTTTAGCCATTTTCGACCACTTTCTGAGTTTTTGAAAAAGTGGCCGAAAATGGCCAAAAGTAAAGGGGTTAGCCTTAACTTTTCGTCGAAAAATGTCAGGGTTAGCCTTTACTTTTTAGCCATTTTCGACCACTTTCTGAGTTTTTGAAAAAGTGGCCGAAAATGGCCAAAAGTAAAGGGGTTAGCCTTAACTTTTCGTCGAAAAATGTCAGGTTAGCTTTACTTTTTTAGCCATTTTCGAACCACTTTCTGAGTTTTTGAAAAGTGGCCGAAAATGGCCAAAAAGTAAAGGGGTTAGCCTTAACTTTTCGTCGAAAAAATGTCAGGGGTTATTTTTTTAGCCATTTTCGACCACTTTCTGAGTTTTTGAAAAAGTGGCCGAAAATGGCCAAAAGTAAAGGGGTTAGCCTTAACTTTTCGTCGAAAAATGTCAGGTTAGCCTTTACTTTTTAGCCATTTTCGACCACTTTCTGAGTTTTTGAAAAAGTGGCCGAAAATGGCCAAAAAGTAAAGGGGTTAGCCTTAACTTTTCGTCGAAAAAATGTCAAGGGGTTAGCCTTTACTTTTTTAGCCATTTTCGACCACTTTCTGAGTTTTTGAAAAAGTGGCCGAAAATGGCCAAAAAGTAAAGGGGTTAGCCTTAACTTTTCGTCGAAAAATGTCAGGGTTAGCTTTATTTTTAGCCATTTTCGACCACTTTCTGAGTTTTTGAAAAAGTGGCCGAAAATGGCCAAAAAGTAAAGGGGTTAGCCTTAACTTTTCGTCGAAAAATGTCAGGGTTAGCCTTTACAATTTTAGCCATTTTCGACCACTTTCTGAGTTTTTGAAAAAGTGGCCGAAAATGGCCAAAAGTAAAGGGGTTAGCCTTAACTGTTCGTCGAAAAAATGTCAAGGGGTTAGCCTTTACTTTTTAGCCATTTTCGAACACTTTCTGAGTTTTTGAAAAAGTGGCCGAAAATGGCCAAAAAGTAAAGGGGTTAGCCTTAACTTTTCGTCGAAAAATGTCAGGTTAGCCTTTACTTTTTTAGCCATTTTCGAACACTTTCTGAGTTTTTTGAAAAGTGGCCGAAAATGGCCAAAAGTAAAGGGGTTAGCCTTAACTTTTCGTCGAAAAATGTCAAGGGGTTAGCCTTTAATTTTTAGCCATTTTCGACCACTTTCTGAGTTTTTGAAAAAGTGGCCGAAAATGGCCAAAAGTAAAGGGGTTAGCCTTAACTTTTCGTCGAAAAATGTCAAGGGGTTAGCCTTTACTTTTTTAGCCATTTTCGACCACTTTCTGAGTTTTTGAAAAAGTGGCCGAAAATGGCCAAAAGTAAAGGGGTTAGCCTTAACTTTTCGTCGAAAAAATGTCAAGTTAGCCTTTACTTTTTAGCCATTTTCGACCACTTTCTGAGTTTTTGAAAAAGTGGCCGAAAATGGCCAAAAGTAAAGGGGTTAGCCTTAACTTTTCGTCGAAAAATGTCATGTTAGCCTTTACTTTTTAGCCATTTTCGAACCACTTTCTGAGTTTTTGAAAAAGTGGCCGAAAATGGCCAAAAGTAAAGGGGTTAGCCTTAACTTTTCGTCGAAAAATGTCAAGGGGTTAGCCTTTACTTTTTAGCCATTTTCGACCACTTTCTGAGTTTTTTGAAAAAGTGGCCGAAAATGGCCAAAAGTAAAGGGGTTAGCCTTAACTTTTCGTCGAAAAATGTCAAGGTTAGCCTTTATTTTTAGCCATTTTCGACCACTTTCTGAGTTTTTGAAAAGTGGCCGAAAATGGCCAAAAGTAAAGGGGTTAGCCTTAACTTTTCGTCGAAAAATGTCAGGTTAGCCTTTACTTTTAGCCATTTTCGACCACTTTCTGAGTTTTTGAAAAAGTGGCCGAAAATGGCCAAAAGTAAAGGGGTTAGCCTTAACTTTTCGTCGAAAAAATGTCAGGTTAGCCTTTATTTTTAGCCATTTTCGACCACTTTCTGAGTTTTTGAAAAAGTGGCCGAAAATGGCCAAAAGTAAAGGTTAGCCTTAACTTTTCGTCGAAAAATGTCAAGGTTAGCCTTTACTTTTAGCCATTTTCGACCACTTTCTGAGTTTTTGAAAAAGTGGCCGAAAATGGCCAAAAGTAAAGGGGTTAGCCTTAACTTTTCGTCGAAAAATGTCAAGGTTAGCCTTTATTTTTAGCCATTTTCGAACACTTTCTGAGTTTTTGAAAAAGTGGCCGAAAATGGCCAAAAGTAAAGGGGTTAGCCTTAACTTTTCGTCGAAAAATGTCAGGTTAGTTTTATTTTTTAGCCATTTTCGACCACTTTCTGAGTTTTTGAAAAAGTGGCCGAAAATGGCCAAAAAGTAAAGGGGTTAGCCTTAACTTTTCGTCGAAAAATGTCAAGGTTAGCCTTTATTTTTAGCCATTTTCGACCACTTTCTGAGTTTTTGAAAAAGTGGCCGAAAATGGCCAAAAGTAAAGGGGTTAGCCTTAACTTTTCGTCGAAAAATGTCAAGGGGTTAGCCTTTCATTTTTAGCCATTTTCGACCACTTTCTGAGTTTTTGAAAAAGTGGCCGAAAATGGCCAAAAGTAAAGGGGTTAGCCTTAACTTTTCGTCGAAAAATGTCAAGGGTTAGCCTTTATTTTTAGCCATTTTCGACCACTTTCTGAGTTTTTGAAAAAGTGGCCGAAAATGGCCAAAAGTAAAGGGTTAGCCTTAACTTTTCGTCGAAAAATGTCAGGTTAGCTTTATTTTTAGCCATTTTCGAACCACTTTCTGAGTTTTTGAAAAAGTGGCCGAAAATGGCCAAAAGTAAAGGGGTTAGCCTTAACTTTTCGTCGAAAAATGTCAGGGGTTAGCCTTTTTTTTAGCCATTTTCGACCACTTTCTGAGTTTTTGAAAAAGTGGCCGAAAATGGCCAAAAGTAAAGGGGTTAGCCTTAACTTTTCGTCGAAAAATGTCAAGGTTAGCCTTTATTTTTTAGCCATTTTCGACCACTTTCTGAGTTTTTGAAAAAGTGGCCGAAAATGGCAAAAAGTAAAGGGGTTAGCCTTAACTTTTCGTCGAAAAAATGTCAGGTTAGCCTTTAATTTTTAGCCATTTTCGACCACTTTCTGAGTTTTTGAAAAAGTGGCCGAAAATGGCCAAAAAGTAAAGGGGTTAGCCTTAACTTTTCGTCGAAAAATGTCAAGGTTAGCCTTTTTTAGCCATTTTCGACCACTTTCTGAGTTTTTGAAAAAGTGGCCGAAAATGGCCAAAAGTAAAGGGTTAGCCTTAACTTTTCGTCGAAAAATGTCAAGGTTAGCCTTTACATTTTTAGCCATTTTCGACCACTTTCTGAGTTTTTGAAAAAGTGGCCGAAAATGGCCAAAAAGTAAAGGGGTTAGCCTTAACTTTTCGTCGAAAAAATGTCAAGGGGTTAGCCTTTACTTTTTAGCCATTTTCGACCACTTTCTGAGTTTTTGAAAAAGTGGCCGAAAATGGCCAAAAAGTAAAGGGGTTAGCCTTTACTTTTTAGCCATTTTCGACCACTTTCTGAATTTTTGAAAATTTGGCCGAAAATGGCCAAAAGTAAAGGGGTTAGCCTTAACTTTTCGTCGAAAAATGTCAGGGTTAGCCTTTACTTTTTAGCCATTTTCGACCACTTTCTGAGTTTTTGAAAAGTGGCCGAAAATGGCCAAAAGTAAAGGGGTTAGCCTTAACTTTTCGTCGAAAAATGTCAAGGTTAGCCTTTACTTTTTAGCCATTTTCGAACCACTTTCTGAGTTTTTGAAAAAGTGGCCGAAAATGGCCAAAAGTAAAGGGGTTAGCCTTAACTTTTCGTCGAAAAATGTCAAGGGTTAGCCTTTACAATTTTAGCCATTTTCGACCACTTTCTGAGTTTTTGAAAAAGTGGCCGACAATGGCCAAAAGTAAAGGGGTTAGCCTTAACTTTTCGTCGAAAAATGTCAAGGTTAGCCTTTACTTTTTTAGCCATTTTCGACCACTTTCTGAGTTTTTGAAAAAGTGGCCGAAAATGGCCAAAAGTAAAGGGGTTAGCCTTAACTTTTCGTCGAAAAATGTCAAGGTTAGCCTTTATTTTTTAGCCATTTTCGACCACTTTCTGAGTTTTTGAAAAAGTGGCCGAAAATGGCCAAAAGTAAAGGGGTTAGCCTTAACTTTTCGTCGAAAAAATGTCAAGGTTAGCCTTTACTTTTTAGCCATTTTCGACCACTTTCTGAGTTTTTGAAAAAGTGGCCGAAAATGGCCAAAAGTAAAGGGGTTAGCCTTAACTTTTCGTCGAAAAATGTCAGGGGTTAGCCTTTACTTTTTAGCCATTTTCGAACACTTTCTGAGTTTTTGAAAAAGTGGCCGAAAATGGCCAAAAGGTAAAGGGGTTAGCCTTAACTTTTCGTCGAAAAAATGTTAAGGGGTTAGCCTTTACTTTTTAGCCATTTTCGACCACTTTTTGAGTTTTTGAAAAAGTGGCCGAAAATGGCCAAAAAGTAAAGGGGTTAGCCTTTACTTTTTAGCCATTTTCGACCACTTTCTAAGTTTTTGAAAAAGTGGCCGAAAATGGCCAAAAAGTAAAGGGTAACGCCTTAACTTTTCGTCGAAAAAATGTCAGGTTAGCCTTTACTTTTTAGCCATTTTCGAACACTTTCTGAGTTTTTGAAAAAGTGGCCGAAAATGGCCAAAAAGTAAAGGGGTTAGCCTTAACTCTTCGTCGAAAAATGTCAGGTTAGCCTTTACTTTTTAGCCATTTTCGAACACTTTCTGAGTTTTTTGAAAAAGTGGCCGAAAATGGCCAAAAGTAAAGGGGTTAGCCTTAACTTTTCGTCGAAAAATGTCAGGTTAGCCTTTAATTTTTAGCCATTTTCGACCACTTTCTGAGTTTTTGAAAAAGTGGCCGAAAATGGCCAAAAAGTAAAGGGGTTAGCCTTAACTTTTCGTCGAAAAACGTCAAGGGTTAGCCTTTACTTTTTAGCCATTTTCGACCACTTTCTGAGTTTTTGAAAAAGTGGCCGAAAATGGCCAAAAGTAAAGGGTTAGCCTTAACTTTTCGTCGAAAAATGTCAAGGTTAGCCTTTACTTTTTAGCCATTTTCGACCACTTTCTGAGTTTTTGAAAAAGTGGAAAATGGCCAAAAGTAAAGGGGTTAGTTAACTTTTCGTCGAAAAATGTCAGGGTTAGCCTTTACTTTTAGCCATTTTCGACCACTTTCTGAGTTTTGAAAAAGTGGCCGAAAATGGCCAAAAGTAAAGGGGTTAGCCTTAACTTTTCGTCGAAAAAATGTCAAGGGGTTAGCCTTTACTTTTTAGCCATTTTCGACCACTTTCTGAGTTTTTTGAAAAAGTGGCCGAAAATGGCCAAAAGTAAAGGGGGTTAGCTTTAACTTTTCGTCGAAAAATGTCAGGTTAGCCTTTATTTTTAGCCATTTTCGACCACTTTCTGAGTTTTTGAAAAAGTGGCCGAAAATGGCCAAAAGTAAAGGGTTAGCCTTAACTTTTCGTCGAAAAATGTCAGGGTTAGCTTTACTTTTTAGCCATTTTCGACCACTTTCTGAGTTTTTGAAAAAGTGGCCGAAAATGGCCAAAAGTAAAGGGGTTAGCCTTAACTTTTCGTCGAAAAATGTCAGGGTTAGCCTTTTTTTTAGCCATTTTCGACCACTTTCTGAATTTTTGAAAAAGAGGCCGAAAATGGCAAAAAGTAAAGGGGTTAGCCTTAACTTTACGCCAAAAAATTGTAAAGGGTTTGCCTTTACTTTTTAGCCATTTTCGAACACTTTCTGAGTTTTTGAAAAAGTGGCCGAAAATGGCCAAAAGGTAAAGGGGTTAGCCTTAACTTTTCGTCGAAAAATGTCAAGGTTAGCCTTTACTTTTTAGCCATTTTCGAACACTTTCTGAGTTTTGAAAAAGTGGCCGAAAATGGCCAAAAGTAAAGGGGTTAGCCTTAACTTTTCGTCGAAAAATGTCAAGGGGTTAGCCTTTATTTTTAGCCATTTTCGACCACTTTCTGAGTTTTTGAAAAAGTGGCCGAAAATGGCCAAAAGTAAAGGGGTTAGCCTTAACTTTTCGTCGAAAAATGTCAAGGGTTAGCCTTTATTTTTAGCCATTTTCGACCACTTTCTGAGTTTTTGAAAAAGTGGCCGAAAATGGCCAAAAGTAAAGGGTTAGCCTTAACTTTTCGTCGAAAAATGTCAAGGGGTTAGCCTTTACTTTTTAGCCATTTTCGACCACTTTCTGAGTTTTTGAAAAAGTGGCCGAAAATGGCCAAAAAGTAAAGGGGTTAGCCTTAACATTTCGTCGAAAAAAATGTCAAGGGGTTAGCCTTTACTTTTTAGCCATTTTCAACCACTTTCTGAGTTTTTGAAAAAGTGGCCGAAAATGGCCAAAAAGTAAAGGGGTTAGCCTTAACTTTTCGTCGAAAAAATGTCAGGGTTAGCCTTTACTTTTTAGCCATTTTCGAACACTTTCTGAGTTTTTGAAAAAGTGGCCGAAAATGGCCAAAAAGTAAAGGGGTTAGCCTTAACTTTTCGTCGAAAAAATGTCAAGGGGTTAGCCTTTACTCTTTAGCCATTTTCGACCACTTTCTGAGTTTTTGAATAAGTGGCCGAAAATGGCCAAAAGTAAAGGGGTTAGCCTTAACTTTTCGTCGAAAAATGTCAAGGTTAGCCTTTACTTTTTAGCCATTTTCGACCACTTTCTGAGTTTTGAAAAAGTGGCCGAAAATGGCCAAAAGTAAAGGGGTTAGCCTTAACTTTTCGTCGAAAAATGTCAAGGTTAGCCTTTACTTTTTAGCCATTTTCGAACACTTTCTGAGTTTTTGAAAAAGTGGCCGAAAATGGCCAAATAGTAAAGGGGTTAGCCTTAACTTTTCGTCGAAAAATGTCAGGTTAGCCTTTACTTTTTAGCCATTTTCGAACACTTTCTGATTTTTTGAAAAAGTGGCCGAAAATGGCCAAAAAGTAAAGGGGTTAGCCTTAACTTTTCGTCGAAAAATGTCAGGTTAGCCTTTACTTTTTAGCCATTTTCGACCACTTTCTGAGTTTTTGAAAAAGTGGCCGAAAATGGCCAAAAGTAAAGGGGTTAGCCTTAACTTTTCGTCGAAAAATGTCAGGGGTTAGTTTACTTTTTAGCCATTTTCGACCACTTTCTGAGTTTTTGAAAAAGTGGCCGAAAATGGCCAAAAGTAAAGGGGTTAGCCTTAACTTTTCGTCGAAAAAATGTCAGGTTAGCCTTTAATTTTTAGCCATTTTCGACCACTTTCTGAGTTTTTGAAAAAGTGGCCGAAAATGGCCAAAAGTAAAGGGGTTAGCCTTAACTTTTCGTCGAAAAATGTCAGGGGTTAGCCTTTACTTTTTTAGCCATTTTCGACCACTTTCTGAGTTTTTGAAAAAGTGGCCGAAAATGGCCAAAAAGTAAAGGGGTTAGCCTTAACTTTTCGTCGAAAAATGTCAAGGTTAGCCTTTAATTTTAGCCATTTTCGAACACTTTCTGATGGTTTGAAAAAGTGGCCGAAAATGGCCAAAAAGTAAAGGGGTTAGCCTTAACTTTTCGTCGAAAAAATGTAAAGGGGTTAGCCTTTACATTTTTAGCCATTTTCGACCCCTTTCTGAGTTTTTGAAAATGTGGCCGAAAATGGCCAAAAGTAAAGGTTAGCCTTAACTTTTCGTCGAAAAAATGTCAAGGGGTTAGCCTTTACTTTTTAGCCATTTTCGAACACTTTCTGAGTTTTTGAAAAAGTGGCCGAAAATGGCCAAAAAGTAAAGGGGTTAGCCTTAACTTTTCGTCGAAAAAATGTCAAGGGGTTAGCCTTTACTTTTTAGCCATTTTCGAACACTTTCTGATTTTTTGAAAAAGTGGCCGAAAATGGCCAAAAAGTAAAGGGGTTAGCCTTAACTTTTCGTCGAAAAAATGTCACGGGGTTAGCCTTTACTTTTTAGCCATTTTCGAACACTTTCTGAGTTTTTGAAAAAGTGGCCGAAAATGGCCAAAAAGTAAAGGGGTTAGCCTTAACTTTTCGTCGAAAAATGTCAAGGTTAGCCTTTAATTTTTAGCCATTTTCGACCACTTTCTGAGTTTTTGAAAAAGTGGCCGAAAATGGCCAAAAGTAAAGGGGTTAGCCTTAACTTTTCGTCGAAAAATGTCAGGGGTTAGCCTTTATTTTTAGCCATTTTCGACCACTTTCTGAGTTTTTGAAAAAGTGGCCGAAAATGGCCAAAAGTAAAGGGTTAGCCTTAACTTTTCGTCGAAAAATGTCAAGGGGTTAGCCTTTACTTTTTAGCCATTTTCGACCACTTTCTGAGTTTTTGAAAAAGTGGCCGAAAATGGCCAAAAAGTAAAGGTTAGCCTTAACTTTTCGTCGAAAAATGTCAGGTTAGCCTTTATTTTTTAGCCATTTTCGACCACTTTCTGAGTTTTGAAAAAGTGAAGTGGCCGAAAATGGCCAAAAAGTAAAGGGTTAGCCTTAACTTTTCGTCGAAAAATGTCAAGGTTAGCCTTTACTTTTTAGCCATTTTCGACCACTTTCTGAGTTTTTGAAAAAGTGGCCGAAAATGGCCAAAAGTAAAGGGTTAGCCTTAACTTTTCGTCGAAAAATGTCAGGTTAGCCTTTACTTTTTAGCCATTTTCGACCACTTTCTGAGTTTTTGAAAAAGTGGCCGAAAATGGCCAAAAGTAAAGGGGTTAGCCTTAACTTTTCGTCGAAAAATGTCAGGGTTAGCCTTTACTTTTTAGCCATTTTCGACCACTTTCTGAGTTTTTGAAAAAGTGGCCGAAAATGGCCAAAAGTAAAGGGGTTAGCCTTAACTTTTCGTCGAAAAATGTCAAGGGTTAGCCTTTATTTTAGCCATTTTCGACCACTTTCTGAGTTTTTGAAAAAGTGGCCGAAAATGGCCAAAAGTAAAGGGGTTAGCCTTAACTTTCGTCGAAAAATGTCAGGTTAGCCTTTATTTTAGCCATTTTCGACCACTTTCTGAGTTTTTGAAAAGTGGCCGAAAATGGCCAAAAAGTAAAGGGGTTAGCCTTAACTTTTCGTCGAAAAATGTCAAGGTTAGCTTTACTTTTTAGCCATTTTCGACCACTTTCTGAGTTTTTGATATGGCCAAAAATGGCCAAAAGGGGTTAGCCTAACCTTCGTCGAAAAAATGTCAATGTTAGCTTTTTTTAGCCATTTTCGACCACTTTCTGAGTTTTTGAAAAAGTGGCCGAAAATGGCCAAAAAGTAAAGGGGTTAGCCTTAACTTTTCGTCGAAAAATGTTAAGGGTTAGCCTTTACTTTTTAGCCATTTTCGACCACTTTCTGAGTTTTTGAAAAAGTGGCCGAAAATGGCCAAAAAGTAAAGGGGTTAGCCTTAACTTTTCGTCGAAAAAATGTCAAGGGGTTAGCCTTTACTTTTTAGCCATTTTCGACCACTTTCTGAGTTTTTGAAAAAGTGGCCGAAAATGGCCAAAAATAAAGGGTTAGCCTTAACTTTTCGTCGAAAAAATGTCAAGGGGTTAGCCTTTACTTTTTTAGCCATTTTCGACCACTTTCTGAGTTTTTGAAAAAGTGGCCGAAAATGGCCAAAAAGTAAAGGGGTTAGCCTTAACTTTTCGTCGAAAAAATGTCAAGGGGTTAGCCTTTACTTTTTAGCCATTTTCGAACACTTTCTGAGTTTTTGAAAAAGTGGCCGAAAATGGCCAAAAAGTAAAGGGGTTAGCCTTAACTTTTCGTCGAAAAAATGTCAAGGGGTTAGCCTTTACTTTTTAGCCATTTTCGACCACTTTCTGAGTTTTTGAAAAAGTGGCCGAAAATGGCCAAAAAGTAAAGGGGTTAGCCTTAACTTTTCGTCGAAAAAATGTCAAGGGGTTAGCCTTTACTCTTTAGCCATTTTCGACCACTTTCTGAGTTTTTGAAAAAGTGGCCGAAAATGGCCAAAAAGTAAAGGAGTTAGCCTTTCACCGAAAAAAGACTAATGGGTTACGCCTTTACTTTTTGGCCATTTTCAGCCACTTTTTGAGATTTCACCGAAAAAAGACTAAGGGGTTAGCCTTTACTTTTTGGTGAAAAAGTAAAGGCTAACCCCTTAATCTTTTTTGTATAAAATGTTAAGGCTAACCTTTCTCTTTCTATATTGGGATATATCCATACATACTATATATTATATTAATATAAAAACCTATATTATGGTACGTAAAAAGAAAACTTTTAAATGAACTACATACTGTATATACACAGTAGTCATAACTTTATTGTTCGAACATTCGAACATTTTATATAGATTATCTTATATATTTTGTTGTTCAGTGCTCTTGCAGCACTTATATACTTTAGCAACCTGTAATTACAGTAGGTCATGCCAATAAAGTTTTATAATAAAATAAACCTTTACTCTTTGGCCACTTTTGGCTAGTTTTTCAAACACTGGTTTAAAATGGCCTAAAAGTAAAACCTTTTCTCTTTGGCCACTTTTGGCTAGTTTTTCAAACACTGGTTTAAAATGGCCTAAAAGTAAAGGCTAACCCCTTAACATTTTTTCGACCAAAAGTTAAGGCGAACCCCTTAACCCCCATCAATATATGGCATCAATGTATGGCATCAATGTATGACATCCATGCTGAACATGTATCCTAAATAAAAGCAAAATAATAGCATGCTTTAATAAAAGTTAGCAATTGAAATAATTGGGCGAGGGGGTAAATTAACCATTTAATTGAGCTGCCATGTGCCCAAACACACCCTGTATTCTATCTAACGCCAGAAGATTTTGCTTATCAAGGGGAGGGTCTTGCATGTTAATGGGGGAAGTAAGGAGTAAAATTTGTTTAATCAGTCATTTGTTTATGGAAAGACGCCTTATACCATTTCCCACACCAAATATTTGTTTGCCACACCATATATTCTAACTACTTTATCTAATGACTAGAATTCATGCAATATGAGTCATTTCAGAAAACATAGGGCAAACATGTGTGATTCATTAAAAATTCTGGCCCCCAAGGCATTATTAGAGACCTTATGTTTGTATTGAAATTTACAACATCTCCAGCAGCGGTCACAAACTCACACAATCTGATTGGCCCAGAGCCAAAATGTAAACAAATGCTCTGATTGGTCAATTGGCAACCTCTGCCATACAGTATGAACTAAAAGAATGACATATACGTGCTTTATACTCACACAACAACCACAAAAGGTTATGGGAAGTTACATTATATATGCAATATACTACAAACTCATTAGCTGGCAATGCACCCATATACCCCCTACTTTAGCATTTTACTCTCTTACACCAGATGATTTTACTTGTAAGTAAGTGGGAGTGTGCTAATCATCCTTACTTGCAGCTGAGAGCTGAGCTGAATTGCGAAGGACGCAGCTCGACTTAATCGAGTCTAAGGCTTATTAAAGGTGCCACTGGCAGCCACCGTATGACTCGCGTCTGATCAGGGAGCACAGCTACGATGGAAGGGTTAGTTTGGGGCTAATCCAATAAACCTATCAACCTAGGCATAGTCCATAGAGCAGTTTCGTATTATCTTCCGCAGCTACAATTTTAATCAATAATTGCCATGTTTGGAACCAGTAATGGTTTCCAGGTTAAATTCCTGGAGCAATTTCTTACAATCAGTAAACATCTATTGCCAACAAAATTTTATGTCCCCAATTCTCAATGTATATTCATAATGTTAATTAATGTAGAGTATTCTTGGAAGATTAACTGGTATATAGTGTACACGAATTAACGCATTAGCTTGGAATGTGCCCAGATCTACCCCAATTTAGTATTCCACTCTGTCTAACACTCGACAGTTTTACTCATCAGTATGTGTAGGGTTTTGCCAGTTACTGAGTTAAGGAACATGTTTGACTTTCAATGATTTAACACATCTGCAATGTAACAAAAATTATTCAAAACACATCTCCTGCTTTTCAACTTCAACAGAGTTTGTGAACAATCTGAATTGTTTTACAGAAAATGGTGCTTACATGATTGAGGAAATTATCTTTAGAGCAATTAATTAACAAGTGATAGTTTTGACTATATATTAAGGACTGTGAAGGTACAGTCGACAACATTCTTGAACTCCACAGAATATGCCATTATTTACTCAATTTACTTGTTTGGCTTTTCATAGACTACAATAATAATGTGTAAAATTTGTGCAAATAAGTTCTATTTACCTTGGATATACAGTTCTAACATACACTTGGACAGTTACACTAGAACTCAACATTTGCCATTCACAATAAATATAATGAGACATTGAGCTGCAATGTGCCCTACTTTATTATTTTATTCTGTCTAATGCCAGATGATTTTACTTGTCAAGGAAACGCTCTTGCATATTAATTGGCTAACATCTGCCAATCCATGTTATTGAGCTATAATGTGCCCAAATGCACCCTACTTTGTTATATTAGTCTGTTTAGCTAATGCCAGATAATTGTATTTGTCAAGGGAAGGGTCTTGCACCATAGACTGATTTTCTGGAGGGTGCGGTGGGGTGCACCCCAAAAAAATTTTCCCACCCCCTAGAGAAATTTGCACCATAAATGCTCATTGGGATAAATGACAGTAGTGTGATTGAAATAAAGATTTTGAACTAAGTAAGACTAAAAACAAGGATCTTAATCTAAATAAGACCAAAAATCTCACCCCCATTGACAACTGTTCCCCCATTGACAACTGTTCCCCCAGACCCCTGCTGCAGCTTGCTTGGCGGTGCTACGCAAACTGTCGCTACCTCCCCCCTAAATTTTTGGCACCCCTCAGAGCAAAATCTGAAAATTCATCTATGTCTTGCACATTACTGGTTAAGCAATCTCCCCTGTCAAACATTGCAGACTGTTTACAAATTTGTGTTGAGGTTCAAAAGTGGTCATGAGGTACCCAAAAGAGTTCATCATGTGGTACATAAAATCAATGCCAGTTCCACTAAGCAGTTTCATTAAACATCCACATCTTTAAACATCAAATTAAAAACAAATTGGCTCACAAAGGAATAGTTTTTCATTAAATTTGGGCAGGGTTTTTACATGTTGTCTCATTTAGACAGGCCGTAAGCTTTTTCAAAAAAAGGATTTTGTTGTTGCCAAGGCAGTGTTACTAAATGCTAAGGCGATTTGAATGTAGCCAATGGGCACAAGATTTCACATATGGGACTTACATATGGGATTTACAAGGGGGCCCCCTCTATTCGTTTATGGCTAAAGCTCCTACTACACATGTAAAAATGCACAAGTTGTAACAAACCTGCAGAAAACTTGTACTAACCTGCGTCGCGGACAGTTGGGAAACTTGAGACGGTGGAAAATACTAGTCTCAAGTTTCCCAACCATCTGCAATGCAGGACTAAAAACAAGGATTCTAAGACTGAAAACAAGGATTTTAATCTAAATAAGACCAAAAATGGCAACTGTTCCCCCAGACCCCTGCTGCAGCTTGCTCAGCGGCGCTACGCAACCTGTCGCTACCTCTCCCCTAAATTTTTGGCACCCCCCCTTAATTTTCGGCACCCCCCAGAGCGAAATCTGAAAATCCATCTATGTCTTGCACATTACTGGTTAAGCAATCTCCCCTGTCAAACATTGCAGACTGTTTACAAATTTTTGTTGAGGTTCAAAAGCAGTCATGAGGTACCCAAAAGAGTTCATCATGTGGTACATAAAATCAATCCCACGAGTACAAATCTCAAGAGAACAATTCATCACTATACTCGGGAGATGAAAGGCATACTTGGCCCGTGGTCCCCCTATGGTTTTCGAATTATTTTTCAAAAAATTTTTACTCTTTATTAATTTTAAAACATTTTTATAACTTGAAGATCACTTTGTCTGGTTTCATGAAAGGAAGAGGTTTTCGCCACCTTGGGAGTCGAAGCAAGTTTGAACATTTGAAAAAGTAATTAACCCATTCGCTGGCAATGCACCCAGATGCACCCTACTTTAGTATTTCACTCTGCCTAAGGCCAGACGATGTAACTCGTCAGTGGTATAGGGTACTGCCAGTTAATGGGTTAACAAAATTATCTGGCAATGTCTTGTTAACCCATTAATTAACTGGCAATGTGCCCAGATGCACCTTACTTTAGTATTTTACTCTGTCTAACACCAGACAATTTTACTCATCAGTGGTGGTTACTGCCAGTTAATGGGTTAAATTTGGGAAGTAATCAAAATATTTTCTTTCATTAAAACAGTGTCTTTCAACAAATAAAAGCATGTTATAAACATTTTGCTCAAGCAACTGGAGGCCCTGTGACCACCCCCCCCCCTCCATTTGGTTTTCAGCTATTTTTCAAAATTTGCTTTAAACCATTCCAAACGTCCTGGAAGTGGTCAAGAACCTTTTCTTTCATGAAAACAAGGACTTTCAGCTCATAAAAACATGTTACGAAAATTTTGCTCAAATGCAAAGGGGTACCACAGGCAACCAGAGGCCATGCAATGTTTTTGAACTGGATCATAGGTATACTGTAGTATTAGTTAACATTTAGCAATGAATCATTCCTCCAGGCTGTAGAGGATATTTGATGGAGATCCAATTCTGATAATAGTCAATGTACCAGGACAAAAGGGGGTAGGGGCTAATTTCCATCTCTTTCCATCGGGGAGGTCGGAGGTGCAGATGTCTTCTGGAATTAATTGACCCAATATAATGTATAGGAATCAATTGAAGTACATGACATCCAATAAGTCAGTGCAGTATTGAACCGCCTTCCTCTATTATAACATATCCTGGCAACTTTAATTCACAAATTGGACTATTCAGGACAAACAAGGTAGTTCTATACAACACCATTGAACTTATGGCCAGTTGCATACTTCAATTCATGCAAATGTAGTATTAACTAATTAGCCTAAGTTGAACACCAACCTCAAAAGGAGCAACCAAAATCTTTACACTTGAGACTCCACAATTTACACCCATATAGTCTGTTACTATTTATCCATAAGTTCATTCAACAACACAGTCCATCCACAAGTGTTCATAAAATTACATCTAATGACACTGAAAATATACAAAACATTTCACTCAGGGACAGATCCAGAAATTTTTGTACGTTAGTCAAAATTTTAGTTGTCATTATGCGGTGGTCTTAAATTTTTTCGGGAGGAAGGCACATAGGGGGTAGTAAAAGTTATTTTTAATACTCCCAGGCAATATTTCACAGTACTTTAAAATTCCTGATTCTTTTTTAGTAGCAAATTCCTGATATAATCGTTTTTTGAAATCAAACTGTTTTGCGATTGTCTCATGCCTGAAGTTAGAGACGACATGATTTTATGTGATTTTATGCAGTTTCATTGCTTCACACCAAGTCCACATTTAAACATCAAATTAAAAACAAATTGGCTCACAAAGGAATAGTTTTTCGCTGAATTTGGGCGAAGTTTTTTTACATGTTGTCCAATTTAGACAGGCAGTAAGCTTTTTCAAAAAAAGGATTTTGTTGTTGCTAAGGCAGTGTTGCTAAATGCTAAGGCGATTTGAATGTAGCCAATGGGCACAAGATTTCACATATGGGATTTACAAGGGGGCCCCCTCTATTCGTTTACGGCTAAAGCTCCCTACTACACATGTAAAAACGCACAAGTTGTAACAAACCTGCAGCAAACTTGTACTAGCCTGCGTCGCAGATGGTTAGGAAATTTGAGACGGTGAAAAATACTCGTCTCAAGTTTCCCAACCGCGACGCAGGCTAACTTGTACCTATGCTGTTTCAACAACTTGTTATCAAGATGTGTTCGCACTGCTTCTTCCCAGCTTGTTGACAAGTTGTCATCGGCTTGTTGACAACTTGCTACAAGGTTGTTGACTCAACTGACTTGTTACAAGTTGTTCCAACAACTTGTTATTGTCCTGCTACACATGCAAAAATCTCACATCTTGTAACAAGTCTGCCAACAAGCCGTCAACAAGTTGTCAAGCTTGCTACAAGTCTGTTGCAAACACATCTTGTTGGCAAGATGTAAGATTTTTACGTGTGTAGGCTACTGTCTACTGTGACACCGGCACCAACTCATTTTTACATCAATTTAAACACCTTTATACTATAAAAGTTTTAAAACTTAACTGTGTTTTGTAACAATAAATCAAACAAGTTTGAAGCAGCATAGAGATAGAATTCGGCAATTCGCCTCGTAATTTTATGTATTTGACTGGCACAACAGCGAAGTAGTCATGCTAAAAACGTGGCTTTACCCGAGTTACAACGATTAAAAACAAAACATAAAACTGTACTTACCGAACATTCTGTTAACAAGAAATGTCGTTTGCCATCCCTTTAATACTTGTATAATTAAACCTTTGAATTTGAGTACAATGATACAAAGTTCTTCTCACGACAACATTTCACAAAATGACCTTGCCGAAGAAGGCCCGAACGGCCGAACATGTGGCCCGAAGCACAAAAACACGAGGCAAAATCCAGCTTTCCTATTGGTTAAGCATCCTACTTATCCCACATTCTACTTGTTTCCATCGATCAAACTG
The DNA here is from genome assembly GCA_016169945.1 of Trachythela sp. YZ-2020. NCBI lineage: Eukaryota > Metazoa > Cnidaria > Anthozoa > Malacalcyonacea > Clavulariidae > Trachythela > Trachythela sp. YZ-2020. The sequence continues at coordinate 6,356,968 of JADLSH010000266.1, read as the reverse complement.
ACGTTACGCAATTTTCCCGATTTTCATATTTCGTTTTTCTTGATTTTTCACGGATTTTAGAGCGAATTTAAGCTCTTTGATTAAAGCATCGTTGTTTTGAGAGTTGTACGGTATCTTTCTTGCAGGGGATATCGATTAATCTCGAAAGAAATGCATTTAAAGGCAAAAAATCGAGGATAGTTTCGTGTAACATATGCCAAGTCTGGGCTATTTTGGTCTCAATGTTCCTTCCTTCCCTCGTTATAAGGAAGTCACAGGCGGGCGCGGGCAAATAGAGCCTGGGCCTCCTGTGGTTTTATTGGTGTTGCGAAGGTGTTGCGGACTTGCGGTGCTCCTTCTCAATTTACTAGAAATACATGCATGCAGAATCCCCTCGCCCATTCGAACCACACAATTTACTCCCCCAAAAGTTATTGTAACATGAAGTACTGAGTCGATCAATGTAACCATGGTAACACGCAACACTGTATAATTATTTCTCTTATTTTGTACAAAATATTGATAAGATTTGTTAATGTTACCTATAAAATTATCAATTGCCCAACTATATAAAGTAGGTATGTTATTACGTACTCTTTTAGCTTTGATTTAATGTAAAATTCAACCTTAGAAGTCTCACAAAACATTTCGAAATTTTCACAAAACAGTACTTTTATACTTCTTTTCGCACTTGTTTTTGAGATTTAATATGTTGTTTCTTATTCTATAACGTATTTGAATTAATACTAAAATACCTTTTAACATTAATCAATGTTGTATTGACCACACAGGATGACATACGCATTTTCAAATCCACAAAACTATAATATACTGCATGCCAATAGGCCAATACGGCAAAAGCAAGTATACAAAATAGACACTTACTCGTTTAAAACTCTTTAAAACCCGAAAATCTTGTCTTTCTTCCGTCTTTTGACTGTTTTTTCCTCCTGTTCCACTAAATAATTTTCATTTATCTCTCTTTAGAGACTTTTTTGGCTGTTTTATATGCCCCGACTCCCGAGTACAAACAGTTTTCTCTCGGTCTGAACTCGCGCATGCGCATAACGTAGACGGATACGGACTATAAAAGCAATGAGAGGAACTTTTAGTATTATCTAATTTAATAAAAAAGTTGGAAGGTAAACGTAAGGGAAGTTGTGTACGTTGGTATGCTAAAAAGGCAGCATTTACTACATATAATAATAGTATTATAGTTATATAGAATTATAATGTTAAACCGAGTCCTGAGCTCGACTGCTCGAGTCCTGAGCACGAGTCCAAGCTCGAGTCCTGAGCTCGAGTCCGAGCTCAGATCCTTGGCTCTGTATATAGTATATCTCCTTAACATTTTGTCAAGGCTAATCCCTTTACTTTTTGACCAAAATTAGCCACTTTTTCAGTTTTTGAAAAAGTGGCTAAAAATGGCCAAAAAGTAAAGGCTAAGGGAGCGTTCATTATTTATACCTAACCTGGGGTTGGTACCGAACAGAAACTAATCTTAACCCGAAAAAATTATCTACCCAACCCTTTCGACATTCAGTTTATTTTCTACCCAACCATTACTTGGTCAGCCATTTTTGTTTTACCCAACCCATATTCGAACATATATACTAAATATATAGTCATGCAAGTTCCCAAGCCTCCAAGTTCCTGCAATTCTGCATATCTTGCTGTTATAATCAGTAGTGCCTGCTCCTCCAGTTCCTCGCCATCACAATTCACTTTCATCCAGATTTCAAATGCTACATCATTCAGTTCATCATCACTACAGTCTTTTTCTATGGCACACTGCCAGAATGTACTGTAGCTCCTGGTTGTCACTGTAAACTTTCTGTCCTTTTTTCAATAGTCACTTTAGCATCAACTTTTAATAGGGCATGTACCGTAACAGCTTTAAATTTATCATATTTCTTACACGATGTTTAGTTGATGTTTTACTAAATATTTGTCCAACTCTGCTGAATACAACTTGACTATTTTTCCGGAAACAACCAGGTGAAGCCAGTCATAGTCTTCATATTTCAAGTTTTCCCTGTCCTTGTTCTTCTCTGCTTTTCCTTTTCTCTTCTTCTCTAGCTGAAAGACTTTGGATTGACACAAGCTTATATGAAGTATTATAGACTTTAGACATAACATTAAGAGCTTGCCCCCAGCAATGTCAAACATAATTAAATATGGATGCCATAGAAAGCATGCAATCAAACAGTCTGCAAACTCTTCCGCAATTACTTCCTTGAAAATTCCTTTGTTATAAATCAACACGAATTAGAAGAATTTTGCGAAAGTCTTTTGTTTGTATTGAAAATAGTTTTACCCACCCTGAAACTTTGTTCCAGAAAGGTAATTACCCAACCCTGTTTACCCCAGAAAAATTGTTTACCCAACCCATTTCTCTTCGGTACGAACCCCAGGTATAAATAATGAACGCTCCCTAACACCTTAACTTTTTGTAAGGCTAACCCCTTTACTTTTTGGTCAGATTTGGCCACTTCAAATCCCTCTCCAGTCATTTTTCGTATCTCAAAAATGTCAAAAAATTCTGAAAGAGTTGTGTTACCCAAGGAAATAGGTAAATGTACAGGCGGTATGATTGTGACTTCGACCTATTAACCTAGACCTAGGCACTGGAGTCAAACACGATTGCATGTGTTGGCAGTCCATATTATGGATACTGAATTCCGGACATGTTTATAGTTACACTAATGACGGAGACTTAAGCTGATTTAGATTTAGGCTTTGAAAACATTGCAAGAATAATAAAACACAAGGTGTTTCCTAAACCTCAACAAATTTGTTGTTGTATCACCATGTAACCCACAGTCTCGAAACAAATGAATATAAACTTTATATCATAAAGTGCAAACGTGCATGGGGTTCCAGTGAGTAGGTATCTTGGTATATACGCTTATTGTTCCACAATACGCACCCGCGCGCGGGGTTGAGTGCCGAGTTGTATAAAAGTCTTAACTACATTTTAACTACTCGTTTTGTAGTTAAATAGTAGTTAACTCTAAAATTCGCGATTCTGATTGGTTTAGTTTCGCACTATAAACTATAGTTAACTTTAACTACTTTTTTATACAACCGGCCCAAGGTCAAACGAGGGGATGAGAGTTGATAGGAGTTGATCAGAGGGAGGTGATGAGTGTTTGCATGAGAGTTTCATCAAACGAGAACAAAGAGTTGAATGAGAAAGTTGACTGGATATTACCACGCGTACCGGTCAAAGGAGCAATTTGAACCAGCTCAAAGTTGAAGAGTCGATGAGAGTTAGCAGCCAAACACGAGCGAGTGTTGCAACTCTCATTGACTCGCATTTTCGTTTGACCGGGGCTTAACGCTTGTATTGGAAGTGCAGTGGTTCAATTTCAAATGACTCCTTCAGATTTGCATATTCATGCATTGAAGACATTCTGAAATCAACTTATACACCCACACTCCACGGTGTTTTCGAAAGCAACTAGCGTTGTTTATATTGGATAGCTCTATCAGTTCTACACTGTTCTTCCTAAAGGTCCAGTAAAGGAAATATAACTAAACTAATTGTATTTATACTGGATAGCTCTATGGGCTCATCTCTCAGCTAGTATTACAATACATACAACAGGAGAAAACCGGAGTACCTGGAGAAAACCTGCGGTGTTTGGTAGAGCGAAACTGGAAGCACTCTTCTCACATGTCACTGAGGCGGAAATAAACTACTGTGGAAACTAACCACTGTGACATCAATATTCTCTTTGTTATAATCCTTAACCCAAATACGAAAGTCTGCGTCTTACGAACTGTACAATATGTTTTCAAAGTACATGGGAAATCGCTGATAAAAAATCTCGACGCCTCAAAATAGCTGCCAGATAATGTGCTAAAATTTAAATAAAATATCAAAAACAACATTGTTTTTCGGAAGTAGATACCGGAGTTCCTCCTCGAGGTAAACAATATGTAAAATTATCACTGCCTTATCGCCAATAATTATTTCCTTAACATACAGAATATACGTCATACTTCACAATAGCATGAAACAAAACAACGCTCGTAACGCCAACCTTGTTTTGAATTTAAGGCTCTATTTCCTTCCAAAATAACAACATGGAATGTCCAAATACCTCCTAAACGTTGCATGGGTTGAAAAAACGAGCGAAATGTCCAGAATTTTGCCCAAACAATGCCAACTCGAAAACAAGTTTATGACTGTTTATGCTGATCATAGCGACAGAAGCGTCTAGAGCGCGGAAGAAACGCAGTGCACGTCAGCCTAAGCAAAATGTAAACTTTAACCTCTCATATCTCAACAAAATCGGATTTTACTTGATGAAACATGATTACAAGTCAAGGGCATACGGGTAAATTTTGGGAAAATGTTTTTAAAATTTGAAAACACGCCTAAAAACGCTTTCAAAATCTAAGATTATGCAAGTGTGGGTGTTGGACGTTATCAAAAAAAATTCGCAAGCGACCAATAGCTTTACAGTATGCAAATTTTCACAAAATTTGAAAAATAGGAAGCGAGCGGTTGACTGTCTAAACCGGAAACAGTGATGTGTTTATTGTGGCGAGTAGTCGGTTATGGATCCGTCATGCAACTCAAAAATATGACATATAATTCAATGTTTTCCAGATATTGAACTCCAGCAGTACTTGGACTATGTACAAATGCTTGCGCGGTAACATAGACTATTCAGAACGCCAGGAAAATTGAAGGCTGGAATATTTGGGTGTTTCATCAAGGGTGTCATACAAGGCTGCATCACATTCTTAGTGCTTAAGGGATTACGGGCTTTTAAGAGTGTAAGCTTATCCTCGCCTTTGCTGCAGAACAGGAAGTAAGGCTGAAGCCGCCTTTTATATATAGGGTCATTGTACCGCTTGTTAAATCATTAAGTCGAAATCGCTCGATTGTTGGAGTCACATTTGTCTCAGCAACGAAAACTTGATTCAGTTGGGGAACACATCCTTGCACTATATACAAAAGGTATGTGAATTCATATTGTAATATTGTTGAAATATTATTATAGTTATCATATAATAGTTGGAGAGAAATCTCCTTAAAGTTTACGCCTTCAGGGGAAAAATTGTCGTCGAATGCTGAAACGTGGAAATCTCAGCAACTTGCGCGAATACATTTAGTCTTCGCATATATTGCGTGCGGGCAAGCGAAGTTTGTTTTAAAACAGAGGGATAGCATATTTCGTGCAACAATTGTACGTGGGTTTGTACAAAGGTGTAAATAATATTTGGCGTCTGAGTGCTATAAACATAGAATCGCATTTCGTTGTATCATCATTATTATACGTGGCAATAGGCAACTAGCTGAACTATATATATACACACGGATACAAAGTTTCCTTATAAAAATGCAACATCTATGCTAGCTACAAAATTTTGTGTTTATATGCTTAGATTTTACTGCAGCCTTGATTTTTGAGCAAAATTATTCATTTGTGGTTTTGTTTTGGTGTTTGAGCAAACTTGAACGCCCCCATAAGGTCATTTTCATACTCATTATATGGCAAGCCAGGGATATATTAGGAGTTTATTTATGAACCAATACACACATGTTAAACCAATTTATTTGCACTGCTTTTCCTGTTTGTGTCTTTTAAACATGAGCTTCGGACTTCGCATTGTTTCCGGGTTTATAGAAAAACAGTAGGTGAGCTTATTTCTGTTATTTGGAACTGCAGGAAAAAAGAAAATGGATATAGAAATACGGCATAGACAGAATTTTAACTGCTAAATAAATAAATAAATTTAGAGCGTGCGTTAAACAAGAATGTTCATGAGTAAACCAAATAATTTGCTGAATTTCAGTGCTGTCGCGTAGACCTAGTTAACTTATAACGAGCTTAAAGCAACGAGTAATTGTCTTCCAACATTGTTCTCGCACAATGTCGTAACTTTCAACGACTTCATCCGTCATTTATACATAGAGGTAAGTGGTTGGTGCCAGGGCGTTTCGCCTCCACTCTAGGACTGGTGTTCAATTCCTATATCAATTCCTCTGATCATGTGAGATTCAGAAGAGTGATTCCTCTACCAAACACTGCGGGTTTTCTCTGGGTGCTCCGGTTTCCTGCAGTAAGAATGGAACATAAATTATGGGTGGTCCTTACTGCATCTCTAGGAAGAACAGTTCGGAACTGATAGAGCTATCCAGTAAATAAATAGAGTTAGCATATATTGCGTTGCAAGTTGCAGCAAAAATGCCTCATGTAACAAAGCTTTTATACAATTTCATTCGTTAAAACTTGTTGGTGGTCGCGTTGTTTGAGATCGCGTGCAGTGATCTTAAATGCCTCAACATGATAGTTTGCAGTAAACATTTTCTTATGCATAATTCAAGATGCTTAAAGCTTGTTTTTATGAAAGAAAAACATTTGTTTTATCGCCTGCTTGTTTGTCATCTATCGAGACACCTACTGATTTAATTAATGTTTTGCGCGCTATTCATATACGAGATTTATTTTTGTTTTGATATAATTTAGATCCGTGTTTTACTCTGACAAACTAATGCATGTGACCGGCTACAATATATCACGCGCCACAATGGGACTAGATCTAGACGCCAGGTGTTGATGAAATTTTGAAATGAATGAACTAGGATGCAATTGATTTTGATATCTTTACAATAGTCTTTTTTTCGTGTGGAGATATACAATTGTAGTATTATTCTTAATAATAGCCCAAGGCCAAGTCAAGATATCAATCTAATATATGGAAAAATATAGCGAAGTATAATTTCTGGAATGATGCAAAATTTTATAGGTGCCAAAAATCTAGTGGTAGTCTACCACAAAGCGCGTCACTGCGTCCCTTTATGTATCACTTAGTCCCTGGTTTAATCAGCCTCTAGGTTCATTCCTGATATGTAGTGGTGTAGACTGTAGTGCACATGCCTTTCATCTCTACCCCAAGTTTTCCGGGTTTTTTCTTTAGAACACTGGACCAACAAGGGACTGCTCTTACTGCCACTGGGCCACAAGGAAAAACAGTTCAGGACTGATAGTGCTATCCAGTATAAATATAAAGTTAGTTTAGGTTTCCTCCTGTAGTAACACTGGACCCATAACAGACGACATTTCAATATTGATATTAGCAATATTGTACAAGGCAGTCAAATTATCGCATATTCATAACATGCCAAATTCGACGTTCATTTTGGGCGAGACATTTGCGGTTTATATACCGCAGACGTTTATACTTTCCTGATATCATTCTCGTGTTTTCCTATTTCCTCATATCATTATGATCAGATAGTTCCGAATGGATCAATTCCTCATTTCCTTTGACTATATTTAAACTTGCAAGCAAGAAATGTGATAGAAATGTTTGGTTTCCGATAGAAATTTCACGAAACTCGGTTGGGTTGAGTCATAAATAAAGCCATTACAGAATGTTTGAAGAATGGTAAAAATAAGTCAAAACAATGAAAATTGACAATGGAACATTCCAATCGCTGAATCGTGACAGGATGGCACTTGTTGGTCCTTGGACCTTGCCCTTTCATATAATCATATTTCAGTCTATAACAACTCTCAATTTCTACATGGGGGAAACATCTATAAGGTGGGGTGGACTGGACACCTCTTCCTCTTAGATGGAATACTTTTAAATTGTGGAACTAAGTTTGGTCCTTGTGTCTATCATGTTATCACATTTACCACAACAGAACTTTTTCTACAAGGGAGACATTTCTCTAAGATAAATAACTATTAAATTGTGGACAGTACATTTAGTTCCTGTACTTTTTTGTCACTGTCTGCAGTATCACTGCTCTTTCAAAAGCAAATATCTCTACGACAAAGAAAAACTAGAAACCTGCACTATATGAAATCTCTCTACCAAAGTACAGTCTCAAAGAAGTCCCCTTTCAAAAGGTGGACACTCGATTTGACTTCAGCAAAATCATACGTGATTTATAACACTGCTTTTCTAATGACTTAATTGTACTTCCTTATGGACGACACTTAATTTGGTCCTTGCAAGTGTTCACCACAGTTCTCTCTTAGACGGAAATCACTCCTAACTTTGGAATAAGGCATATAATTGTTCCTGCATAAACATATTGATTTTCAAAAGTTGGCAAACGGTTTTAATTTCCTGTGATGCGGTGATTAAGTCCACATACTTTATGTCTGCTTGGAACTTGTCCAGTTAAAATGGGAAACATAAATAAAATGGGAAAAGTCATGCCAAATGATTTGACCACACGGCGTGTCTATGCAACACAGTGGTAATTGAGGAAATATATGTGGTCTACCACGGGTGTGAGCCTAAAGAGTAAATGTGGAAATTGGAGGGTTCAGTAGTGTATAGAAAAAATGCTATAATTCTTCAGCCCGAACTGGACCAATGCGTGTGTTTTAACATTACAGGAATACAGAAAAACGTCAGTCAAGTCACAAGACTTGATTAGAACTTTATCAAATCCTAGCAGTACATGAAAACTTTATCTAGTCTGGCCACTGGGCTTGATTAGAACTTTAGCCATTCCACGTACCATCAAGCGAGACCGAAAATAAGGAGTTCCTATAGTCTCCTTTGCTAGAAACCCTCAGAATGTTTTCCCTTTTCATTTTGTTAGTATTTTAAGAAATTTCCTCGACATTTTGCCGTTCGTCCCTTCACAAACTTGGTATAATTTTCATCAAGATTTTCATCTTGGTATAATTGTATCGTGGAACAATATTAAGTCACGAATCTCGACCATTTCTCTCGACCCTCAATTACACTCCATGATCTAAAGCACAGTCATATTGCGGTTAACGCGGAACTTTAGGCCAGACAAGATAGGAACAATATTAAGTCACGAATCTCGACCATTTCTCTCGACCCTCAATTACACTCCATGATCTAAAGCACAGTCATATTGCGGTTAACGCGGAACTTTAGGCCAGACAAGATAGGAAACACTGATCAAGGGCTGTTTACATTCATTTAAAAAACACACAATCATCTCTTAATTATTGCGGAACAAGGAGAAATATTTTTAATTTTTTTACCAATACTCAATAGTTCCTGGAGGATCTTTTATTCATCTGGCGAAAATATGTATATTACGATGTATTCTCGTACATTAAAGAATTGTGCTCAAGACTCAAGTTAACATTACTCAATTGCTTATTTTGCGCAAATCTGTTACTAAACTTTGCCATTGGCATTACTGTGTATTTCCTAATTATCAGGGACCAATTCACATAGGCGTACCAGGCAGGGGGGCAGCTGCCCCCCAGAAAAATTGAATGGTCGACAAGCTGGGCAAATTTTCAGCCCAAGTCTGGCAAAAAATATGGGGGGAAATAAATGGAAAAGCAAAAAATTTAACGAAAGCAATCTAGTCTGTGTAATTTGGAAATAAAAGTGTTATTGAACATTAGGAACTTATATCGGGGGGGGGGGGGCCGGTGGAGAAATGTTGAATTAAAAGTCGGACATTTTCAGTGCTAGTTGGAGAAAATGTTCTCTGCCCCCCCTAAAAATTGGGCCCGTACGCCTATGCCAATTCACCATGTATAGGGGAACATTTCGCAAAGTTATTAATAGGTTTTAGTAAGCATTAGAAGGCAGTAGATGGTGGTCAACTTCAGAACTGTTGACACTTATCAGTTATAGGAGCAAGAAAATTAAACTCCATTCTCATTTTCACAAGGCTCTATCGTACGTGACCCCTAACTAGTTCCCATGATGAATTTCTAGTTGTTGTTTGTGTTTTCACTACGTGCGTATAAATATTTAGCGCTAGATTAGTTCCTTAGCGACACTGGATTTACGTGCGTGCATGCAGTTACTTCCTCAAAATGTCCAGATTAGTAGCTTACGATTTACGACGCGATTATGTCGGCATGAAAAAGAGATCTGTATATCATCTGGTGCTTATCTCGTAGTCTTGGCGGCTTCCGCATTCAGACTTGTTTACAACACGGCTTACATAACCCCAGGCGATAATAGGGTTTGGTTATGAGTAGTACAGTATACTGATACGTGAATAGAAAAATGGGTTTCAGTACGCGCTTTATATTGTGCTACACATGGTGGTCAAATGTATTGATACTTAGGGGAACGAGCAATGTCCATTACATGTCTTTGTCACCAAACACATTGTCACTCTGTCTTTCCTTTTATATTTTACCAACACTTAGTGAAACCGTCTTGTACGCTGTGATGTACTATTGTTACTACACGTGGTACTCCACTTTAAAAGGAGATAATATACATTGTTCATAACATTTACTGACCTTACACACATGTTATGCAAGTTGACAACCACGTGTACCACCATATACTGTAAGTGGTTTTTCAATAGTAATGTGTGACAGTGCAGCACATGGTGGTCCGTGGTCAACTCTAAACTCGGTAAAGACACGAGTTATCAGAGTAACTAAATTGTTCACAATATATGTATTGATTTTCTCTTTGTTAGCAAATACATGTATAATGGAAACATTTAGCACCATTGCGGCAAGCATCAGTTGACCACCTTGTGTAGCACCATATAAAGGTCATAACTGGACGATGAAACCCGCAGTAAGCTGCTAATTCATTAAAGCATTAAAGCTGCTGTGTTTTGTGCCTGAACTACCTGAAAAGATTAAAAACACTTCAAGGTTTCGAACAAAGCCCTTTGACGAAGGGTCTTTGCTCGAAACGTCGAAATGCTTTTAATCTTTTCGAGGCAGTTCAGACACAAACCACGATCTGGTTGAGAACGTCTGCCGTTGAATATCTTGTACGCATGATGACTCAACTGTTATCGCCATAGCAACACAACCACAGAAAGTCCGCGCAAATATTACAAGGTCTGCTAAGGTTACTCAGCTTCGGGATTATTCACGAATTCATATTTATGATCTGCATATAAACGGTAACCATGGTGATATGACGAAAGTAGTTGACCCACGGATTATAAGGCGGTCTGCATTGTTGTCTGAAATCAAGGTCAGCCAAAGCATGCGGGCCCCTGCTGAGCGATGGAAGCACGCCAGCCAAAAACAATCCCAGTCATAATTCCACAATGCATGACTCGAAATACTTTTAGAGTGTTGCAATGCATAAAAATGTATAAAAAATGAAAGGGCAACCGTGTTTCTATTTATACAATGTGAAAATTAGGAATGTCAATATAGGTGCGGTGTGGGGGTGGCGACGGTGACTCAGTGGTTTACAGTGTATGTGCCTTTTAACATGATAGATGCATTGCACCAGACAACCAATAATCTATTATTATTTTTTTATTATTATTATTATTATTATCTTTATTAGGGTCAGATAAATTATATTTAAAAATACTTTAATGATATAATAATAGTTAAATATACCTATATTAAACCTAATAAGGACCCTAAACGGGCGAGGTACAAACGGGACTCGAAGAACCATCAACCTAACTATTAAACTATTTCAAAAGATTAAGCCCTATGGCAGGGAAAGTCGCGAACCAAAGACCACGTACAAGCCATGTCAACGTCATAAATAGAGCTAACTATATTAGAGAAACTATCAACGGAGACATATTTGCAGACAGCGTTCCATGTCTTGATCGTACGGTTATAATAGGATGATTGATCTATGGTTCGATATAGATCGTCAGATCGTTAGGCCATGTTACACGGGGCAATTCATTGAGTCATCAGTCAAAACACAATCGTATGCAGTCAGATCCGTGTCGTAAACAACATGTTTAGTAAGAAAAATAATGGCAAAGTAAAACGAGATTCATGCTCACAATTTCCCTGCAAATATACTTTTTAGCGTTCTGTGTCCGAAATTGCGTTGTAAGTTGCAGCAAAATTGCCTCGTGTAACGTCGCCTTAGTTAATAGTTTAAATATATGTATGATGGAAAACGTATTCTATCCAAACAATCAATAATCATGGTTTTCTATATAGATCAGTGAACAACAGAACATATATATAACTGTTCATTGAGTCATCAGTCAAAACACAATCGTATGCAGTCAGATCCGTGTCGTAAACAACATGTTTACGCCAAACTATCTACGTAACACTTAGAAGACCACTGCCAGTTTCCCATGCCTGTCTCAACCACATCCCCTACGAAATTACATTCTGAGCTACAAATTTAACCTCAACCCCCTGACAAATATCCTCCCTGCACGTGTATATATTCACGCACACATATCGTCTCTGATGTACAACACTTCCTATTTATCAAGATTGACATAATATAGTCGGGTGTGGCGTATGATTACTTCCTTTTCCGCGTCTCAAAACTCAATAACGTTGAAGGTCAAAATGATCTTTACCATGCTTTGATCTATATTTACTTTCCTTTATTGCCTCTGATTATGAGTAGAGTAAAAATGCTAGCTTTTTACACAATTTGGCATAGTTCTAAAATAGCTTAAACTGTTCTCCCTAGAGGTCTAGTAAGGCGATCCTTTACTGATGGATGAATGAATGATTAAATATAATAATTATATAAAAATATATATCAATGGTCCACGTCGTTTTGTCTTATATTAATGAGAGCATAATCCGCAGTTTCTACATCCACCCTCTACTATACTCTCTAGATCTTTTTTTCTTGTATTACTTATAAAAGATTTCAAGTTAGTTAGTACATTCTCTGTCTTTCATTTCTAACTTGGACGACAAATAAGGTCCAAAGTATCTGAGAGAATGTTTGTGAGAGAGTATGTGCATGAGAGAATCTGATCCTGTGTTCAGAAGGAACTCGTTAACTTAACCAAGCTTAACTTAACTTGTTCAGTAAGGGCAACACTTTCAGTGTTACTACAGATGAAACCGGAGTACCTGGAGAAAATCATAGAACTGCATACTGGAGGAATTGAACTCCAGTCACAGAGGTGAAAGAAGGAACATGCACTGACCGTGATATTGTCGGCCACAAACACATAACCCACACGCAATATTTGAACGCGGAAAAAATTTCTGTCTATCATATCATATCCTGTGAGGGATTTTATATTGGAAATACTGTGCAGGAAAAGACAATACTCAATAGTTTGTACGTCAATGTGTGGAAGTTACTAAAAACACTACATCCTGTAATAATGATACTTTAATGGAATCCTACGTTTAAGGAGTACTATTTCAAACAACAAAACCGCCAAAATCATAACTATAAATTATTATCATATATCAATAGACAATACTAAAAACCCTAGCTAATTTCTAAGACTATATTTTAAGCTGATATCGTGATCACTAGTCGGCCCGGAAATCGTCTTAAGACGTATTCCAAAACTCCTTAAACGAACAAAGTCTCGCACTCCCCTTTTCGGAAGCACCTTCTGCTGTTGTTAAAATTAGCCCAAGTGCTGGTCGATACGTTTACAACAAATCAAAAACGTTTAGAACTAATCAGTACGTAAAACAAAGTCATTTTAATAACAAAATTAGCATTTTAGTGATGTGTGTTGCTTTTATAGTAGACGCTGGACAGTGATGTTGTTTGTCGCAAATAACCGGCTAATTGGTAACATATGATTTCGATTTTCATGAGTATATGTCACTGAAAGTTTATTGACACCCATAGATTATATATAGCTTTGTGGCGAGAGGACAGTTATCTGATCTAGGCATACTGTGTGGATAAACACTAACTTATATTTGTGTGAAGATCGTTTGTGGAATAATATTCTCTGTAATGTAAGTAAGAGAAGAATGCGCTGGGCATGGGTGGAAACGGAAATTTGGGAGAATTAATTGTACTGTAGCTTTATAGACCTTTATACGTGAATGTAGAGAAATGTTATGTTTTGGGAAGTGAATGCTTGACCGCTGTTGGAACAATTTTAACATGTTTAAGACAAAATAGCTCTGAATCCCGTTGAAGAGCAGCTATTCTACAATGTGAAATTCCATGAATCGTAAAAGTAACAAATTATAACATTAGAATACTTTCGCGACTGCTATAAGCCTATATGTATAAAAATCTTCACCGAAACCCAAGATTTTCACTAAGATTCAAAAACATGCGGATGTGCGGGCTAATATATTAATATTATTTACACAAAAAATTTTAACGCTTCGGCGTGACGGTATCGATACTCATATAGTTGCCAAAACCCATATACTAGACAACGTATTATTTCGGAAGTGCGGACAAATTCCGTGTTTTCTGACGCCAGCCACATTGCATTATATACCATATGCTTTTTATAAACGTATGACCTATAATTATCTTGCTCTATTGTTTATAGTGCTTAACTCGGTGTGCATTAAGCGAATCGTTTACGTCAAAGCTCGAAGGAGGAATTAACCCTGAACCATTCCTGATCAAACTATAACTGTGAGCACCTTGTGGGAGGAAGGACGTGGAATTACAATGAACGCTTCGGGTATGTTTAATAATACATTACACTACATACTATATTTTATTATCATACATCTATAGAGTAGGTAATATATAGCCATATATTACTATAATACCCTAAGACCTAGATAATATCCAATTGCGAGGGAACTTTTAAAGTATGGAAAGATCCTATAGTAATTGGAGTTCGGTTTGTAGGCATGTAGAAAATTATCGTTTCTGGCTAAAGACTAAAGGGCAAAGCTCTTATACTGTATTTTAGTAGCGAAGTATCGCTATTAAACATCTTGAAATCAGTGATGTGTACAAAATAGAATGATACTGCAGTACTGATAAATCAAATCACAGTGTCTTTATACATAATGTCAATTTCAACTCGGGCCTACATACTAGCCGTACTAGTCTTGAGTCCAATAAATCACCATATTAGCTTCAAAGCCCTTGTTTCCCTTGTAAAATGTCTGCCTGAACAAAATGGGATCGTAATTGATTTCACGATTGTCGTTAAGCTGGCATTTTAGCATTTTGGCAATACGCATCTCATGACATTTCAACTCTATCCAAAAAGTATGCAGCAATGACAATGTTGCCAAGGGATAAAATTAGATAAGTAATCAGGGCAAATTAAAATAGGAAGGCCTTTAAGGAATAGTGTTGAGATCAGTAAGAATAGGGGAATATATATGCGTTGCCGTTATGCGTTGCCGTTATCCATTTAGTTAGCTGGCATTATAATGACTAATGTGAAAAGCGACTAAACAGCTTTATGATTTGTGTGCGTTTAAACATTCTCCCCATCATTTTCCCTTGCTATCGTTCTGAGCGGGACAAACTTCTACAAATGCGTCTCACATTGAAATCAACCCTCAAATCTACACGACCAATCAAACACTAGTACAAACTGTTTAACTACAGTGCTATGAAATAGATGTGAGTATGTATATATCCCACAAAAGCCTTCAAATTCTCACACTATATCTTGACACATACAATTGATCTAAATTTATGGTACCAAATGATGATCATTAGCAATCAAATGCTCAAGCACATGCATATATATCACCTATGAAGTGTAAAAGTTGCGGTACATGCTATCATAAAGAACTATTCAGAGAGAACGGCACAGGCACAATATTTTTGAAACTTCTATTCAAGCAGGGTGAGAAAGTCTAAGACAGGCCCTTACTGGTCTTTTGGGAAGAATAGCCACTCTTAACGAATCCTGTTCCCTACTACAGTACTAGTAGGGAACAAAACCTAAAAAAAACTTTTTCACCACGAAAAAAAAATCAATTCTAGTTAAATTTCCCCTTTGTAACGTCTACTGTATATTTATTGGTGATTTATCGAAAGCCCGCGAAGGAATGGACCCCTATGACCCATATGTGCCTCATCTATTCGAAATTTACTATCCTCCAGAAGAATGCACCCATTGATAAATCTTCTATATCAAATGTTTAAGATCAGTTTTAAGGAAGTAAGAAAGTGATTTTGCCTTAATGAAATGTCTAGGTTTTATATTTTAATCAGAAGTATATGTTGTTGTTCTAAACGACCCATTAAAGGACATTAGATTTCGCATTCCAGTCTGCCACCGCTTGTCTAAAGCCTCTTACAGACGAGCAAGTTTTCTGTGACAAATTTTATTTGCGAATTGCACGTGTGTACGTACAACAAAGTTTCTATGACTATGACAAGTTTTTGGTTTTCTGACCGCCATGATAGCTAATAGTAATACAACAATAGATTGCTGACCAACCGCACCGAAGTGTTCAAATTACTTTGATAAGTTCTCCTTGTTGACCCATACAGACGAGCACTTTGACATTTTTTTCTATGACAAGTACACTTGTTAACAAGTGTACTTGTCATAGAAAAAATTGCCAAAGTTGCGTATACAGACGAGCAAATAAAACTTATCATATAAAAGCTTATCATAGAAAACTTGCTCGTCTGTAAGAGGCTTAACACAGAGAGGAAGTAATCAAATTTCAAATTGTTTCAGCTGTTTTTGTGTTGAAAGACAAGAAATAGGTTACTGTTGCATTCTTTGCACTTTAGGGAAAATGTTGGAGTTTTAACTCCAAGAATAAACCTCTAAACAAAGTATTTTTATATTTGAAACCAATTCTTCGTCGCTTCCGCGTCCCACATACGGAAAATTGCTTGAACTTCCAGCATGTAACACGTTCATTTCGATTTAATTTCGCAGTGTGTCAACAGATAGGGTGGCATTGTAAAGCTATAAATTTCTCAAGCAAAAGGCAGTCACAGCACGATAGCAGGGTCTGCGAGAGGTTAAAGTTTAAAAAAATTCCAGATACAAAGGATTCACTGTTTAAGATAGCGTTTTTATGGCAACAAATGCCCTTGGAGATTGCTAAATTTAATATTGTTCTATTAAGACAAAGGCACTTCCGATTTGTTGCTAGGGATTTTTGCATAATAAATTATGGAAAATTCCTGAGCATTTTTGACACGGATTGTCTAATAGAAGGCGACTAGTATTTCTCAGTTTGGATTCAGAATTATCTTCAGAGATATGAGAAACATTTTCGTACTAATTCTGATACTATCTTCGACTGATCAAATCTCACTCGAGAAGATCAATTTTTCGTTGTTCTTTGCAGAGGGGAGGAGTCTGATAATTCGTTTATGCAAAATTACAGAACACAATTTTACTTCCCAACCAACTTTTGAAAAAACATCCAAAATACGCACTCCTAGTTTATCAAGATTGAGGTATATATAGAGAGTACAGTAAAGTACTTAACATCTTCTACACATGTTATGTCAAGGCGGAAGGAGGCGCCATGTCAGTTTTGGCAAGAATACTTCCTCAAACAGCTGCGATTATGCCACCTTGCAGTCAAATTCCTGAACTTTTGATCTCTTATATAAAACACAGCTTATAGTACCTTATAGTACTAATACGCCTCTAGACATAGCGTTCACACTATATTAGCTTTCGTGCGGTTGAGCGTCGTCATGCAGATTTTTTACACTGTTGTGTTGTTTTGATTCCGTCACGCTGTGCGCCAAAGAAACACGAAAACAAACCTCTCTGCTAGTTGGCTCTAGGCCATTCTCGATGTGTTGTGAAATCGCTGACTGTGTACACGCAAATACATTATATGTGTATTTATTCAGAATATGCTTCTGTTTGCTTGAAAGGAATCAAGTTTGCAAAACAGTCATTTTGCGCAAGCACATAGACCCCTGCAATAGTCAACAAATCAATCTCATTTCGTGCGTGCTAGCTAGCTAGCTATAGACCATTTGCAGATTCACAGAATCGTTCATACAAATAACTAGAAAGAAAGAAAGTTTAAACATTGCACAAGACTGAACAGATATTAATGAATGAAGTCAAGTCATGAATGAAGTCATGAAGTCATGTGTGTATAACAGTGTGCTAGAACTTTGCCCTTCCAACAGTCAATGGGGAAGAATAATTGCGACATTCCCATGGCTAATAATAAAGTCTGATTGTTTATACAAATGAATTATAAGGAATGCATATGGCGGGTTATGTTGTCATAACAACATTAGGAATCTTCCGCATACATGAGAAGCACTGCTTCCTATAATGTAGGATGCGAGTGACACCCTTTGACATCTAAAAAATATTTTGACCATTCTGAAGTTCATGGCCTCAGATGGCTAGAATGAGGTTCAAGGGCTTGTATGCTTTCAATGACTTGTACAGTTGTATTGTACTAAGCTACCGTGGGTTTGTGTTTGAACTACCTGAAAAATATTAAGAAAACGTCAAATAGTGTTTGAATCTTTCTCAGGTAGTTCAGACACAAACCACGGCAGTATAGATTTGAGAATGATCTATTTTAAGTATTGCTTCCCTGCATGTAACGACTAAAGACCACTTCCTTGAAAGCGGAGTCAAAGTATCATTTGATAACCTGATAACTAGTGTATGGTTTGGACTTGTACTCACTATGGTTAACTTCTTTCGTATATCACTTAATCACTATTACAAGTTTCTGGGCAATGGTAGCACAATTGATAGTTCTATACATAACGTTTAAGGAATGCTTAAGGAATTTAGTGATAACGTGCTGCCCACGCCACACACAAAAGTACAGGCAATGATTTGGGAACTATAATTTTCCAGGATTTGCGTCATGTGTGGGAGCGAGTTGTAGCAATCTTTTTGTAGTGATGTAAGTGGGTGAAGGGTGGGTGGTTAGACAAGTAGCTCATTTAGCTAATTATTGAGGAATAATTTTTATTACAACGTTCAAGCCTTGTATTTGTTGCTACACCCGTAGGCTAAGTTGCATATGACAAAATTGCTTCCAGTTTGACGCTGCCAAACACCAATCAATCGAGGATGGACCTTACTGGATCTCTAGGAAGAACAATTTAGAACTGATACAGCTGTCCAGTATACCTCAAGTTAGTTTAGTTTAGGTTTTCTCCTGTAGAAAAACCGGAAGAATAAGAGATAATAGCCCTTACTATGTCTCTAGGACGAACAGTTTAGATAATTTATAGTTTAGTTCATAATTCCTGTTCATCGGTCTAATTCCTAAAAACGATCCGAAGGAATAGATAAATAAAACTTTAGAAATAAACCATAAACCACCTTGAACCACAACCTGAATGATAACATCACCATGCAAACTTAGAAAGGCCAAATATGCATTCGCCACACTCGGAAGTGTGGGAAGATGTAATAATGTGGTACACAAAGGCCAAAACACCACAAATTCCAAAATCAGTAGGGACACCACATAGAAATCTATTCTGGGCTCGAACCTGTCGGAACGATGAGGTGGCGGCCAGTTAATCTCTGGAAGATTCTGTAACGACATTTTGCGTGGTGGGAAGTGCGTCACTTAGAGAGAGTGTTTGTTTAGAGGCAAATTCCTTGCACGCGAGGACACACATACTTCCTATATCTTGTCCTGATACTTCCTATACGCTTTGCTACCGCCCACCAACGATTAAGCTGAAAGAAAACTTAGGAAGCTTAGTTGCCAACAACGAAATATTTGTGTCTATGAAGCCTAGTGTATTGGTGGGTTTCCGGAAGGGTTACGACGCAGCAGATGGTGGGCAACTTCAGGACTGTTTACACTTATAGAAGTAAGGGAAAATGTAAACAGTATTCTACAATAAGTTGTCATGGTTTGTGTGTGAACTACCTGAAAAAGATATCTCAAACGTGGAGCCCAGTGTAGGTAGTATTCTACAAGCTGCCATGATTTAGGAAGTGTTACAGGGCAGCAGATGGTGGTTAACTTAATCTGTTTACAGTTAGTATTTCCCACTTGCCAGCCACATTTTTATGAAATATTCTCACAGTAATTTCCAAGCGACACCAAAAATAGTAAAATAGCATTATGGGCTAACTACTGATAATCGCTTGTTTTTCGGTATTTCCTATAATTAAAGGATTACACAGCACAGGGAACTCTTTACATCCGTTTTCAAAAAACTCCTATGATTTAGCCCAGGTTCCGACACGAAATCTTTGAGGTTGGTTAGATCAAAGGTCCGATATTTTGCCTTCGGAAATCTAGCAGAATGAAATATTAATATGGCGGACCAAGGTGACATGGCTGTCAACGTACTTCTAAATTAAAATTTTTTTTGAATAATCAGTGTTGAAGCTTGGAAGGCGTTGAGAATAAGGCCGTGCTCGTTAGATCCTTATATTTTTTGGTATACTCAGTGGTAAGGAAAAATGTAGGTAGTATTCTACAATAAGCTGCCTGACAAAGGGCCTTCGCTTGAAACGTCGAAGTACTACTTCAGGTAGTAAATACTACCTACACTGGACCACCACGTTTGAGATATCTTTTTCAGGTAGTTAAGACACAAACCACGGCAGCTTGTTGTAGAATACTACCTACACATCTACACTGAACCTCCATGTTTGAAATACAAAAATAGGCACGTAGACGTACATGCGCGGATTGATTGATTTGGCCTTAAAAGAATTTAGATTTAACTGTGAAAGGAAAATTACTGGGTGCGGACATAGTTAATGACCCAATTCCTATATATTGATCTTACACGATCTTTTATGCAATTAAAATTATATAGAGTATACATCCACTAGCACTGATCACAAAATACATAACAGAAACCCAAGAAGAGTAACATTTTTTCAATGTTTTATACAGAGACATCACCTAACCAAGTCATGACAAAGAGATCCACACACAAAAACTCAACGCATCTTTGGGAATTTTTGCTGGAACTTCTAACAGACGAGGCATGCTCCTCCCTCATCAGTTGGACCAAAGAAGAAGAGTACGAGTTCAAACTTAAAGACACGGAGGAGATTGCGAAAAGATGGGGGAATAGGAAACATAGACCGAGAATGAACTATGAGAAGCTGAGTCGAGCTCTACGGTATTATTATCAGAAGAACATTATTAAAAAGGTGGGTTTTTGTTTAATAGATATAGTTTAATTAAGCATGGTAAGGGCATGCATAGGTAGATGTTCTTGAATGTGGAGCTACCTTAAAGTGATCTGATGTTGTACAGAACACATTGCTGAGTTAAGCATGGTTAGATCATACAGAGGTAGTACATGCAAGTGATTGAGGTTGTACACAACTCACCTGAATAAAGTCCAGTCTATGCTATGCCCAAAAATAACTTAGTTGATGAATAAGTAGCGGACTTCCGACTTAGTGCCCTCAGAGTGTCATTGACTCTTTCCAGAACTATAGGAAAACCTTAAACATACTTTGACTAAACTTATTAACCCCCTCCTTATAAAACTTCCTACGAAATAACCAACAAATTGTTACATAACCACCTAACATGAGCCACCAAGTGTAAAAACAGACATTTTTTAGTTCAGAAATCTATGTCAATTTTGCATGAGCACCGGAAAGACCACATGCTAGGCGTAGATCATACATTTTCTGTAACCTTGGCTGCCTGCTGTTGGCCTACGTTCAATTTTGTACACGTGTCGATTGATTCCGTTAATAGGAAGGTCCGGAAATATAATTAGGTAAACGAACGTCACGATTCAGAGTATTAAACGCAATATAATATACGCCTTGTACTAAATTAGAACATTGACATGACATAAATTGAACTCTACACCCAACCCTATAACCTTAACCCAACCCTGATATTTTAAACCTTACCTTAACCATAACCCAAATGATAACCTAAGCTTTAACCTGGGCATAACCTTAACCCAAATTCCAACCTAAATCTAACTTTGCACAAGATTGATCATAACCTAACTATATCTAATAAAAAACCCCAGATTTTTCGAATCGGTGCATATATATAAAAGATTTTATCGCCATGCTTTCAAACAATAAATATATTGATCCATGCGCATTCATTATGCCAAGTCAGCAATATAATTAGCGCGGTTAGTTATAATCTCAATAATTTGACATTCCCAAGTTGAAAATCAGCTAACGCAAGCTTTGATGTCGCAGGGTGTTCAGCAAATTATCCGTGTCCTATTGTAAAGCAATGATGAGGCATTGAAAACGGCAGTTTGCTGGAAGGGCCAATATTCAAGTGTTGAGATAAGTGGCGCTGGCATTGTGTGCGCGATTTCCAAGTGGAAGATAATTAGTTCCTCAATTGTAACAAATCATGCTGTTATGAAATTTCCGACAGTTGCCGGACCCCTACCGAGTTTTTTCCGAGTTTATATAGTGGAAGAAGCTTACGGAAATTGTCAAGCATGTTTTGTCAAGTAGCTATTCAATGTGGTAAATTTGAACTTGCCCTTGACCGACACTGGGCGAACCATCTGCACAAATGCTCTGGACCATAACAATTAATATCTCAGCAAGTTTTAATTCAGTTGAAAACACCACCAGGCACCAGTTATTATTCCCACACTGCTACGAACCAAAGAAGAGCGCCATGGTCAGATCTTCTCTAAAACGTTCTGACTTAATACTATTCATTGCCTTTTTCATTTGGTTCATATTTATTAAGAGGTGATTTTTTCGTATGTCACTCAACACGCGCTCAAAACTAATAAGTATAGGGACATTGCATTTCAAAATATACGATTGCATTTCAAAATATACGACTGCATTTCAAAATGACGCGTTTTTCAATCAAACAAACTTAAGAAGTATGTTAAGTGCATAATCTATAAAAACACGAACGCTTTTCAGGTTAGAAAAATTTCGTTCTACAAAATTCTACCAAAGTAAGCCACATTAGTCAATATCGGGTCCGCCCAACAAAGAAATACGCCGAAGATTTTTGAGTGCTTACATATAAGTGATATAAGTGTACACGGAAATATATGCTTAAAAACTTAGAAATGATAAACAAAGATACTTCTTTCTTAAAATGTTATCAATATACATATAGAAATGTGCTTTATGTACACGGAATACATAATTAAATGTAAAACTAAACTAACTTTATTTATACTGGATAGCTCTATAAGCCCTAAAATGTTCTCCCTAGAGTTCCAGTTAGATTCGGTGTTTGGAAAACGAATCAAACGAATATTGCAGGCATCGAAGCCCAGTCACAGAAGTGAAAGACACATGCATTAACCACTGTGCTAATACACTGATCTATAGACACGGAATAATCATATTTTGATTACCGACATATATACTATATATGGATTGATTGATTCTCTCGAACAATGTCTATCACACTCCCCCCACCAAGGGCAATAGAAATTTTTACTAAATCATATTTTTCTCATTCCTTCAGGTCAGTGGACAACGTTTAGTCTACAAGTTCGTTAATCTACCGTTCGACCAACGCAAAAAATCGAAGCACATCAAAGAGGAACCTCGAAACGAGAAAAAATCATCACCAGAACCAACTCGTACCCAGGACGAAAATCAAACACCACAGTATCGGGAGAGAAGACCTTCGGTGATCAAAATCTCCGGGAAGATTTCGCCGCCAAGGGAACCTTCCCCGGTACCGGAAGTAAGGACGGACGAAATTCAACCAATCAAAGAAGAGCATATAGACGTGGAACGACTGAGCCCGCCTGTTACGAGTTACGCACCAATCGAGCGTATATCCACGGCTCCTGTATCCGTACCTATAACACAGAACGCCCTAGCTCATAAACTTTATAACTACCATCAATACCCTACTATGGCATATTATGCCAGGGGTATACCCTTAGACCTCTATCGCTACCACCCCTACGCTGTGATGCAGTCTCCGTGTTGCGGTCAGATGAACATCGCGAGTATTCGACCACGATCGGTAATCATTCCGCCAAGCGAACATTATCCGACTACAAATCGTTCCCCGCCACCTTTAATAAAAGCCGAGCCTGTTGACGGGACACAAGAAGCGTCATAGGCATAGCGAATCTAGGAAATTTGGACTTTTTTATGCCAGTAGATTTCTAGGAGATGTAGATGTATAGGAAATGCTATGAGATTTCAGAGAACTGGGTTAAATTAAGGCTAGATAGGCTCGCGGTTAACCGTGATATAATTGATGTCAAGAACTGAAGCAACTTGGACTGAGAGGTCGAAAAATTAATTTAATCTAAATATTTATGGTAAGGAGAAATTATTTTAAGCATAAAATAAGCTTTTTCCAGTTGGCCTTGGATCGTTCTAGTTGCTGTAGTTCTGTATCAATAGAAAAAGGACGAGGCATTTTGCTGGTGATTTGTACAAACGTTGACTGTTCAAAATGACACACACAACGCTCACACGATAACGTGTGCAACTATTTGTAAGAGTTAGTAAAATTAAATTAATGTTGCGAAGTTTGTTGTGTTGTCTATTTCATTTGTGTTCTTTATTTTGGTGGTGGTGGTGGTGGTTCTTTGCTGCTTCTTTCTCTGTTAAATACTGAATTATCAGAATCAAGTTTAAGGAGACTGTACATAAGGCTTTTACATCCGTTTCATGAACAGTATATGTGTTATCATTTCCTTCCTATATAATTATGCAGGTCAAAAATCACTATAAGAGGCATGCCTAAGTCCCTTATTGAGGTACCTCAATCGCTGGAAGATAGGTGTTTAGAAACTGGAGAAAACCTGCGCTGTTTATAACTGTACTTTATTCACCTGCCATTGAAGCGAAATTATATGACCACATAATACACTAACCACTGTCAGTATCGCCAACACCACGATTAAAGAAGACTGACAACTTATATAACTCTTTCTAGGCCCACTTTCTTGTCTTGAGATTGCCCTTAATGGATAGCAAATGGTATCGGCCTTTGGTCAGTCAAACAAAGTAATCATGCTGAGCCAACATAAAATGTGTTTTCTCACTCTGTTATAACTAGGTTAAATACAACACAACTATACACACCTTAAAATACTATAAACCAACTTACAAACTAAGTTTGCAGATAATTTTTAGCAGTCATCTCTGTGGTGTAAGCTTAGATATTCTTAATGTTATTCGCAGGCCAAGATATTTTATAATATATATGTTCATCTACAACTATAGATATTCTCTCTATATATTTTTCCTTAACAAGTCATCTATATTTATGGTTCAAGTTCAATAAACAAGCTCGCTTTACTATGTTTCTCTGCAAATAACTCATAATTAAATATATGGTTCAATATGCCTTGTCCCCATTCTAACCGTAAGTTGCAGTTCAAAAATATCAATATAGCCTCAACACTTTCTCCACAATCCATTAAAAACCATCAGGTGTAACACCAGTCCATTGCACTAAGTATTCTATCCGTCCATTTCTAGCAAATCTCCGACCAAGTAGCTTACAATCCTCACCACAAGCTAACCGCCCATTGGTTCCCGCGTATGACGTAATACCATTGGACAGACGTTCTACGTAATTCACAAAACGCTTTTCTATTGGTTCATTGATAGTTGCATCCGCTGACTCGCGTGATCGCAGCCGTTTATCACCAGGCGTCGGACAATGGTCGGAATAACGATCACAGATCGACACTGCATCCGGGCTTTCGCTTGTCCGCGAACCACACTCGGGTATTAAGTACTTGAACATGGAGAGAGATGGAAAGAGAGGCGCTTGGTAACTAGTTAAATAGTCTGATGCACCAGCCTCGCTTTGATGATTCACCTTTAAAATTTAAAATTTTGGAATTGAAATTTTGAGTGCACGCGCAGAGATACGTCGCATGCAAACAGCGATAAATTTCAGAAATGGTTCGCTGCCCTGGTTTAAGTAGGCCTACATGAATGCAACCCCACTGTTGGTATGCGGGTGTGTCTGCTTTAAAAATGGATTGTTCTATTACAAGTGCATGTAATTTTTGTTCTATTTTTGTGATTGTTCTATTACAAGTTTCCAGAGGAAGGGCCTTCGCTCGAAACGTCGAAGTTCTCATTGTATTTTTCAGGTAGTTTTACACAACAGTCAACCGCCGTATATAATAATAAGATAAGATAACAGCATACCTCATTCGACGTTGATGAATTGTCTTCAATGTCATCAGCTTGTAAATAGTTCCCGTTGCTAAAAGGAAATACATCGGTAAAGGCGAATGAGAAGAGTGCTTCCAGTTTGACTCTACCAAACACTGCTGGTTTTCTTCAGGGTTCAGGTACTCTGGTTTCTTCCAGTAGCGACACTGGACCAACAAGAGATAGTCCTTAAGGCCCAGTCAAACGAGGATGAGAGTTGCAACTCTCGGTCGCATTTGACCGCCAATTCTCATTCACTCTCATGCCATCAACTTTGAACTGGTTCAAATTTTGATAAGAGTTTTTTCCTCGTTCGATCGGTACGCGCGGTCATATCTGATGCAACTCTTGTTCTCGTTTGACCAGGGCGTGAGAGTTGATGGAACTCTCATACAAACTCTCGCTTGAAAACTCTCATCATCGTTTGACCAGGGATTTCGAGAAGAAAATGAGATAATTGCGACAATGAGGTATCACGTACCAATCAAGAAACTTCGAAGTCGTTCCACGTTCACCCTTCAACTTGGCTTCATAAAGCAAACTGGCTTTCGTTGGAAAGGGAGCACAACGAATAAATAATGACCAAGTCACAATACCATTTCCACCACTCTGATAACGAAATCTATACACAAACCAAAACAATATGTACATATTATGAAGAAAATCATTAAATGCAAGTACTTGGTATCTTGCAACAACATTTAAGCCAGTTTAGAAATGAACTGACAAATCATTATAAGGAAAAATTACCATTCTACGAACCTCTCTAATCGCCAAATATACTTTAATATACTAACATAATTTACTAATAAGTATATGTAAAGTATATATATATATAAGTATAATAATATGTCAATTGGGAATTTTTCTGTTTTTTCCCCTGTCGCAGCCATAATTATATTTTTGTATATTTATGTATATAATGTAATTTATTTATGTAATTGTAATGTTTTGCGAAATTTAATTAAACTAACTAACAATAAAACTAATAATAGTAAAACCAAATGACACTGGACCAATAGAAGATCTCACTGGACCTCTAGAGAGAACAGTTTCGAAGAAGACACTGACAATGCTACATGAACTCAACACTTGATGCAACACGACTCTGAAACCTCTTCGTGCTTACTTGCGTTTTTGCTTCTTCATAACTTCAATAAGTTTTTTCATTCGCTCTTTCTCGGGAGTGTCATGCAACTGTATGCAAATTAAGGAAAGCATTTCATAAGTTACTTACAGTATAAATTATCTCCTAGTTTGGCTTAATGCGGGCTTTACTAAACACTGCAGGTGCACGGGTTTCCTTCTGTAATCACAGTGGACCATTAATTGCATGTTATGGTCCTTACTGAACCTCATGCAGTTAGAAAGGTGTATAACTGATGGAGCGATTCAAAGGTGTATAACTGATAGAGCGATTCAAAGGTGTATAACTGATAGAGCGATTCAGTATAGAAAGTATAAATAGTGGAAAGAATCTAACTAAAGGCCATGTTACACGAGGCAATATTTGCTGCAACTTGCAACGCCATTTCGCCTTGTTTCGGACACAGAGCGATTTTAGGTAAAATCGTATATTCGCAAAAAAAATGTGAGCATAGATCTCGTTTTACTTTGCGTTATTTTTCTTGCTAAACATGTCCAGATGCCAACAAAGAAATGAGTAAGAATGATAATATCGGTGGAATGAAATGTGGGCCTTCTTCACTTATTCACAGATGCGCGTACATTTCTACATAACATGGCTTTCTGCAAAAAATTCAGCCATAAACTTTTCATAAGAAACAACGTCGACGAAGGACTTACGTTGCCACATTGTAAGGCATTCCAGTTGTCCCTCAGAAAACATTCAATATCGACGTTTTTGAAACCCCTCTTGTCGTACTTCAACGAAAGATTATACAATACCAACGCAGCAATATCCGACCTAGAGATATAGAGTCAGAGGATATATCACGGTTGTGTGGAGGTATGAAGTTTATTTTCGAGTGTTTTTATATAATATCTTACGAGTGAGCGAAGCAAACAAGTGAGAGTGAAAGCGACCTGTCTTTCTCCGACGAAGAATGTTCTGTCTCAGAATCGGACAGTGACTGAACTTACCAGTAATGTGTGATGTTGCGAATTCATTACGAATGGCAATTAATTGTGAATGTAAATATACCTTCAGTTAATGCAGACATTCGCTATTTTTAATATGTATTTAAGTCGGTACTCTATTCGCTATATAAGACGATATAATGAATAAAATATTCACGTTATATGTGATCTCACTATTAGTAGCAAACTTTAGAAATATTCAATACTCTTGCTCTTAATCATTCACTGTGTAATGTACTAATGTGTACTTTGTTTCATTAAGTTTAATTTGGTTTAATCACTGTTTAATTCAAGTCTGAACGCTGAAAACACGCATACTTGGGTGTGTACGTTTGTTTTTCTAAAGTTACTAAAAATAGCGCGGGAAAAATAAAAAAAACCCAGCTTTTATCAATCGCGCGCGCCGCACGAATTGAGCTTGAAAGCCCTGAAATACGAGTAAAGCCCCGGTCAAACGAGAATGAGAGTTGATGAGAGTCAATGAGAGTTGCAACTGCCGCTCGCGCTGGACTGCCAACTCTCATCAACTATCATGCACTCTCATCAACTTTGAGCTGGTTCAACCAAATTTTGATGAGAGTTGATGGGAGTTTTCCCTCGTTTGACCGGTACGTGTGGTAATATCCAGTCCTCAACTCTCATGTACCGGCCTCTTGTTCTCGTTCGAGAAGGGCGTGAGAGTTGATGAAACTCTCATGCAAACTCTCGCTTGCCAGCTCTCATCAACTCTCATTTTCGTTTGACTGGGGCATAGATAGTATTTATGAAATTTAGTGATAATCTGTGAAGCAATAACAATATTTTGAAGTATACCTACCATTTTAATTGAATATGTTTGAGATATTCTTCACCGTTATTACAGACAGCACACACAAAGTAGTAAAACCTAAATATAGAGATGAGATAAAATTCTTGGTTAAATCTAAGCAAGGAGAAAAATTAAAGAATTGTGTGCCATACCTATCACCCAGTAAAAGAGGAAAGTCAAGGCACTGTAAGCATGCTAAAAAGGAAGAATGATATTAGGTAGATTCTCAGTTAAGCTCTGGTGAAAAGAGGTGAGAGTTGATGAGAGTTAGCAAGCGAGAGTATACACGAGAGTTTCATCAACTCTCATGCCCCAGTCAAACGAGAACAAGAGCTGCATGAAAGTTGATTGGATATTACCACACATACCGGTTAACGAGCAAAAACTCTCATCAACTCTCATCAACTCTCATCAAAATTTGAACCAGCTCAAAGCTGACGAGAGTTGGTGGTAAAACGCGAGCGAGAGTTGCAACTCTCATTGACTCATCAACTCTCATCCTCATTTAACCTCGTTTGGGCTTTATTCACTAATTCACATATATTAGCCTTCACATACCTTCATGAAACCACTGACGGCAGTTTTGGCATTCCAACATCTTGTAATACCATCTAATGGAAAGTTTTATAAGTATAATCTGTCATAAAACCTGTCATTCTTACCTCCACCCAGAGGTTATGTTTTCACCTGGGTTTGTTTAAATTTATCAGTGGTTACAAAGAAGAGGCCATTCCAGTCTGTATTAGGCTGGATTTTAGGGAAATACTGTAGGAATAAACATCAAAATAATAATATAGCAAACATGGAATAACCTCTGGCACTATAAGGTATAATCACATTCTTTAAATTATAATTGGTGTTATGTATATCTAACTATTAAAACAAAAATATGAAGAACTCACAATCCTGGCCCAGCACAATAGCAATATATTTCATCAGTGTTACATTTATGATGAGTATCCCATTGTAAAGTAGTCAGCTAAATAAATATAACTTCAATATATAAGACAGCTACTATATATAGTAGGGAAATGATGAGTTAATATAACTTATAAATAACAGACTCACATCATATGGTAAAACAGATTTCATGGCATTTAATGCATCAGCTACAAGTATAAATAAAATAAAGCATAGTTCAGTGGATAATTAAAACTTATTTGTATTAACTTTGACATCATTATTGATTTATTGTATGATTTTGAATCACTTTTATATACATGTATTTTGTATTGCAAGTTACATACCATCAACACCACACTTCAAAGCACCACCAGCCTAAACAAAAAATATCATCACCAATATTATCAAATCATCTTCTTCACATCCATTCTATGTCATCAATATTCTAATCATTACCATGAAGGCAAGGACAGCAATCCTTCTCAAAGCTTATACCAACCTTAACAGCTTTAGAAAACACACAGACTCTACAAAACCATTCAGATTCCATACTTTGCTCATCAATGACTGGTGTATGACATGTTTGGTGATATCCTAAACATTGACAAATAGAGTTAGGCTTAGAATAAACTTGGGTAGCAAGGGAAATTTTTGAGTGAAAATTATATAGTACATATTTTAGACCTAACCTAGTCTCCCTCGCAGCTGCTCTTTATGTCATAGACACATTTTTAAGAGCGACTGAGAGGGAGACTTTAGGCCTATAATCAGGAGCAGCTGTGAAAAATGTAACTACAGCCCCTCTGACACGGCATCGCTCTGAGCACTTGGCAACATGACTCTGTAGCTCAGTGGTCAGTCATACTGCACCGGAAGCGCAGGGTCGCAGGTTCAATTCCTGCCAGTGGGCCGGCCTCCCTGGTTAGGTCTATAATTTTCTTCAAAATGTCCATCTACAAAACTCTTCAACGTTTATGTTCTCAAAATTTACTACATAATAATCTGCAGTTTGTAGTCACTTGACTATATGAAAAGTATTATATGAAAAGACATTACCATGAAAACAGTTGTCACACACAACAATACAATTCTGATGAGTGGATTCAGTTTTCTCACACATAGAACATGAGATTATGTCTTTGTTCTTTGCAACTTCAAAACAAAATAGCTTTAGGATCAGATTCTAGTTTTAAAAAAGGCTATATTTGATATCTACAAGATGAAGAATGTTATACCTGTTCTAATGTGCTTGAATAAAACCCAGTAAATTGAATCATCCTCAAAAGTAACTTGACATTTTGATTTTTCTTTATCAATCTAACAACAAAGAAAAGGTTTTGGGCTAATAATATAA
Organism: Trachythela sp. YZ-2020; assembly: GCA_016169945.1. Lineage (NCBI taxonomy): Eukaryota > Metazoa > Cnidaria > Anthozoa > Malacalcyonacea > Clavulariidae > Trachythela > Trachythela sp. YZ-2020. Next base: position 6,326,143 of record JADLSH010000266.1, on the reverse strand, counting down.
ATATCAAATGAACTGTTTGCTGTTAGATCTGGGGTCGGTTGTACGAAGGCCGTTTTAGGTTAAACGGTCACTGGATAAGCCAAAATTAAATAACACTTTCACACATTTTGTGAATGACTGAACTTAAATCTTATGGACTTAATATGTAGTTGCAAACATAATTGTTCTGTTCAAGTTGAAAAATTTAAGCTTGGTTCTTCGATGAACTGATAGACTTGATCCATATTTTCGATTTATGCACGATAGGCTAAACATGCTTCATACAACCGGCCCCTCGTAAATATGGAAGCAGCGCAAATCATGGCTTAACCAGATTATCTGCGCATGTCTCTGGTTAACCAACTAATGCCCAACACTTTTCCATTGCCAAATAAATAAAGTAACAAAGTAGGGTGAATCAGGGCTTAAGGTACGTTCACACACAGCGATTTTGTCGGGCCGATTTTAGGTTTTGCTGAATGTTAATGACGAATATTTTCAGTTGATGATGTCACCAGATGACATTTGCCACGTATTTTTCAAATATCATTAACGTGCATCTGAAATCGGCCCGACAAGTTGACAGTCCTTCAACACGCTATTTATTTAATCAACAATGATTATAATGCAGATTACATTATACCACCATTACCACGTGTTACAAATATTAGCCCGCCTCTTTAAATTTGTAAACACTTCGATTTGCACCAAAATATAACATGAACAAAACATTTATATCTCACCGTTTTAACAATAGCTAAATAGTGCAGACCATCTTGCCAGCATGCTAAAACCTCATCCCCAACTGAAAAGGGCAAATTTGACGGTTCGTCGTCTGAAGGACATGTACAATAATCGCCATTTTCTTCAATTTTTATTCGAGATAAAGCCTTCTTTCTGCTTTTCTTTGACCTCATGATTAATATATAAATCGTTAACAAAACAGAAATGCTACATTTTGTCGAGCACCATTTTAAAAATTTTGAAATTTTAACTCGCGCCAGATCCCGCCACAAAAACTATGCGCCACGTGCTATTTAAAACTGAAGGGTCATTTATATTTATATATTTTAAATTTCTATTCTTGTAGGTTGTGAGGGGTTAGGTTTCTGTTTGTCATTGGAAAATATTTTTTAAATGTTTTAGTTTCTCATATAATCAAAAATTGTGTCTTTAGTGACAAAGTGTTGATATGTCTGACAAATATTGGGGTGGTATGGTATATAATTGCTTTATTAGCATGACCTACAGTTACAGGTATTGCTAAAGCTTTAACTACTATAAACTAAACATACAAACTAAAGGTAACTACTATAGGGTAACTAATATAGGCTAAATACGAACTATGACAAAATTATTTACAAGATAGAGGTCAATGACTGTAATATTGAACTTTAGTGTCCAACATCCCTTGTTTCAAGGCGTTTATCTCTTAGCACGAAACAAGAAAAAACAAACTTGGATAGTTTTAGCATCGTTTCATTCAGTTGACTTTAGTTAGTTTAGTACATCAATTGATAGATTTTGTTCTCTTTGGCATGTATTGTTGGTGAGTCACCAACAAAAATAATAATGGTGAGAATATTGAGGAAGTCTTGCCTTATGTTGTCGTAGGCATCACATGCAAGGGCGCACGGGCTTTACTTTTTTTAAAAGTTTTAATAAATTGCTAATTTTGTCTGAAAGAATATAAATAATAATTGAAACAATAAATAATAACTTTTAACAAAATTATTAAAACAAAATTTTATTTTTTTTTTTGTGGGAAGAGGGTTAAAAATTTTAAAAAAACTTTCGGAAACTCTTAACTATACCATCTCTTCTCAGATATTTATAAATATTTATATATTTTTTCAACAAGACAAAAACCAGATTTACCAGATTTATAGACAGTACTGTTAATTATAAAATTCTGTTTTTAGAGTAAATAAATCTATTTTTATTTTGCCCGAATGAACCATGACCATTTGCACTTCAATCTCCAAATTTTTGGGGGGCAGGTGCCCCCCCTGCCCCCACGTCCCGTACGCCTATGATCACATGAAATGAGAAAGTGTTCCTCATTTTCTATTTCGTTTGATGCACAGAGCTTACATATTCGTTCTTCTCGTTCTCGGGGAATGTTGTGGTATCTACCACATTCGATCATTAATTTGTGATTGGTTAGTCGGAATCGAGTAAATGATTTCCTCTGGTTTGTATTTTTTATTACGGTAAGATATTTTTCTAATTGGTATTCTTTTTTTAAAGTTGAGTAGAAACATAATTTGGACGAGTGTTCAATTTGGTGTTTCCAAAATGTAATGAAACTTTGTTTAACACTGTCAATGATAGAATTTAAAGATTGAGCAGATATTGATTCTAAATCCACTAATTTGTAGTGTTTTAAAATATCCATAGCATTTTTATCAAAGGACGTTTTACTATTTGAGTGTAAGTCTTTTGATATTAAGAAAGCTTGTTTTGCAATTGCTAAAGCTTGTAGTTGAATAATCGTTTGTATATACTAATTTGTAAAGGGAATTTTCCTAGTTCTCCTCTCGAAGCCATTCCATGAACACCCCCCCCCTCCAATTAAATTGTATTGTGTATTTGTGTTTAGTTATTCCATAGTGCACCTAACAAGATCAGCTAAGTCTAGTTTCCATGTAGTTGTGACAGCTACGATCATATCAAGGTGACCGATGTAAGAGTGTGTTGATATATCTGTGTAATCAGTAAAGACGATTTGCATTCAACACACAATTAAGGCAAGATAGATGTAGACTATTTCACATCAATGACCATGACTTGGTCACAATAGCAGCAAGCAAATTTACAAGAAACATTTTGATTCATTACCATACATGACCAAGTCATTGTCACACATGTGAACTTTTTGGTTCAACTCAGTCTTTTCTGACTGCAAAGATTTGTAGACATCCTATATTACATTGGTTACCCGGACATGGTCACAACCAAATGGGAAGGGAATCTATTGGGTTTTTTACTTCCTAATACTTCCCTAACCCAGGCTAACCCTTTCAAAACAAACAAAAGAAATACACAGAATATGTTCAGTGGTCCCATTTTATTCCTTTACAGCATATTTTCTTAAAGCAAAATGTGTCAGCTTCTTGCGCTGTTTCAAGGTGATCAAAGAAGCTTCTCTCTTGCTAAGAGCTTTTCGCATGGCTCGTGTTTTCTTTGGTCGTAAATCTAAAGGCTTGTATTTCTTTGTCTTGTAGAATTTTTTCAAGTTTTCTCTCTGGGTTTGAGAGATCACTGTCAAGACTCTTGCAATGGATTTTCTCACAAGCTTTCTAAAGTCCAACAAAAACATGGAATTAAGCAAATGCTTTGAATTCTGGCAGAACTAGAAATGTTTTAAAGCATTTTTCATATTTAATTAAGATGTATCGTTCCTGGAAAGATCAACACTCCTCCCACGAAGGAAATTTGAGATGTCCAGAGGGGGAAAATCTACCTACATCTGATAACAGGAAAATGTACTAGGATGTCCAAAGAGGGAGGGGGGTCTAACTTCCAAATTTCTCTATGGGGGAGGTGTGGATGTTGTCTGGAATGATCCAATGAGCAGTTTAAGTGCACCCTGGGTGATTTATAGGGAAAAAAAGACACTGGAACCTTACCCAAATTTGTCCAGTTCCATTCAGAGTTAATATAATTCTGAAAACTTGGTCGGACATTATGTTTTCGTCGTCCATGATTGCCCACTAATTATTTACAGACCTCAAGATAGACATTATTGAATTTAATAAGCCAAAAACGGTCGGCCATAATGTCCAAGCAAGACAACAATTAGTCGGCCATCTCTGCAATTCGCCTGGAAAATGGCCGACCATTCATTCATACAGGAATTGATATGGTTCACGGTACTTGAATGCATCCAGTTTCATGTATCTCATGCAAACTGGAGAGCCAAATTTGAGTACAGTTTCTAATGCTTTTTGTTCCTCGTGAACAGAGGCTTAATTGCACTAACTTTCTCAGGAGGCAATGTTGAAGTGTTTTTAATCTTTTTTCAGGACTTCTGGGCCTCCACATTCGACTGTTTACACTTACATTTTTGACAGCTTTGAGGCAGCTCCACCAGTAACCTTTGCCACTCTTAACGATGACAATTCATTTCGTAAATCGTCAAGCTGCTTAACAAGCTCTTCCTTCTTCTTGCCTCGTAATTCATGAGCCTTCAACTTTGTCTTAATAAATTAGGAAGAACAAAACTAGAGTTAATAATGGAGCCAAAAACTCAGTGCAAACGATCTATATTACACCTTATATTCCTCTTCGTAAAGAAATATAAAGGAACACTTTCCTTCCCGATAATACAATCGATATTTTCTGCAAGAATTTGATATTTATACTTCAATTTCATACACGTATTTTTGGAGGCTAAAAAAGGCTAGACCGTACTGCGTGCATTTCTATGGAAATAGCGTCAAATGATAGTCAAAGTATGAAATATTTACAAAAGCTTCCTATACTATCACAAAACGCTCAAATATAGCTGTAAAACTGCCAGATTACGAGGGATTCTATATATTATAATCTCACCATTTTGTCGATGTTCGTTTCAAAGAGAAAGGTCGAACCACGCGCGCGCGGGACATTGGGTAATGTTGGTGACCGCTAGCCGATACTTTTGAGAATACCGTAGGCTCAGAAAATATTAATTAGCATAATTTATAATACATTTACGAAAAGTTCGAATTTTGATCACTGTACTTATCCTCTGGTACTTATCTCTAAACTCTACACACCGGACGCGATTCGGCGTAACGTGACGCGATTTTGCAGTTTTTAAAAGTAAATAGAACCGTCTATGGAAGGAAATTTTAAAAGATATGCTGACCAGATAACTCAAACTGTTATAGCGCTTCTGAATATTTGAAAAACATAAAACAGGTTAACAGGATCAAAGTTATATGTCAGTGAAAATCGAAAAATCGCGCCGCGTTGTAGAATCGCGTTCAGTCTGTCTGGGCCTTAAGGCAGACTGGAAAGTGGCATAGTGCAACCAGTTGAAGCTACATTACAGTTGAAACTTTCCTTTAATACAGACACCTTACTAATAATTATGGACAGTTTCAAAGTCCTGATGTATATAATTTTGTCAGCTCTTCAATATATTTAAGACCTCCATAAAACAGACACCTCTCTAATACCAATATTTTTCTCGTTGGTCCTTTAGTATAAACAGCTGACTTCCAGCTATATTTTCAATACTGCAATGGATAACCAATCTCGTTTTATTCCCAGAACACTTGATCAATCGTTTAAGATCATTAACGACCTCATTTAGCCTGCGTACATGTGACATAATTGTTATTTGTCTCAGTGGTACAATTGTCGGTTTTCTCGACTGCTGCTCAAATTCTGAATTTTTTACATCACAGGCCAAAGTCATCCACCATGAAGCGTTGATATAAACACAACTTTGTCATTTTCTTGAAGGATATATTCTGTTTCTCCCTAAAAATAAACAAATTTTCAATATAAAAATGCCAATAAATTTTACATTTAAACTCTGAAACATTTTATACCATTAACTCCCAGTCTGAATCATTAATAAGAACCAATATTCCAGGACGTCTGAAAAAAAATTAACAATATTTAATGATGGAAAAACCAAACTGCATGTTTATGAATTGCCACCAATTTTTGGATAACTCACATGCTTATAGTTGGACATGCAGACATGCTTGCAGTTAAATGAAATATCTGTATGTACAACACTCACACCGACTCGCCTTGAATAAAGAGCTCGGGTCGTTCTTGGAGTAAATTATCTTTTATCCAGAATAAAAATTTCTTAATTGTCCCTAAAGAAACAAAAATTATCATAATATAACACTAATCTTAAATGTAATACATGTACCTAGTGGGTTTTCCTAAGCACAATCATGTGAAAACATGACGTTAACTATTTTCATTATATGTAGTAGTCTTGTATTTGGTAACTAAGAAAAAGAATTGAGATATGCTTTTAATAATTGACTCTATATAAACAATTAACTTACAAGGCTTATCAGATTCTTGTAAAACAACATTATGTTTCTTGACTTTTCCAAACAGTAGTTCAGCACCACCACTATCCAAAGTTACAAAGAAATTAGTTAATTATATCGCAATTGTTGCAAGAAAGTACAAAATAAAACATGTACCTGAATTCAAGTGAAATTGGCAATCCATCCGCCATATTGAAAGTGCTTCCACTTTCCGAAATGAATATTTCCTTTTTTTGTCCTAAATTTGATCGAAATTTCCTTCAAAAAGTATTGAAATTTCCTTCAAAAAGTTTGGCGAAATAATCATGGCACAAATTAGCATACCATGACTTACAATGATTGTAGTGTGGCTGTCATGTGCGGTTGTGCGATGCATCGCACAAATTAGCATACCATGACTTATAAGGCTCTTTTCCACTCATCACAAAACCAACTCGCAAACTCCCTGCGAGTTCTTGCATGTAATTAAAATAAACTGTCTAGCATTGTGATTGGAGGAAAGAACTCGCAGCGAGCTTGCGAGTTGGTTTTTGCGACGAGTGGAAAAGAGCCTTAACAGTGATTGTGGTGTGGTTGTCATGTGCGGTTGTGCGATGCATCGCACAAATTAGCATCCATGACTTACAGTGATTGTAGTGTGGTTGTCATGTGCGGTTGTGCGATGCATCGCACAAATTAGCATACCATGACTTACAGTGATTGTAGTGTGGTTGTCATGTGCGGTTGTGCGATGCATCGCACAAATTAGCATCCATGACTTACAGTGATTGTAGTGTGGTTGTCATATGAGGTTGTGCGATGCATCGCACAAATTAGCATACCATGATATGCAAGTCATGGTATGCTAATGTGGTTGTATGCATGCTTTGCACATGACAACCACACTACAATCACTGTAAGTAGTGTGGTTGTCATGTGCGGTTGTGCGATGCATCGCAAAAATTAGCATACCATGACTAAAGTGATTGTAGTGTCGTTGTCATATGCGGTTGTGCGATGCATCGCAAAATTAGCATACCATGACTTACAGTGATTGTAGTGTCGTTGTCATATGCGGTGTGCGATGCATCGCAAAATTAGCATACCATGACTTACAGTGATTGTAGTGTCGTTGTCATATGCGGTGTGCGATGCATCGCAAAATTAGCATACCATGACTTACAGTGATTGTAGTGTCGTTGTCATATGCGGTGTGCGATGCATCGCAAAATTAGCATACCATGACTTACAGTGATTGTAGTGTGGTTGTCAACGGCGTTATAGAGTTAGGTTTGGGATTAGAATTGTTATGATTAGGATTATTAGCACCAAAAACCTGTCGGGGATGATTTACGAACCGGAGGCGTAAGGCCGAGTGCTTTTAAATATCTTGTCAAAACAATCGCCCAATTTTTCATTTGGAAAAATGTTCCTATATATAATCTATATCTCTCACTTTCTCCTCTTAATATCAGTCATACTAGATAAAGCACTATATGAAATATATTTCATTAATATATTACTTCAATTTACAGACGTTCACTGTTGCAGTATGGATTACAAGATTTTGAATATCTAAATGAACAATACGAATGAGATTGTCGCATGAAATATCTCAAACAACCTCGAAAACAACTTTTGATAATTTCCATGACTCAACATGTTGAAGAAACTTCTCAAAAATGTATGCAATTTTGGGAGAAGTGGTCTCAACCAGTTATCTTGACATAGTTCCAAGATTGTAGGTATTAATATTTGTAAAATCATTTAAAAATTTGGGGTTTATGCCATCCGAAATATAAAATGTTCTTTGGTCTATTTACAATATTAAAAAAGGTATGAAAAATAAGTTTTTGGTTTCACTCGGGAAAAATTGGTTAAACAATTTTCAATCATACTTGATCACCGATAATTTGGGTTAAATATCTACTCTAAAAGACGAGAAATGCCATCACGAACTAATCTTCTTTTTCCAGGATCTTTTCAGAACGCAAACACAACAAAAGCCAAATAATTGCTGACGTAGCGTATATCATACGAGTCACCCCCAGCAAAGGCAATGGCACCACTATACAGTAAAAGAAAATATATTTAATTAATGCCGTTTTAAATTAATAGCGCATTTAGCAAACTTTACATAACACAAACCTTCGATATTTCTCTGATACAAGGACAGTTGGTAGTCAATCACAAGAAACACAATACACCGAATCAATTCCAAATGCGGAGAGTACCATCTGTAAACGAGAAAGATTTTAGTGAGCATCTCACCCGAGTTTTACCTTCTGCAATGAGGAGTTGTCTGATTATAGATTTACCTTACTCACATGTGAGAAGAGTGCTTCCAGTAATCCAGTTCTACGTAACGCAACACGGCAAGTTTTCTTCAGCTACTCCTGTTTCCTCCTATAGTAACGCTGGACCAATACTGCCGCATAGGGCCAGCCAGAGGTGAAAAAAGTATCGGATCCTGGGAACCTATTTCCCAGAAATATTTTTGGATCTGAACGTTTGCAGAAAATCTTTCAGAAATTTCTGAAAGTTAATAATTAACTGATGAGTAATAACAAAACTAGAGTATGCTCTAGTCTAGACTAGCAATTGTATAAATGCATTTTGTATTCACTATATGTCTATATCAAAATGAACACTCCAATCAGTCCAATGTCAAAATCAATCAATGATCATTGAACCTCATTAATTATAAATTTTGAGTCTGAAACCCAGGTTCCCAGAAAGAAAAAAACATTATCCATCTCTGGGGGAACAGTTTAAAACTCACAAGGCTTTCCAGTAAAGTTAGTTTAGTATGAAGTATAATAAGCTGAATCATTTAACGCTTATTAAAGACATAATGATTACCCCAAGGCCAGGAACTAGGCTAGATTACTCCGACTTACTTATTATCCATAAGCAATCCAAAACATGTACCCGTTGCAAAAAGGAAAAATACCACACCCAAAACATTCGCTTCGGTAAGGGTCTGAAATGAATAAAAAATAAATAATTATACATTCAATCAATAATTACAATCAATATATTCATAACCAAAATAAGAACTAGTTTCAAGCCACTTCAATCGTATCGTAACGTTCTGTTGAATTTTTTTCATGTCAGAAGTCATGACTTCTTCACTAGTGCTCAGGAAATAAAGAAATACTCTGTATTTCAATACGATACAGTAGAAGTTGAAAACAGGCTTTTACAGAACTCATCATAAAAGTGCAGTAAATACAACTCATATTGGTGTAAAATACTGTACCAAACGTTTCATAAACAACTCTTGAAAAGCCATAAAATAAAGAACACTGTGTATAATGACATAAATATTTCCCCAGAGTGGCAATCCTTTGTCATACTTCTCAATTGGGTATTCAACCTGAAACAAAAATATATAATATAAAAATATTATAGAAAATAAATAATGATAACGCTGTTACGCAGGTTTATTAAGCTTCAGCACATGAAAATAAAATATTAAAGAAATTGCAATACAACCTTTCGATAATTACGTCATAAATTTCTCCTTTGACCGGAAGCCTCATTCTCATAAATCGTGAGCGAATTGCATTTCTTCTTGATTCATGAAAGCGAGGCTCCCAGACCAAGGAAGTATTCGTGACATAATTATCGAAAGGGTGTATTTGTTTTCGCTGCAGAAAACTTGATAAAAATGATAGTTTGCAAAATAACGTCTCCAGCTTTTCTGTTTGATCAACTTTTGACCTCTGAACCTCGCAAGCCAGGCTCTTTACCTCCCCCATGCTGTAGCATGTTTGGGGGGGGGAGGGGGGGGAGCGGAAGCAAATAGCCTGGCTTGCAAGGTTGCTTTGACATAGTGTTCAGATGCAATGGATAAAACTATTTATGACAGTAAATGCATGTCAACAAACCAGCTCAATTTCCATATTAACAAGCTGAATTTTAATACAAACTTAATCTTAATCCTAACTCTAATCCTAACCCTAACCACAACTCTAATCCTAACCCTTAATCCTAACCTGTGACATAATTTTGGGAAAGGAATATGGAAAGTCACCCAACAAACCTGAGGAATGTCAGCAGGATCACCAAGTCGGGGATTACCAGGAGACCATCCAGGTCCCTTTATCAACACATAAATCTAAGGCATAAATTTCACCATCATATACAAGGAAACAGAGCTGCAGAGCATATAGATATGAAACAGGCAGGGGGCAGGGGCCCAGGGCAAACAGATGCATTTGTAGGGTAGAACACAACTGACAGTACCTTGTTCATGAATCCTTCCATGTTCCAAAACGTTTTAGCAATGTGGACATAATGACAGATCTGAAAATACGATTGGGATAATTTACTGAATTGGGGTATAGTATGATCAATGATTGGTATATGGTTTAGTATGGTTTTGGGTGATCAATATGGTATGGTACGTACAGTATGGTGTGATATATGGTTTGGCATGTTGTATGGTATGGTATGGCAGGGCAGGACAGGGCATGGTATGGTATGGTATGGTATGGTATGGTATGGTAACTGGAACGCTACCTCCATAGAAACTTGCCTATGATCGCATGAAGCCAAAAACAGGCATGTTTATGTCGCGAGACTTTCTCACGAGACCAGTTCAGGGTGCGAGCACGCCTTTCTGCTGAAAAAGGTCGGAGTGCATGTCAAAACTGGCAGGATTTACATATAACAAAGAATAAAAGTTCCTTTTTTAGATTTTCTTGGATATGGATATTTTTGGTTCCATGGATATTTTTGTATTGGTAGAGCAATAAAGTTTCATTTTGCATACAAACTATGCGTGGTATGGTATGGTATGGTGTAGTATGATATGGTGTTGTATGGAATGGTATGGGACAGTGTGGTTTGGTATGTGGTGGCATAGGGTGGTGCATGGTTAGTAGAACTAGAAGTGGTGCCATGTTATGGTGCAGTATAACGTGGTAATCCCCCTCAGCACCTGTATCCAAATAGGATTCCAAGAATTTATTGGATGAACCAAACCATACACAACTTTTTCATCAGTCTCATCTTGGAAAGTTCCTAACAACATTTCGTGAATAAAATTTAGTATTCTTTGAATGATCGTCCATCTATCAACCTTTTCATATTGTCTTTCAGTATTTGCATTTAATTCAGACATCGAAACAAAATGAGCAACTATTCAATTATTTAAACAATGTAAGATTGTTTACCAAATAGACGGTCAAATATGATCAGTGTTCCACCTAAAGAGACAAAAGACGTTCATTTTAAAATAATAATGCACCACACACGTGAAATCTCACATCTTGTCACTCTGATAAGTGTCTTTTGTTTGATAGTTGACCACCATGTGCTACACTGTCCAACTTAGTGAAACTCATCTAATATATACTGACCGTAATTCTTATCAATGCAGTACGGGTTTCGTCCTAAAATGTTAGAAATATTTCTTTATTTGGATATATATTGGAAAAGTTTAAGGCAGCTCGTCAACAGTCAGTCTTAAATCAGCAAGCCTATACCATGATGAACTCTGTGATGACTAGGTGCATTGAGAATATATTCCAGTGGACCAAGAGACTTGACTAACTGTAGAAAGAAATGAATAAAGTATATCTATCAAGTTTAATTACAATAGGTTATTACAAATTACTTGCATTGGTCAAACGAGTATGAGAGTTGGCAAGCGAGAGTTCGCATTAGAGTTTCATCAGGGCGCTGTAAAGGTTTCATCAACTCTTATGGCCCAGTCAGACGAGAACAAGAATTGCATGTTGACTGGATTTTTCTACGCATATACCGGTCAAACGAGCAAGTTGAACCAGCTCTAAGTTGATGAGAGTTGAGAACAACTCTCATTGTCCATTGTCCCTCATCCTCGTTTGACTGGGGCTTAAATAAAATAGGTACAATTAATAAATACCTCTGTATGAATCCAGAACTGATAAAGCAAGTTAAACTGGACATGAACAAAATGTGCTGAAGGTGGGACGAACAACGCGGATGGAAAATACGCAATCTGAAAAGAGAATGATTTTGGTGAATTGACGCACTTGTTAATTATCTGTTCATAATATTTCTATATATTTCAATTACATTTTCAGGTAGTTAGGAAGTAGCTACAACTATCAAGTATAACATTTATCGCTACCTACACTGGAATCACGCGCGCATTCAAGATTAATGTTTAAATTACCATGCTAAAGTGGCGCTGTACCACAGACTGTCTTAGAGCTGTGGTCAAGTTGTAATCTTCAGCGCTATGGTGTACTTGGTGGGATGCCCATACAAAGTTGATCTCTGAAATATAAACATAAAGAGTATTTTTCAACAACAGAATAATGGTGGTGAACTGGCAGCTAGTCATCAGAGTTAAAATAATGTTATAATAAGCCCTAGTCAAACGAGAATGACAGTCGAGGAGAGATGGCAAGTGAGAGTTAGCACGAGAGTTGACTGGATATTAACGTGACTGTGCAAAATTCAGCTCAAAGTTGACTCTCATCCTCATTTGACCGGGGCTTTATGTGTAGTTATAGTATTGTAATTGGATGCAAATAAATAGAATTAAGTTCAATTTTCTTGCTCCTATAAGTGTTAACATTTCTGAAGTTGACCACCATCTGCTGCCCAGTAACTCTTACTGAAACCCACCAATAGCTAACTCATTAACCTATTAATGGCAGTACCATACCACTGACGAGTAAAATCGTCTGGCGTTAGACAGAATAAAATACTCTGGCGTTAGAAAGAGTAAAATACTAAAGTAGGGTACATCTGGGCGCATTGCAAGCTAATGGGTTAACCAACTACGAAGAAATTGGACACATTGTAACACGACCGTACCATGAGCGGCACGATGAAACCAGTAATACAGAAAATCAACGAATAAAAATGCAATGAACCATGTCCATGGTGAGTTCCAAGGCAAGTCAACCAGTCTGAAGTTTGTGTGAATCCAGGAAAATGCCACAAGTTCAATAGATATTACAACAAATCTAAAGCAGAAAATAAGTAAAGGGCACATTAGGGCACATTAGGGCACATTGCCCTATTCGCCGGTTGGGCAGATAATCTAATTATTATGGTTAACCCACATACTGCTATTATTAGACTTATCGGCTGCTTTTGATACTGTGGACCATCAAATATTACTTTCCCGACTGGAAAAAAAGTTTGGATTCAAAGGACAAGTCGTTAAATGGTTTTCATCATACTTATCAGACCGTACACAATTTGTTAAGGTGGAAGGTCATACCTCGGACTGTCATGATATGAAGTACGGTGTTCCTCAGGGTTCAATCTTGGGACCTATATTATTTGTGCTTTATACCTCCACTCTGGCTGATATTATTCGACAACATGATATGGATTTTGATTTGTATGCCGATAACACTCAACTATATGTTGTCTTTAATTCATTGATGGATGGCAATTTAGATCCAGCAAAATCTAAAATCGAAGCCTGTGTTTCCGACCTAGATTCTTGGATGTCGTCTAACATGTTAAAAATGAATAGAGACAAGACCGAATTACTAATTCTGAGTGCTCGGCACCGTCGACAATCATCTATTGCAGCTGTCTCTGTTTGTAGTGAGATGGTTACACCATCTAAATACGTTCGGAACATTGGTGTGACGTTTGATTCCAGCATGTCTATGGAGCAGCATGTGGCTGAAATATGCAAGTCAGGATTTTCCCATTTTACGAAATATTAGCCGGATAAAGAAATACCTGTCGAAGTCAGCGGCTACAACTTTAGTTCATGCTTTTATAATAGAGGTGTGCATCAGATCGGATTGGACAGTTCGAATCCGACTATTGTTGATGATTAAAATCCGAATCCAATCTGATCCGAAAAATTTGAATCCGAGTCCAATCCGATCCGACACTAAAACAGCATACCGATCCGATCCGAAAAAATCCGAATTTAAATAATATAGACGGTTTCCTTAACTTAGTTACCTTAACGAAACTTTTATAAGTAATATATCATACACGAGAAGGAGTTTATTAGTGATTTGAAACACCGAAAAGTGTGCTGAAAAACAAGGCGCTAGCTGAGTTTTTAACATACTTTGAGGTGTTTTTAAATCATTATAATAAACGACTTCGAGTGTATGATATAGTTTCTTGAGTTAATTTATGGGTGTTTATTACCGTGGTATCAAGACAACGATACGGTGGTGATTTCCTTTGTGTTTTGCTCATGAATTATTAATGAGTTTGAGAAATCTATTTCTCGCACGAGCATAAAAATATGTTCGCGTACTTACAATCAAGGAATAGTTGCATTGGGACAAAATAAAAAATCTTACGTCAAAACAAAAAATCATTTTGCGCACTAGTATTATCCCCTCCCCCCGCCCCCACCTTACAATGTTGCCGGTTGACAAACATGTGCCATTGAAACATATTATATGCTTTTTCCCAAGACAGATTGTGGTGAATAACCAACATTGTATGGTGGGGCAGGGGGAGGTGGGAGTCCGTGTAGGTGTATGAGGTTTTTTAGTATATGCGCTATAGTCTTATAATGTCATTTAACCTTTATCTAATTGTAGATAATACGATATGTCAGAAATGCCGTTTTGACGGAAATTGTCCCGATTAACTATTCTCTGATTGTAGGTGTCGCATACTCGCATTGGAAAATGCTTGAAAATTGCAATACTGCCAATAGGAATTAGAACCCAGTTGTGGTGAAACGCTTCACAGAAATTAGAAATTCATGTTCGTCAATTGAAATCCAGTATGGAATGTTAAATTTTTGTGCACCGGACGTATGATGAACGTTTTTAGCTGTGCACCAAACGTAAACATTTTCAGCAAAAACTGTGCACCAGTCCCAACTCACAACATTAAGGCATTATTAACAGTAATCAATCTCTGTACACCAATATTATCTATTTTTATTTTTGTGCACCGATATATTTTTAACCATTTTGTGGTTGTGCACCAACTTGTGCACCAAAATTTGACGTTGTGCACCGGACATGTCTACATTCCATACTGGATTGAAATCCGATAGGATCCGACTGCCATACAGGTTTCCTAGTCCGATCCGACTGGTGGGACAAGTTTTATAATCCGATCCGATTCGAATTTTTTATTTACCCAACGATTGCACACGTCTATTTTATAACCTCGCGGCTTGATTTTTGCAATACATTATATTATGGTCTACCTAAGCATTTGATTCAAAAACTTCAAAGTGTGCAAAATGCAGCAGCTAGATTAGTTA
The DNA here is from genome assembly GCA_016169945.1 of Trachythela sp. YZ-2020. Lineage (NCBI taxonomy): Eukaryota > Metazoa > Cnidaria > Anthozoa > Malacalcyonacea > Clavulariidae > Trachythela > Trachythela sp. YZ-2020. Next base: position 6,310,957 of record JADLSH010000266.1, on the reverse strand, counting down.
GTATATCTAATCGATACGATCATTAGGATTATATAAACACCGATCTTGAGGGAATTACATTGGTTACCTGTGGAACAAACTTAACATTTAAATGTTTACATGACATTGCACCATTATATTTAAAAGAATTGATAAAACCGTATGTGCCTAAGCGGCAACTAAGATCATCATCAAATAATCTCCTTGTGTGTGAAACCTACAATTTAAGCACGTATGGTTTCAGAGCGTTCTCCGTTTCTGCTCCAACTTTGTGGAACTTGTTACCTGACAATATTAGAAATTGCAGGAAATTCATTTGCAATTAGAAATTCATTTAAACAGCAGGGCTCATCTGGGACCTAGGCTCATCTGACAGAGGGGGTGCAGATTTTTCCGGGGGGAGGGTGCACCCTTCCGCCAACAGCGCAAATTATGTCAAAAGTGCCATAGATCGTGATGCACCCCCCCTGCACACCCCTCCCAGTAGATCCGCCTATGTTAAACAGATTCATCTGGCAGGGTGGGTAAATTCTATAGGGGGATGACCTTGATTTGGGGGGGTGCAGATTAATACCAGAGGGCAGAACATTTTCAGGGGGTTGTGTCAAGATTTTTTCATAGGGTTTTTTCATTTTTCCATTGAGCTAAAACTTTTCTGGGGGGGTGCTAATTTTCAAGGGAGATGCAGTGTTGAATTGGGCTTGTTGGTAAATATACCATTATCCTAAAATGGGAAAAACTTAATAAATAAACTTACTTGGATAATTGTAGAAATATACCAGCAATGATTGAACTCATTCCATCATTAATTCGAAATGTTTCAACACCTTTTAACCAGCAAATGAGGAACTCTAGCAATATAGCACCATTGAAAAACGGAACTGCCTGTAGGTAGGGAAAGTACATTGTTGGTCCGGTGTTTCTGCAGGAGGGAACCTAAACTAAACTAACTTTATTTATACTGGATAACTCTATCAGTTCTAAACTGTTCTCCCTACAAGTCCAGTAACAGTCATCTCTTATTGGGCCAGTGTTACTAGAGGAAGAAACCTAAACAAACTTAATTTATGCTGGATAGCTTTATCAAGTTGAGGTCAAGTAAGGTCCATTCCTTATTGATCCAGTGATATATTACATGAGGAAACCTGGACTAAACCAATTTCATTTACGCTGGATAGCCCTATCAGTTCTAAACTATTCTTCCTAGAGGTAGCCTGCTCCCTTTTGTTCCAGCGTTCAGCTACACAAGGAAACTAGAGTGCCCAAAGAAGAGCTGCTGTGTTTGGTAGAGTCAAACTAGAAGCACTCTTCTAACATGTGACTAGAGTGAAATTATAATCAGACAACTGCATATTGTAGGAATCGAAGCGCAGTCCCAGAGGTGTAATACATGCACTAACCAATGTGTTACTAACACCCCAAGGAGGGAAGTGGAGTCATAGAATACCATCCTTACGATTTCAAAAAAGGATGAGGCTTTTTTTCATTATTCATTATCTCCAGAAATTTGTGAAATTCAGCCAAAAATCAGTTATATATGTTCGGTAGTATACCAGTCAACTGCATGGGAATACTTCCAAAACAGACCGTACACATGCATCGTTGACACATGTTCACAGTATTCTATGACTCCACTTCCCTCTGTCCAATGTCACTACATTGATCTATAAAATTGGTAAATAGACGACGGCATTACACCACAACACATACTATTCAGGGTATATTTATTATAATATGAACAAGGTTTGCAAGAGCTAGTTATGATAGAGTATTGCACAACTGCTGTAATATTGCACAATACATGAAAGATCAAATTACAATTGTCTGAAAAAAATAGTACAATCTAGCAAGATATCTGCACAAATCTAAAACATAGTTCATATATACTAACGATTTAACCCATGCAATTAAGCTGAACAGAAAACTAACACAGAAAACATTTCAACAGCAAAATTTTACAGTATTAAAACATGTATTAAGCTTCATACCTCGTTTAGGTATTGGGGCACGTCTTCCAACTTTTCAAATGATGATTCGTTCGGTGTAACTGCGTAAAATAATCTACGAACGCCTAATGTAAGGCTTATATTACCAAAATAACCCATAGCTCTTTCGATTAATACATTAAATACTTTGGTAATGTAAATTAAAACAAAATGTAAACAATATACAAGCACATGGAAGTGATGGAACTCGATATTGGTGCCACCTTATTTATAATCTGATTTTAAAATCTCTATGGTGCCACTGGCATATAGTGCTTCCACTTTCCAAAATGAATATTTCCTTTTTTTGTCCTAAATTTGATCGAAATTTCCTTCAGAGTGTTGCAATTTCCTTCAAAAAGTTTGGTGAAATCATGGATTATAAAAACACCATTGTGCGATGCATCGCACAAATTAGCATACCATGACTTAAAGTGATTGTAGTGTGGTTGTCATATGCGGTTGTGCGATCGATGCCCATGTCTATTCTGTGTCGATGCATCGCACAAATTAGCATACCATGACTTACAGTGATTGTAGTGTGGTTGCCATATGCGGTTGTGCGATGCATCGCACAAATTAGCATACCACGACTTACAGTGATTGTAGTGTGGTTGCCATATGCGGTTGTGTGATGCATCGCACAAATTAGCATACCATGACTTACAGTGATTGTAGTGTGGTTGTCATGTGCGGTTGTGCGATGCATCGCACAAATTAGCATACCATGACTTACAGTGATTGTAGTGTGGTTGTCATGTGCGGTTGTGCGATGCATCGCACAAATTAGCATACCACGACTTACAGTGATTGTAGTATGGTTGCCATATGCGGTTGTGTGATGCATCGCACAAATTAGCATACCATGACTTACAGTGATTGTAGTGTGGTTGTCATATGCGGTTGTGCGATCGATGCCATGTCTATTCTGTGTGATGCATCGCACAAATTAGCATACCATGACTTACAGTGATTGTAGTGTGGTTGTCATGCGAGGTTATGCGATGCATCGCATTGTATTATAAGAATAGGTAATAGAACCTCCACTGGCGTTAAATAATTGGTATGTTGTGTCCTTTATGTAAATGTGTATGTATGTATGTTCCATATTATATAATGAATGGTGTAGATTGTCATATGTAGTGTGGTTGTCATATGCGGTTGTGCGATGCATCACACAAATTAGCATACCACGACTTACAGTGATTGTAGTGTGGTTGTCATGTGCGGTTGTGCGATGCATCGCATACGTACCATGACTCACAGTGATTGTAGCGTGGTTGCCATATGCGGTTGTGTGATGCATCGCACAGTGATTGTAGTGTGGTTGTCAATATGCGGTTGTGTGACGCATCGCAACAGTGATTGTAGTGTGGTTGTCATGTGCGGTTGTGCGATGCATCGCACAAATTAGCATACCACGACTTACGTACAGTGATTGTAGTGTGGTTGTCATGTGCGGTTGTGCGATGCATCGCACAAATTAGCATACCATGACTTACAGTGATTGTAGTGTGGTTGTCATGTGCGGTTGTGCGATGCATCGCACAAGTGATTGTAGTATGGTTGCCATATGCGGTTGTGTGATGCATCGCACAAATTAGCATACCATGACTTACAGTGATTGTAGTGTGGTTGTCATGCGAGGTTATGCGATGCATCGCATTGTATTATAAGATTTATGTAAATGTGTATGTATGTATGTTCCATATTATATAATGAATGGTGTAGATTGTCATAGCCGGCGCCTATTGCGAGCAAAATATTCACCTGTCGGTCTAGCTAATACCCAGGTCTAATGTTTGTCAAGAGCATTTGAATTGACAGGTATTAATAATCTGCTCAGCCAATCATGTTCAACTAGCCTCACGTTGATTGGCTGAGCGAATTGAAACCACAAACATTGAAGTTTCACGGGAGAATAAACTGGGTTTTTTTCAATCTCGTATACGAGATTGTGTTTTTATCTGTAGCTGTTCGTCCTTAGTTCCTAACGACGGTACATTTGCGCATTTGATCATATACTATATATAGCATGTTAATTTGCGCAATATAAATATTATTATTATTACACACTCTGGTACACGAGCAGTGGACACGAGTTCGTTCAAATGAGGCTGCTAAGTACTAATCTGAAAATCCGCGGCTTCAACGTACAGAATGCTTAATTCATGTAGCATTCTAACAAGCGTGAATTAACTGTGCACGTGTAGATCGTCACAGCGTGCGTGAGAACAATATAATCACGATATAATGGAACAGATTGCGTGACTGTGTTATATATATAGTTTTATGGCGAGAGTTGTGCTTATTTGTCAATATTTTGAATATTCTGCATTTTCCTTCGAATTTTCTTCGTTTTTCTGGAATTTCCTGCAAAATTTCATTTTCTTAAATTTTCAATCATTTTGTCAACATTTCCTTTAAAAAAGTGGAACCACTGTGATTTTTAATCCTCATCGACAATTCATGAAAAACACAAAGAAAATCATGACCGTGAAACAGCTAGTATGCTTGCTTGTATAACTGATGCCAAATCCTGCTAATTTACACAAGCTTAAAGTCCTACGTGTGTTTGAAGCTTCTGTCTGTTTTCAAAAGAATGAAGTCGAGGCTATACGTGTTTAGTAAAATTACATAGGTGATTATTGAAAATTCTCAACGCTGATTGGTTGCGCTACCTCGGATTAATACGCGATAATCACCTAAAGCGTTTTTAAGCCGCCCAAAAATCACCCATGTAATTTTACTAAAACAATTATTCGCCTCAGGCTCGGTGAATATCGGTGAATAAAAAGCTCGACTTCGTCTCGGTTTTTATTCACCGATATTCACCTCGCCTTCCGCGAATAATTGTCAAATAATGGTACGCTCCAGTCATTTTGCAAATGGTCTTTAAGAATGACGAAAACGAACGTTATCAAAGCGAAAATAACAATAAAAACACCATATACAAAATACATCAGAAAAGATTTATTATTTAAACCTAAAATACACAATCTATTAAAAATACTTTTAATATCATGCAACTGTATACTTGACTTTTATCATGCAATTGAGACACTCTTCAGAGAGACTATTACATTATGATTGCACCCACCATGCATAAGGCAGATAATAATACTGTTCAGCTACTTGCACTAAGCTTATACGAAGCAGCATTGGGTGAGGCACAATTTATATAGCACAGATATTGGGTTAGGCACAACTTCTCAAATGCTAGAAAAAAGAGAAAATATATACTTTAGAAGATAGCCATACGACAATAATCACGCTAAATTAATAAATTCATTCAATGGTTAGTCACTCGATTAGTAGCTCAGACACAACCATATAGTAGCTCAGACAGCAACCATATAGTAGCTCAGACACAACCATATAGTAGCTCAGACAGCAACCATATAGTAGCTCAGACAGCAACCATATAGTAGCTCAGACACAACCATATAGTAGCTCAGACAGCAACCATATAGTAGCTCAGACAGCAACCATATAGTAGCTCAGACAGCAACCATATAGTAGCTCAGACAGCAACCATATAGTAGCTCAGACACAACCATATAGTAGCTCAGACAGCAACCATATAGTAGCTCAGACAGCAACCATATAGTAGCTCAGACACAACCATATAGTAGCTCAGACAGCAACCATATAGTAGCTCAGACAGCAACCATATAGTAGCTCAGACAGCAACCATATAGTAGCTCAGACAGCAACCATATAGTAGCTCAGACAGCAACCATATAGTAGCTCAGACAGCAACCATATAGTATAGCTCAGACAGCAACTATATAGTACCTCAGACAGCAACCATATAGTAGCTCAGACAGCAACCATATAGTAGCTCAGACAGCAACCATATAGTAGCTCAGACAGCAACCATATAGTAGCTCAGACAGCAACTATATAGTAGTTTAGACACCAACCATATAGTAGTTTAATGTAGAATACTACCTACACTGGACCCCCAAATATGAAATACAACTATAGATAAAAAACTATAAACTGCATTCAATATAAATCTCGCAAAACGAAAACATTAACGGTTCAGACACATTTTCGTCTAACCTTCACGATCTCGCCCTGGGTCCAGAATGAACCATACATGCCAGCAACGGAGAGACCCATCTCCGTAGACCGCCGTTCTACCCATGCTTTGTCAAATGAACCTATCAGCCTTAACATTAGCATGTATGTACTGTTAGTAGCATGACGACGAAAATAATTATGGAACATTTGAAACAGAAGCGGTCAACACAAGGATATACACGTATACTGAGAAATATGGAAAGCATTAATAGACAGAAGCCTGAAGAATTTATCATATATTAAATTTATATCACGGCAGTGGTAGAACATATTGAAAATATACGGAAAATCGTAATGACAATTAAAACATTTTTGAAACTTACAGAATCGTTGGTGCATGGTTTTCAGTACCTGCAAATCATTCGTACTGTATGACAAAACAACAGAACATACATACATGCATGCACAATGCAAATATATGACCAAAAATATGATTGGTAAACATTTAAAGTATAACATTTCAATATACAAGCAACAATATTATATAGAAGAGCACAATTTCAACACTTACAAGTTTCGAGTACATAAAAAGTCCTGCAAATAATTGATATGGCAAAATAGAACATACATGCATGTACAATTCAAATATATATATTCAAAAGACAAAAATATATCAATACTAAAATCCTTACATTACACGAAATAACTCGTTAAAAGTTGGTATACCAAACTGACATTTGAAACAAGTTTTAAACTTACAGATGCTTGACGCATGACCGTTTTCAGTACCTGTAATTCAGTGCATGGTATGGCAAAACAACACAACATACATGCACAATTACAATATATTAAAAGATGTGATTGGCACTGTTTACAACATGAAATAACTGTTAAAACGTGGTATAGCAAACTGATGAATGAAAGTATAAACATATAATAATTAAACAGAGAATGATTTATGTCATAAAAAAACTGTGTGACATGCATTTTATACTTATAGTGCTCGCTACTTACGATTCTCTCAGTCAAACTATGAAGTTATGAACCTAATTCCTGTGGATATTACAATGTCAATAATATAACACAATAGTCAATGCAATCAATAATTATCAAACAGAAGTGGAACGACTACAAGGAACAAAAGATATCCAAACTGTCATCACAAATTCTAACACTGAGAAGTTATGACATGTAAAACAATAGTAATATACAATCGACATCAGATAACTTTTACATAAAGCGTGGAAATTATAATAATACTATGCAGAAAACGAACAATACGATAGAATCATAGAAAAATACATGGTACATATTATCAAAAACAACGCACAAAACAAAATAATAGATCCTCAAACATGGAAATAAAAATTAAAAGAAGTCATCAGACTGAACAAATCTGGGCAAAACGTCGTGAAAAGAAAAATTTTATGCAGTAATACTAAAAATATAATTCAATGAAGTGAAGTTGAAGTTAGAAGGCCAAATGTTAGAATAAAAGAGCATATCCCTTCAACAAACATTTTTAACTTCAACTTCACTTAATTGAAACGTAAAATGCTAATAGTTATCAAATTATTTAATAGGCCATTTTTAGCTAATTCTCGGCACGTCCAAAAATGTTTACTCAAGTTTAAACACAGCTATCTCGGTCAATAATCATGAAAATGCACACGGCGTACTGTATATCAACATTTAGGTTAGACATTACTGAATGCAAAGAACCTTGTTCAAGTGTAATAGCTCTTTTAGTTTTTAAAGTTATACTAAATCAAACAGGCGCACTTTTTTGCCCCACCCGGTATAAAAATAGAAACGTAAATACGTTTAGATTAACTGAGAATTATAACTATACATACAATGAGAAATGGAATGCAGTATAAGCGGTTATATATCGATAATTATCCTTTTCTAAATATCGGTTATTCGATACTTCATTAGATATGCCGAAATAACTAAATAGGTTCGGGTTTTCGGTATTGATTGTGGACAAAGCTGACCTCGTCGTAGATGACGACCTAGTTTTAAAGTGCCACGCTCGGAATCGATGGCGCATTATAAAAGCCTGCGTTTATGCAAATCAGCACCAATCTCTCATAAGCAGACCCGTCTTTCTCTGTTTACCATTTCTTGCGCACAAAACTACAAACCTGTGTCCCTTGCAAATCAGCGTCCATCTATTAGAATTAAACCTATTTCTGTATATAACATTTTTGCGCACAAAACGGTAGAGTGTAGACCAGTACAATTACCGGAAATCAGTATCTCTCTCTCTCTGAGACTCTGAGGACTAGGTTTCCTTCTGGCTGTCTGTATGTTGTATTTACCATTTCTTGCGCACGAACCGCAAAAACTATAAATATACAATGACGTAATAGGTACTTACCTATGACATCATCGCTGTTGAGGTTGACCTTGACCTTGGGGTGGACCAGGTTGGTGTCCTTGTGGAGGCCCAGGTTGTTGACCTTGCTGTTGTGGTGGTTGTTGCTGTCCGGGTGGTTGTTGCTGTCCGGGTGGTTGTTGCTGTCCGGGTGGTTGTTGCTGTCCTGGTTGTTGTTGTTGTCCAGGTTGGCCGTATGGATAGTAGTAACCTTGTTGGCGGTAGTATTCCATCCATTGAGCAGTGTAGTCAGGTTGACCACCTAGGAGTATGGATATAATAGAGTTGCAAAATGTGTTCAACCTTCCTCCACGTAGGATTTTCCCAAACTTCCTCAAAATAACTGAAAATTTTCCGAAACGCAGGCTTTTGCCTAGGTATGTTTACCAGTTGGCCATTGCAGCAGTACTGCTTGTCTGACTGAGTGCTGACTGTTGCTACTAATACTAGCCTGACTAGTCCAGTACTTGCTGCTTTGCAATGTTTTATTCAGTGTTTCACTTTCAACCTTCCTCAATGCCAGTAAACCTTCCTCACGGGTGCTACCCGCATACCCACAGGTTTTTTGCAACTCTGGGATATAATAATAATAAGTACGATCTGTGTCCTGACCGTAGTTTTCGTTTTAGTTGTTAGATGATGGTGGTTGTAGCGATGGTGTTGGTGGTAGTGATGGTGATAATGATGACTCACTGATCGACTCCCATCAAGCATCACACACCTCAATCCACTGATCTATATATGTACGAGTCAGCCTCGCGGGGGACATGCTCACCAGGCTACTCCCAGTCTGACTACCAGAAGATTAACAATTTATATTCATTACCTTGAGGTGCGTTCCCTCCAGCAGGTTGTCCTGCTGCGGCTTGTTGTTGATAAAATTGTTGATAATACATCGCCCACGCTGCACTGTAGTCTGGCTGGCCTTGAGCTCCTGCTTAAGAAACATGACTATTACGCTTTAAAATCAATACAGCAATCACTTTTATGCAGCTATGGCTTCGGGCCATCCCTTCGTTGTTCAGTGTTACTACAGGAGGAAACCGGAGTACTCAGAGAAAAACTGCAGTGTTTGGTAGAGTCTAACTGGAAGCACTCTTCTCACATGCGACTGATGAGAAATTGTAATTAGATAACTTTCATCCTGACGAATACTAACCTGGCGTTGGACCAGCACCAGAAGTTGGCGCTCCTGATGTAGCTGGGTTTGAGCCTTGTTGGTCGCCTGGAGGACCCTGTAATAAGAATGTGTAAGGGGGTATATGAAGTTCGCGTATATAGAGATGAACCAGCGTTTGTTAGTTTTGCGTTTGTCAGACAACCGATCTGGGATCTCGAGTAACCAGGCTGTGTACTTTCCATAAACGAAACTGCCATGGCTGGCTGGCTCGCCTACCCGGACTACATGTAAGTGTTAACACTCTGTTTACGCGGATATAATTATGCTGCAAATTATATTTACTCAACAAATCTTGATCTTAAAAGATCTCTGAGATCGACTGTGTGGGTTAACAGTGAAACTACGATTCAATATGCAATTGTTCAATATGTCTATATGTATGGAGATGTCAGGTCCAGCTGTTATATATAGAACAGCTCGAGGTATATTTTCTCAATTTCCTCTAGGAAATCTCGTAACATTGCAAGCACTTGATCAACTTCCAAAGCTCGGTAGAGTTTCTACACAAAAAAATGTGTATGAGAGTTGACTGGATAATACCACGAGTACCGGTCAAACGAGGGAAAACTCTCATCAAAATTTCAATGATGAGAGTGCATGAGAGTTGATGAGAGTGCATGAGCGATGAGGAAGAGTGCATGAGGCATGAGAGAGTACATGAGGATGAGTGAGTTGATGAGAGTTGTTGATGAAGATGAGAGGAGTGAGAGAGTGCATGAGAGGATGAGAGTGCATGAGAGTTGATGAGAGTGCATGAGAGTTGACTGGATAATACCACGAGTACCGGTCAAACGAGGGAAAACTCTCATCAAAATTTCAATGATGAGAGTGCATGAGAGTTGATGAGAGTTGGCGATCAAACACGAGCGAGAGTTGCAACTCTCTTCAACTCTCATCCTCGTTGGACCGGGGCTTAATATTTCACTCAAGGCTTTAGATTTGCGCCCGCTTGATTCGCACTGTCAGCCACTGAAAGTTAATAAAGATATTGTGATGTGACATAACTTACACCCTGTTGCTGCGGTTGTCCATAATTATTTTGTGGTTGTCCATACGGGTTCTGTTGTTGTTGTCCATATTGTTGATAGGGAAAGCCTTGCCATCCTTGTTGTTGTTGATTCTGTTGTTGTTGATTTTGTTGGTAACCTCCTTGGTTGTAATCACTACAGAAAAACAAAAGGGACATTTTACAGTACCTGTGCATGGCAAGTAATGGCAAAGGCCATGTTACACGGGGCAACTTGCCACGCAATTTCTCCACAGAGCATTGCTATGTAGAAATGTACGCACAGAAAAACAGTGAACATGGCCTGCGTGTCACTTCACCGCAAAGAAAAACAGTGAACATGGCCTGCGTGTCACTTCACCGCGATACTATCATTCTCATTCATTTCTTTGTTGCCTTCTGGGCATGTTTAGTAAGAAAAATACCGGCAAAGTAAAACAAGATTCATGCTCACAATTTCCCTGCGAATATACTTTTTACCTAACATCGTTATGTGTCCGAAATTGCGTTGTAAGTTTTAGTTGCAGCAAAATTGCCTCGTGTAACATCGCCTTAAGTGACTTAGTTAATAGTTAAAATATATGTATGATGGAAAACGTATTCTATCCAAACAATAAAAAATAATCATGGTTTTCTATATAGATCAGTGAACAACAGAGCATATATATAACTGCTCATTGAGTCATCAGTCAAAACACAATCGTATGCAGTCAGATCCGTGTCGTAAACATGTTTAGCACGAAAAATAATGGCAAAGTAAAACGAGATTCATGCTCACAATTTCCCTGCGAATATTCTTTTTGTCTAACATTGCTGTGTCCGAAATTGCGTTGTAAGTTGCAGCAAAAATTGCCTCGTGTATAACATGGCCATAAGAATTTGACATGGTGTTTTTGATGGTGTGTAACGAGTATTTGATGTAAGATGCTTGTTGCCAACATCGAAAATGATGAATAAACTACGAAAGTCATATTTTCTATAAGACAGTGTACACTTCAGAAAAATTTCATATCCGACATACTTTTGTCCATGATCTTGTTGACCAAACGGATCACCACCCTAAAAGATACGAATACAATAAACAAACTCGTAGCCCAATGGCCAACTACCTAATGTAGCACAATACACGTAACATTTCATTTAATGGCAGAAGATATCTGTGAACATATCTCACTTACACTCTCTCCAGTTTTCTCACGGATCATATTCTGTGCTTGTTGAATTTGTTGATCAGTGCCTGAAAGAAAATTATTTACAATTGGAATCTCAAACCCTTGCACAACATGGTCGGTTTCAAAGTAGGCAGTAAAAACAAACCTCGAATAGTAAATAGTCGCTTTGGTCCATTTTCAGGAATACTTCTGTTGAGTTCAACATGAGCTCCGGAAGCTTGGTTGATCTGTCGAATTGTTTCCCCGCCTTTAAGAAACAGCGATTATTATAAACATTGTGCATGGACATATATACACTTCATTGTAAAATCTTAAAGGTTTCCTTAAACCTGGTTTTCATTTGGTCGTAACTGTCGTGAACAAGTCATGTTCGAAGATGTGAAATAGTCTGGATCTATCTCGTCGTTTGTGTGCTAACACAATTCTGGTAGTAAATATAATATGGACTCAATCCAGTATCACCTTTTCCAATGACTAGTCCACATTTGGCAGCAGGAACAGGAAAATCGATTTTTTTGACTCCAGGACCACTGGGTATTTGAGGGCCTCCCCTTGAACCACCTGACCTCTGTCGTGACTATATATAGAGAGAAAAGATTGATTCAATTTTACTGTCACTCGTCTACAACTGGACTAAAAGCGAAACAAACTTTATTTATAAGGGAACGATCTGTCAGTTCTAAACTATTCTCCCTAGTGGTCCAGTAAGAGTCATCCTTCTTTGGTCCAGTGTTACTACAGGAGGAAGCAAGTTACTCTATTTACATACTGGATAGCTCTATCAGTTCTAAACTATTCTCCCTAGAGGTCCAGTAAGAGTCATCCTTCATTGGTCCAGTGTTACTACAGGAGGAAACCTAAACTAAACTAACTTTATTTATGCTGGACAACTCTGTCAGTTCTAAACTGTTTTGCCTAGTCTTCCAGGAGGGGCAATCTCTTATTGGTCCAATGTAACTACAGCAGGAAACAGAAATACCCAGAGAAAACCTGTGGTATTTGGTAAAGCCAAACTTGAAGTTCTCTTCTCACATGTGACTTAGGTGAAATTATAACCAGGAGTCACAGAGGTGAAAGACACATGTACCAAGCACTGTGACATCAAACGTGTCCATAGAATCAACTAACATTTTGATAAAGTTTCTACACAATTTTCTAATACATTGTAGTATGTCATATGTGTAATGTACGGAGCAGTTTTGGCAGGCAGTTACAACATAGAACAGACTGCGGGACCATTTCCATTTAATCTAGGAAAATTCCCAAAGTTATCCAGCATTTAATGAGCTGGTAACACTGACATAAATTTTCCATTTACATGTACTTTAAACTATATTTATTCTGGATAGGTCTATCAGTTATAAGCTGTTCTCCCTAGAGGTTCCATAAGAGCAATCTCTTATCGATCCAGTGTTAGGATGAAACCAGAATACCCGGAGAAAACATGTGGTGTTTGGTAGAGTCAAACTGGAAGCATTCTTCTCACATGCAACTGAGGTGGAATTATAATCAGGCAACGACATATTGCAGGAATGGAACCTCGATCACCGAGGTGAAAGGTACATGCACTAACCACTGTGCTACCAACACGTCTGGTAAACACAGAGAAGCCAACATTACTTGTTCAACAATTTCGTTGATCATTTGGGTTGCTCTTTGAACTTGTTCAGGAGGTCCTTGTACCGTGGCTACCCTTGTTGGCGAGTTGACATCATCTACAGAACACAATTTAACAATTTAACCATGTTGGTGACCACAGGAATATGCATGCTGATTAGATCGATTTGATTTTACCAGGTTTGAATTGAATCCTTGCTCCAGTTTCACCCTGCAATCGCTTGATTGTCTCGCCATTCTTGCCAATGATAAACCCAACACTTTCTTTAGGAACTGGAATCTAGAAATTGTGAATAATATCCAGTTAACTTTCATACCAACTCTCGCTTGCCAACTCTTTGACCAGGGCTTTAAGCAAAAAATATGGTACATAAGAAGGCTTCTACTGGACATCATTAATACCTCATTTTGAGCACCAAATTGTCGCTGGTTTGGATTAAACTGTCCTCCTCCGATAGGCGTGCCATATTCATTCGTTGGTTTGCCCATGAAATCTGTTCCTTTCTGTTGAATCTGTTCAAGTTCTTTTTCTGTCAGCAAGTCCAGCACTAAGTCTTTTCCTCTCTGCACGTAAATAATACACATTTAGGCAATAATTTATTTTCATTTTATAGTTGTATATACATTGATAATAATAATGCTGCCTTTGCTTGAAACGTTGAAGTGTTATATTAACCATTTTCAGGTAGTTCAGAAACAAACTACAGCAGCTTAATACACATTTACGGTCTATCATGCCATGCCAACGCTACTTACTTGGCATCTCGATTGTTCACCAGTTATTCTGAGCGGTTTTTCTGGAGCACTTAACCATGGACCATCTTGGACCATGACCATCTTGCATTGAGCTCGTTCCTACAGTATAGAATAGTGTTTAAAATTAAACTTCTCTGATTGTTAAAAATTGAACTTCTTCCTTTGGTACATTTAATTGTCATACTAATTTGAAACCTCGCTTTTCTGGTATAAATTATCAGAAGACCAATCTAACCTGCAAGTTTTTAATCGTCTCACCACCTTTGCCTATAATATAAAAGCATTTGAAGGTTTTAATTTGCACAGCCAATCAAGGGCGAAGCTAGTTAAAAATGATTTCCTGATTAGATTTAAACCTGTAGAATGTTCCTAACAAACATGAAAGTATATTGTGAGGATAGACAACACCTACCGATAATCAATCCAACTTTTGAAGCTGGAATCATGACTTCCATTAACGTTTCTCCAGGGGCGATTGTTGGTACAGACATCTAGCAAATAAATTTACATTAAAACAACACCAGTTATGAAGAAAACACAATACACCTTTCCTAATTTAGAAAATATTGAAGTTACCTAACAATACCAACTTACCAAAGACTCAGGGACTTTTCCATCTTCGCAAATTTTGAGGATCAAATTTTTAGCTTTTCTAAAAAAATGTATACAACTCTAATAAGCACGTCCTTGATTCCTTGAGTAACTTGTAAGCATAGACGTAGGAAGCAACTTCAAGTTGGGGGGGCACTTTGTCTTAAGGGCACCTCTTCTATTAGAAAAAGGCACTTTTTCCATTGTTTTAGCTGGAGAAAAGGGCACTTTGAAGAAAACTTGGGGGGGGGGGCACCCCGGTTCCTACGCCACTGCTTGTAAGAGCTGCTAAATTTCTGTAGTGTTACAAGACAGTTGACCACAATATGCAGCATGACAGTGCTTAGTGAAACCCAATAATTGGTGATTTCTAAGTTCTGTAGTGGTTAGAACATCATATTCACTTACTCTACAGCTTCAGGGTTACCAGAGATTGTGACAGCTCGATCAGGTGGAGGTATTGCTCCAGGAGGGGGATCTGTAATGAAGTATTAACTACTGATTAACAAGGCAGGAATACTCAAATTACAGGCTCAATAATGATAATTTATACCTGGAGCAACTTGAACTCTTGCACCAGTTTCTGACTGAAGTTTATTGATCTGCTCACCACCTTTTCCAATAACTGTATAGCAAAAACAGGTGATACAGTGGTTAGTGCATTTGACTTCCACCTCTATAACCAGGTTAGATTCCTGGAATTTTCAGTTGTCTGATTCTAATCTTGCCTTTGTCTCACAAGAGAAAAGTGCTTACCAGGCCTTTAGGGAGACCAGTTTAGAACTGATAGAGCTATCCATAAACAAAGCAATTACAAAGTTATTACTTGTTTGACTTAAACTCTGATTTCAAAATATGACTGACCAAACAATGACTCTAACCAACTGACCTATACTAAATGGACTGGGCGCGCAATCTATTTTGACAGGAGCTCAGTGTCCTCATCACTGCTGACGTCATATAGGTCTTTGCTCTCATGCGTAAACTCGCTGACATGCAAATGCATTGATAAAAGGCTTGTGTTTTAAATTCTGATATATTTCTGACTAAAAAAATTTACTAATTTTGTGCTTTTGAGGCCAGAAATTCCTGTGAAATCATTATAGAAAGTAAGTCAGTTATGTGATTTTTAAGAAATTGGCTGTCTGTCAAGTATGTATTTAATTGTCAATTAAAGCCGTACATGTTTAGAAAAAAAATCTCAAACGGCCATAGAAAACTTCACAAAAACACAGTCTTTTACTCAGTATAATATCTGGAAAGATTGTTGGCAAAAATTTTTCATGTGAACAGCAGAATAATACTTACATAACATGACAAATTTTATGAAAAAATATAGCATAAATACCAGCAATCATCGATGGCCGGAAGCTCTTGTTGTGGTCGCGTATAAAAACATATCGAAGTGATCATTTTATTTAACATTAAAAGTTTTTTTTCAAATTTGCAACAGGAAAATATACTCCTATCTTTGAAATGGTTGTTCTCACCTCGAAGGTAATAAATATTTACGAAAAGCAACACAGTTTGCAAAAACAACAACACTAGGAACGTTGTTATTTTCAAAAACACAATTCGCCCGCAAGCACAAACAACATTAGGAAAATGACGGAATGCAGTAATTTTCATTGACGCGAGGACCTATATGATGTCAGCAATGGCGAGGACACTTTTGACATCGAGCACTCAGTCCATTTAGAATAGGTCAGTGCTCTACCTCAAAATATGATTGGATTGACAAAATATTGACCCTGATCTCGAAATATGACTGGATTGACCAAACATTGACCGTGATCTCAAAATATGACTGGATTGACCAAACATTCACCCTGATCTTAAAACATGACTGGATTGACCCTGATCTCAAAATATGACTGGATTGATCAAACATTGGGTCTGATCTCAAAATAAGACTGGATTGATCAAACATTAACCCTGATCTCAAAATATGACTGGATTGATCAAACACTGCCTCTGATCTAAAAATATTACCAGATTGACAAAACATTGACTCTGATCTCAAAAAACAACTATATTGAGCAAACATTGTTAGCTACTGTATACTCACTCAATCCAACATATTTGTTGGGAATTTTCAAATCTTCAACTGGCATTGACTGTAATCCAGCTCTAAAATGATTAAGAATAATGATGTACTGAAAATAATAACAGGAACATTAAATAGTAATTCTATAATAATCTCCAAGTAACAGAAAACTGTTTAGTAAGTCAAAGCAACCAACCTTTGTGCAATATTTGCAGCAACTTGCATTGCTATGGCCTTTGCATCAATAACAATATCATTAGAACCTTAAATAAGGTAAACACATGTACTTAGAACTTGGCTAAAACATTACATAGATATATTTGAATATTGCCACTATATTCATTGATTCTATACCTTGCATGAGAGGTTTCTTTGTTGCTGGTTCACCACCTAATAATATTATATTCAACAAAAACGTTAAAAAAATTTTCAAGTACAGCCTTCGGAATTCGCACTAGGCAATTACCAAAGCAAATGCTGAGGCATATTGAGAAAATATTTTTAGTCAAGTATACACATGTTTAGCCTTTGAACATTGACGATAATTTCCTGTCTATACAGTATTTCCCATCTATGCAGATTCGCTTGTTTGCTCCAATTTTTTACTGGAATAGTTTCTCTGCGTTAGGGGCCGTCGACAAATAGATTTTGTCCACCAATCGCGGACTTGTTCCGCGATGGGGGGAGGGGGTCAGCCTTGAATCCGCGATTACAAAATAAACAGGACGAAAACTGACTTTTCTGCCTAAAAAGACGTTGGACTGGTCCGCGATGGGGTAGGGGGTTAAAACAATCGCAGAACAAGTCCGCGATCGCAGGACGAAATCTATTTGTCGACGGCCCCTTATGAAATGTCTTCAATTATAATGAAATATTATGGAACACAATAAGGCACCAATCTGCGTATTGATCATATTTCCTCAAAAGGTCAAAGCAATTGTGAAACAAGTCCTTGACCAGAGGACAAAAGGTTGAAAACACTGTATATAAAGTAGCATAATACAGGTAATCAACCGGCCCTCATCTCAAACTTTCATACAGTATTCAGTATTGTCTGAACAAATTACAAATACCTACCAGAAGAAGCTTCCAACGGCCTTTTAGCTATAGAAAGAACATAAAAACAACAATGAATCTTACCAAAATCTTAATATACTAAAATCAACAACATTTCATAGTTCATTTAGAAGGAATTCGTTGATCATTGTTCATACCTGATTCGCCACTGGCGGCTGCGGCCGAACCCATTCTAGCGGCGATCTAAAAGTTAAAATTTCACACGAAAAACATTATGAAATGCGACGAAAGTTTCTGAGAAGCTTCCTCGCATACTTATCTTACCTCTTTCGCTCTTTTTAAGGCATCTGCGAAGGCAACATTTGTGTCAGTAGGTTTTGAAGGAGGAGGAATCGCATTTCCAAAAGACGCCATTTTGAAAATTTTCACACGTGTGGAGAACACTGGAGAACGGAAACGAATGATGGATTGCTATGCATGTTGGGACGGACGGCAATAGAAAGGGCTTCCACCCCCCGTGACAAGACCCCACTGTTCTACTACAACTTTACGTAAAAGTCGGGGGGGGGTTGGTGTTGATGTTAGAAAGAGAAAAGAAAAAAAAAAGAAAGAGAAAGAACGAAAGAGAAAAAATCGTTGTAAGTTACAGTAAAGATTCTATTGTATAAAATCAACTGTGATAAAATGGATAGACTCTCTGGGATAGACTAATAAGGAAACTCATGGGTCTGCATCATTCCAGGGGGTAGTTTTGGTAAAATTACGAAGAAACTATGCTAAAATCAGTATTTTTGAAATTTCAAGATGGCGGACAACGGGGACTGGTGTTTGATCGAAAGTGACCCTGGCGTTTTTACAGAATTAATTCGAGGATTTGGTAAGTCGTATGATAAAAACCCCATAGTTTTAACCACCTTATCATGCCTTTTGCCCCCAAAGTCGGCTTTGTAGGACTGTGTGTGAACTTTCAAAGTGTCAAAATTAAAAGCTGGTTTTTTTCGCACTAGGCTGCACTGGCTATCAAGTTGAAGAATTATATTCATTGGATGAAAGTGCATTTAAAAGTCTACGGTTTGTCAACCAGACTCTACTATTTGTCAGTTGTCACCCACTTGCAAACTTGTTCTAGTATAATACTATAATTTATATAGACTTATATAAAGAGTCTTATAAACTTCAGAACAGTTACTCTGGACGTTGGAACAAGTCTAACAAGCCCAGAATTTATGTAACGACAATCCGCGTGAAGATTGTGGGACCAGTACTGTTTAAAGATGATGAGCATGCTCAGTTCATAAGTTGTTTGTGCTGCTACTACCAACTACATACAAATTGCTGCAAATGTTGTTACCAATTCATGTCCGACTGTGAATCAGTCTGGATCTATCTTGTATTTTATGTGCTGTCTGTACTGATTGTAGAGATATATCTACAGGCTTATGTGCATTAAATCTTTGTACAAATTAAGCCTTCATTTCCATCATTTCTTATTCTAGACCAGTTCATGGCTTAATATTTTTATTCAAATGGAAAGCTGGCGATGAACCATCTGGTCCAATTGTGCAAGATAGTCGTTTAGACAATATTTTTTTTGCTAAACAGGTGAAGAATATAATAGGGAATGATGGCATAAAACCGCATATAATTTACACTTATGTAATATCATGGGTATTTCACAGTCTTCTCCTCAACCGTCAAAAAACATAAATATAAACATAAATAAAAAATGTCACATAAGATGTGTTCACAACAGACCTGAAGCTTGTCAACAAGTTATAACAAATTATGTTCTCATTTTATCAAGTTGGTCAAGGTTAAGTTGTTGCTCACACCTTTTTAACAAATTGTTGAATTGCATGATGGTAACAAGTTGTTGCAACAACTTGTAATAGGTCTGTTGAGTTGACAACCTTATAGCAAGTTTTCAACAAGCCAGAAACAAGCAGAGCGAACACACCCTGATAACAAGTTGTTGAAACAGCATGAGTATAAGAGTGCTTCCAGTTTCACACTTTCATTCTACCAAACACCGCACATTTTCTCCAGGTACTCCAGTTTCTGCCTGTAGTAACACTGGATCATTAAGAGATGGTCCTTACTTGATCTCTAGGGAGAACAGTTTAGAAGTGATAGAGCTATCCTGTATAAAATTAGTTCAGTTCATTACGTGGGGAATGTTTTCATCCCTTGTACACAACATAAATTAGGTAAAATACAATTATTTTAGGTAATCAACAATGCTTGTGCAACCCAAGCCATTCTAAGTATTATATTAAATACAAAACATGAAGATGTGAACTTGGGACCAATTCTTACAGAATTCAAAGAATTTTCTGCTTCATTTGATGCCAACGTAAGTATCTTAATTTTATATGTCATTATCGTTACAGTAACACTACACCACTTTTATGGCTTCTTTAATCTTTACTCATGTTTCCTGTTTGTAGCTAAAAGGCTTAACTTTAACAAACAGTAACGCTATTAGACAAGTCCACAACAGTTTTTCAAGGTAAAAATTTACTTGTGTAATTGTTACCACAATTGACTCTACCAAACACTGCAGGCTTACCCCAGGTACTCCTGTTTCCTCCTGTAGTAACACTGCACTATTAAGGTAGAGCCTTTACTGGACCTCTAGGGAGAACAGTTTAGAACTGATGGAGCTATCCAGTCTAAAGAAAGTTAGTTTAGTTTAGGTTTCCTCCTGTAGTAACTAAACACTGCACTAGTTATTAAGGAAGAGCCTTTACTGGTACCTCTAGGGAGAACAGTTTAGAACTGATAGAGCTATCCAGTCTAAAGAAAGTTAGTTTAGGTTTCCTCCTGTAGTAACACTGCACTATTAAGGAAAAGCCTTTACCGGAACCAAGGGCAGCAAAAGCCAAGGGCAGCAAAAGCCAGTCACAGGCCCAGGGCAGATTGGTGAATACGGGCCGCCCTCGCTCTCTCAGTCCAGTAGCGTAGCCAGGGTTTTGACTTTGGACGGCCAAAACAAACATAGATTCGGAATCGGAATACGACCACCAATGGGTGCGAGAATGCTAGGGGGTTCAGGGGCATGCTCCCCTGGAGAAATTTTGAATTTCTGGGGTCTCTAGAAAAGCATTTGACGCATTCTGAGACGAGTCTGAAGAAAAATCATAACCACGAAAAAAGTCATTTTTATTGTTATTCCAGACAATGCACTTTCCCCCCACTTTCTGCCCAGATTTCAACTTTTCACAAAGTTGGTGTTTGGCTGATATGCAGTTATGGTTCTATTATGCCATTTAATTCAGAAATGTATAATATATTAAATAAATAGGCGCCCATAAAGCTTTACATGTGACGCGAACGTCCTTAAGCCCCGGTCAAACGAGGATGAGAGTTGATGAGAGTTGCCAAGTGAGAGTTTACATGAGAGTTTGTTCAACTCTCATGCCCCACGGTTAAACGAGAACAAGAGTTGCACGAGATTCGCGACAGAAATAATTTAGCGCACAAAATGGAGCCATGAGAATAACTCTAAAATTTTTGTAAACAAAGTGTTTAGATTTCCTTCTTAGCTTGTCTTATTATAGACACAGTCATAACGTGTAATTTTGTTAAGCTAATGCTTATAGAAAGGCCAAAACACTAGTCTGACTACAGTTGTTTCAAATTCTTATGCACCTCTCATGACCCGTCAAACGAGCAAAACTCTCATCAACTCTCATGCAAGAGAGTCAATGAGAGTTGGTGGACTCTCATCAACTCTCATCCTCGTTTGACCGGGGCTTTACCCAACTTTTCCGGGGCCCTCTGAGCAATCGGGGCCCCCGGGTATTTTGCCCCCTGCCCCTCCCTCTCGCCAGCCTTGTTTAGAACTGATAGAGCTATCCAGTATAAATAGAATTAGACAGTTAGTTTAGTTTATGTTTCCTTCTTTAGTAACACTGCAAGGCCAGTAACATAATAAGGCCATAGGGATGACCATAAGGGATGACCCTTATGGACAGCCTCTAGGGAGAACAGTTTAGAACTGATAGAGTCAAGTATTAAGTTAGAGTTGTGTGCACTTGCTGATATTTGACTCCAAAAACAAAAAGTATCACTGCATTTGAAACCAGAAATGCTATTTTTCTAGAAATTTTTTAATGTTTTCCCCAGGCAACAAGTATTTGAAATTGATGGACAACCGCCAAAGAAGGATGAAGATGTGTTTCACTTTATCGCTTATGTTCCAATAAACAACAGATTGTATGAATTGGATGGGTTACGTGAAGGTCCCATAGACCTAGGGCCTTGCTCAGCTGACACATGGCTAAATGAAGTCAGACCAGTTATAGAAAGACGTATTCAGAAGTATGTACAATACACAGACTTCTCTTAAAGGCAGATGGCGAGAGTCCTGTGTTTTTGATGCTTAAATGAGTTAGTGCATGGCAGAACAACGCAGCGAAAACTGTTCCAAAAATTTTAAATGGATTTTGTGACCCTTTCTGTCAAATCATCCAAGACGAACTATCCAGACGAATTATCTGGAATAGCGTGATCTATACTGGCAACGGTTCTGGGAACAAATCATGCCCGATATTTTCCTAGTAGTTCGTCTAATACCGTATTTCTACACATAGACTGGTTATCTTTCAAGATCAACAACGCACACAAGTTCGTCTAAGTAGACAAACTACGCAGATAGTTCGTCTTGATGGAAGGGATGGATCCAGCATGATCTGATAAGGGGGGGGGGGGTGCTCATGAAGCAGGGTGTGGCCAGCGCCCGAAGCAGGGTGAATCATCACTAAGGACCCCCTGCAGGGTCAAGGGTGTCATCTTGTCAGAAAATGTTTGAAAAATATGATTGCCTTGATGGTCAAAAAGGCATAGGCATATCAATGGCCAGATATTTGATTTTTGTTTGATAAATGCCCTGTCAAATCCAAAATTAAGATTTTATATGGAATTTGCACACCTCCTGCACCCCCTTGGCCAAGCATTGGAGGGGTGTGCGCCCTCTGCACCCCCCCCCCCAGTAAATCCATCCCTGCTTGATGGATAATCCGTCTGTTTGCCGCGTTTCGTAGACAAATTATCAGACTAGTAATCTTCTCCGTGTCCAAGTTTTCTGATATAAATCGAATCAATAATCTGACCGTTCATAAATCTAACTGTTCTCTTTAGATATTCATCAGAGGAAATTCATTTCAACCTTATGGCTGTAGTATCTGACAGAAAGCAAGTCTTTCTTAAAGAAATTGAAGCTTTAAATCATCAAAAACGACAACTCCTTGAACAGGTGACCGCATGATGTACCTATTTTTAACGTTAAGAAATGTTGAATTTTGTAGGAGCAAGAAAATTGAACTACATCTTCCAGTTCAAATTATTTTCCTCCAAATACAAGACTACTACATATGAAAAGAATTAGGCAAAAAAATTATGTTTCTGGTCAGTGGGTTTGTGCAGCATTGACGCGGCTTTTTCCCCCACTTTTTTTTTTCTTAATAAGGAGGCGCTTTTTTGGAGAAATGGGTGAGTATTTTTCTATTTTTTATAAAGTGTATAGTGATATTTTATGCTTTTAATACTAAACTGTCACCAAATTTGCAGGTTTAATAGAGTTTAAGAGTACTTAATTTTGCAAGGATATTGATGGATTGTATTTGCAAAAAAAACATTGACGCGCGCGCTGACCAGAAACAGAATATTGTGTTGCCTAATATGTCGCAGCAGATGGTCAATCTCAGAAATATTGACACTTGCAGGTGAAAGCAAATTGAACCACATCTTTCAATTCTATTTATTTGCCAAAAAGGCACAGGACTACCACATATAATGAAAATAATTAACAATATTTTCTCATTCTGATGATTGCAGGTTGATAACATCTACTGCAAGATGGTGCTTAGTGAAACCTATCTATATATTGCCTCAATTCTTTCTTTGTACTTCAGGGAGCAGAAGCAATGGAGACAGACAACACAACAAGCCTTCAAACTATTGAAGCAAGTATAGCGAAATATCAAGGTCTAGTTGCTGCTGAGGATGATAAAATGCTTCGTTATAAAGTATGCAATAAGATTTTTTAGTATATATGTTTTTTTATGCATAGTACTGTTAAAGGTTTAAGTCCCACTTCACAGGTATATCAAACTGCCATTGGGGTTTTGATGTAACTGTGGTTAGTATATTGATTTGCATTTCACCTCTGTGACCCACGTTTGATTCCTGCAATATGCAGTTGTCTTCCTATCATTTTGCCTCAGTCGCATGTGAGAAGAGTGCTTCCAGTTTGACTCTCAGAGACACTGGACTACTACAGAATAATGACCCTTACTGGATCAGATTACATCTGGCACAACTATCCAGCCTTGTTTTTGTTAAGGTTGAAAATGTGCGCAGAAAACACAACTACCTGCCTCTTATCGTGGAAATACTAAAAGTGCTTGGCCAAGAAGGAAAACTGGTCGCTTTGGTGGAAAAGGTGGATCTAAATCATATTAAACTAGAGGGCACTCTGCATACCTCCGCACTCAGAGACATGAATTAAGTATTCATGCATAAATTATAAATGCACTAATTATGCATTCGTTTTGTTCAGCAGGAGAAAGCAAGACAAACTTTAGCAAATTTCTCATCCAATTTTCATCCAAATTGAACCAAAATTTAATCGATTTGGCCTATGGCCATTAGCTCAAAATGTTTGATTTTTTTTAGTTGTCGTGCTCACAAACAAACAAACAAACAAACAAACAAAGGTGAAAACAATCTCCTGATGTTATTAAAATTTTGCTATTCACTAAAGGCTCTTTTCCACTCGTCGCAAAAACCAACTCGCAAGCTCGCTGCGAGTACTTTCATCCAATGACAATGCTCGACAGT
The DNA here is from genome assembly GCA_016169945.1 of Trachythela sp. YZ-2020. NCBI lineage: Eukaryota > Metazoa > Cnidaria > Anthozoa > Malacalcyonacea > Clavulariidae > Trachythela > Trachythela sp. YZ-2020. Next base: position 6,286,355 of record JADLSH010000266.1, on the reverse strand, counting down.
TTATTTTAATTACATGCAAGAACTCGCAGCGAGTTTGCGAGTTGGTTTTGCGATGAGTGGAAAAGAGCCTTAAAGCCCAGGTCAAACAAGGATGAGAGTTGCAACTCTCTCTCTCTAGCGTTTGACCGCCAACTCTCATCAACCCTCATGCATTCTCATGCATTCTCATCAACTTTTGCTAAGAGTCATTTGACCGGGGCATCCAACTCTCATGCAACTCTTGTTCTCGTTTGACCAGGGCATGAGAGTTGATGAAACTCTCGCTTGCCAGCTCTCGTCAACTCTCATCCTCGTTTGAGCAGGGCTTGTCACACACACTCCCCTACGTGAATAACATATATTCTGACCATATGAATTTACTTTTTTCAGGCACGACAAGCCAAACCGAAGAAACTCGTTCAGGAAGCACTTTAAATATTCTATATAGATATTGTGTAAATTTTGAATACTTAATAATAATAAAATGGACATTATTATACCATAAAATTGTGCATTGACAAATATTTATATACTACGTAGCCATGTGCAGTTCTTGTGCACTAATGCACCCTACACTCTTTCACTCTGTGTAACACTAGATGATCTTACTTGTCAAGGGAAAATCTTGGGTGTTCTCGAGTTAATCTTGTCAAAACTGGCCGTACAACATCAGAGTGTTCATGACAAAAAGTTTAGAAACGTTAACGTATATAAATGTTTCTAACTTGCTATTTAACTTGTTTCTAACTTGTCTTGGCCCATATTAAATTAAACAATTATTCCTTACAAAACTCTGAAAGTGCTGTTCCCATATTTCTGACACCCTTCTGTATTTCGTCTTCGTCAAGGAAAGCAAAGCAAAGTCGAACAAAGTTTTTAAAATTGCCATTCGGTGAGAAGCTAAAAAAGTGAAAAATATAGATACACCTACTTAGTACTAGTAATCAGCTAAGTTAAACGTGTGTTTATGCTCGTTGCCACGCAATTAACTCGCATATATATATTTCAAATGCCTGGTTAAACTTTGTTCCATTCTATGTTTAAATTACGAGAACAGTGGTAACTAGGAATGTGAGTTAGACAAAAATGTGAATTGGGTGGCAACATGCATAAACATGCATGCGTTAGCTGATTATGTTTATAGGTACCACGCAGCAGCAATTCTTTCCTACATGTAGTCATGTAGAAATTGCACATAATGAATTTATATACTGATGAAAACATACCATGGTCCAGCTCGCATGCTAACGTTGTGGTTCTTCACACAATATTCCGCAAAAGCTGAAGAATAAGAATATGTTATATACTCGATATTCAATATATTTAATTAAGGCGATGTTATATACACGAGGCGATTTTTGCTGCAACTTGCAACACAATTTCGGACACAGAGCGATGTTAAGTAAAAAGTTTATTCGCAGAGACACTGTGAGGCGTGAGCCTGAATCTCGTTTTGCTAAACATGCCCAGAAGGCAACAAAGAAATAAATGAGAATGATAATATTGGTGGAGTGAAACGCGGGCCATGTTCGCTGTTTTTCTGTGCGCACATTTCCAGATAATAAATATGGCACTGTGCAGAAATTGCGTTGCAAGTTGCCGCAAAATTGCCCTGTGTAACATGACCATAAGTTGGCGCCTTTTCACAAGCTAGTTGATTAGTGTGGAATTCGTCCATCATCCATCATCGGAGTATTCTGAGAACACAGTTGAACACCTCGAACTCGTTCCTCTAACTCGTTCCTCTAGAGCGCACCTCTAACTCGCTCCTCTATAGCGCACCTCTAACTCGTTCCTCTATAGCGCACCTCTAACTCGTTCCTCTAGAGCGCACCTCTAACTCGTTCCTCTAGAGCGCACCTCTAACTCGCTCCTCTAGCGCACCTCTAACTCGTTCCTCTAGAGCGCACCTCTAACTCGTTCCTCTAGAGCGCACCTCTAACTCGTTCCTCTAGAGCGCACCTCTAACTCGTTCCTCTAGAGCGCACCTCTAACTCGTTCCTCTAGAGCGCACCTCTAACTCGTTCCTCTAGAGCGCACCTCTAACTCGTTCCTCTAGAGCGCACCTCTAACTCGTTCCTCTAACTCGTTCCTCTAGAGCGCACCTCTAACTCGTTCCTCTAGAGCGCACCTCTAACTCGTTCCTCTAGAGCGCACCTCTAACTCGTTCCTCTAGAGCGCACCTCTAACTCGTTCCTCTAGAGCGCACCTCTAACTCGTTCCTCTAACTCGTTCCTCTAACTCTAACTCGTTCCTCTAGAGCGCACCTCTAACTCGTTCCTCTAGAGCGCACCGCGCACCTCTATCTCGTTCCTCTATAGCGCTCCTCTAACTCGTTCCTCTAGAGCGCACCTCTAACTCGTTCCTCTAGAGCGCACCTCTAACTCGTTCCTCTAGAGCGCACCTCTAACTCGTTCCTCTAGAGCGCACCTCTAACTCGTTCCTCTAGAGCGCACCGAAGACTCTGCGGAGGAGAGAGGTTGAACACTCCTTTTCCTTCACAAACAACAGCTAGTAATAAATTATGAATATATTATGAATATTATTAATACCTTCAGCGTCGCAATTAGAAGGTAGTTCAATCCAAACGAAATATCCTCCCTAAATTAGAAATACAATCGTGTATTAAAAGTGAACTGTGTCAAGGGAAAGACAAAAAACACTAAATAGGTCGATACATTATACAGTATTCACTTATTAACAGCTATTTTATTTACCGTGGGTTTTCTATATTTCACATATGGCTTTGCATATTTATCAAGAGCTTCACACATCACCTCCATTTTTCTCTGAAAGTAGACATTAAATATTTCAACTCCGTAATGGTGAATTTCAGCAAGGAAGCGTTACGGGACAGTAGATGGTGGCCAACTTTAAAACTGTTGGCACTTATAGGAGCAAGAAAAATACACTATATTGTCAAGACCCTTTTACCAGAAGGTTTAAAGACAGCTTTTTGAATACTACCTACACTGGACCCTACACTTGAGATCTTTTTCAGGTAGTTCAGACACAAACTATGGCAGCTTATTGTAGAATACTACCTACACTGGACCCCACGTTTGAGATAACTTTTTCAGGTAGTTCAGACACAAACCACGGCGGCTTATTGTAGAATACTACCTACACTGGGCCTCCACGTTTGAGATATCTTTTTCAGGTAGTTCAGACACAAACCACGGCAGCTTATTGTAGAATACTACCTACACTGGACCACCACGTTTGAGATATCTTTTTCAGGTAGCTCAGACACACAAACTACGGCAGCTTATTGTAGAATACTACCTACACTGGACCCCCACGTTTGAGATATATTTTTCAGGTAGTTCAGACACAAACTACGGCAGCTTATTGTATAATACTACCTACACTGGACCTCCACGTTTGAGATAGATTTTTCAGGTAGTTCAGACACAAACCACGGCAGCTTATTGTAGAATACTACATACACTGGACCATCACGTTTGAGATATATTTTTCAGGTAGTTCAGACACAAACCACGGCAGCTGATTGTAGACTACTACTTACACTGGCCGCACAACCGCGCGTTATCACATACTTGTGCCTTTATCAGGGCGATAACAGGGTGACATAAAAACGATATGTCCCTAGGGACGATATCGTTTTTATTTCTAGCTGCTTATCAACCTGATAAAGGCACTAGATGTGATAAAAAGGTTATCACACTCATGTCTCGGTGATATCAGTTTATCCCTCTCGGTACGATATCATAAGGGACCGTTCATTATTTATGCCTCGGGGTGGCACTGAAGAGAAATGGGGTGGGTAACTAATTTTTTCACCTACACAAAGGGTGGGTAAAAAGAAAATTGGGGTTACTCGGAAAGGATGGGTAAGCGCCTTTCAAGGAGTACGAAGTAGTTTGTATATAAAGGAAATGACCCAAGGTCATTGATATAAGACACCCATAAACGCTTGACATGCATGATATACCCCAGAATACTTTTCAGAAATTATCATTTGGGAAAAGCTTCAAAATAAATGTTAATAGTAGTGTTAAACTCGAGAACAAAACTAATTTTATAACTCAACAAATATCTTAAATATTTTGCGAAGTGCTGGCTTATGATGCTTGGCTTTCCTGAATTAGAAATACGTCGGTATGTATTAATCATTTGAAAGTATACTTAACCCTATTTGTACCGGGAGTGCGCAATAATGATATCATCCTCGAGCGATAAAACTGATATCACCTCATCCCTCATATGATAACCTATACATATACTTACTTTGAAATGGTTTATAATGTCTGTAAAATATGAAGATAGAATTTCGTTCTTTAGAGCTGTACCCATAATAGCCGATGTATATTGATTCACACCTCCTCCACTGTCAACGGTTGCACTATGGTGAAAATGCACTGTTGTTGTGGTGGTAGTTATGCTAGTGATAGTGATGATAGTGATAATGGTGGTGGTAATGATGGTTGGTGATGGTGGCAACGATGGTGATGGTGGCAACGATGGTAATAATGCCGGCGATTATAATGGTGATGATGATGACAATGATGGCAATGGTGGTGGTGATGGTGCGTATGGTGGTGGTGGTGGCAGTTCAGACAAAAAAGCCACAGCAGTTTTTCTTTTGAAGTAAATGAACAATAATTCAAATTTATTTCATAAACCAACCTGAAAATAACTTTGGCAACAACAATCTCAGGAGCCTCAAGCCAACCTAGTCTCATTCCAGGACCAACTATTTTACTAAACGATCCATTTGACACAACATGACCTTTGTAGTCATTGTCAGTTCTAATAAAGTCAATGACATCACATTATTTAACATAGAATGAAGAGTTCAACAGGTTTCCTGGACCACAACATCAACGTGGTGGTGTCACAGTGGTTAGTGCATGTTAGCCTGCAAGGCAGGCGTTCTATTGTGGGGGAGGGAGTTTTGTTTAGAGCGCGAGCTTTTTTTTGAGAGCGTGCGCTAGGTGAGAACTCAGGGGGGGAGGAGAAAAGTAAAGGGAGAAGTTTGAATCATTTGACCATGGTTTGAATGCTGCAATATGCAGTTGTCTGATTGTTTCATCTTAGTCACATGAGAAGAGTACTTCCAGTTTGGCTCCATCAAACACTGCAGGTTTTCTCCCGGTACTCATAAGGTCACACTAAACTAGCTTATAGGTTTCCACGTGTAGTAACACTGGACCAATTTGGACCAATAAGTGAAGTGGGTCTTTAGAGAGAACAATTCACATCTAATAGCGTTATACAGTATAATTAAAATGTTATTAATTATACATACTTTTTATCATAACTAAACAGTCGACTGGGTGGTGGTTTTGATTCAAAATTTACAATATTGTAGACATCATCACACACAGCTAACACGTTGTATTTTCTGAACACTTTGATCAGTGCAGTGCAGCGCTCTAAAACAAAGTTGAAATACCATTGACGATTTTATGCTTAAGAGAACTTATCCATTTGGATGAAGTTGGGCATGCCAAGCAATTTTACCCCCAACTTCAACGATATCTTTCAATTCTATCGATTTGTTTACAAATACAAGTCTAAAGTCCCAGTCAAATGAGGACACCAAAGCAAACTAAGAGTTGATGAGGGCTGGCAAGCAAGAGTTTCCATGATGAGAGTTACATCAACTCTCATGCCCCAGTCAAACGAGAACAAGGGTTGCAAGAGAGTTGACTTGATATTACAGTGCGTACCGATCAAAAACTCTCATCAAGTGAACACTCATCAAAATTTGAACCAGCTCAAAGTTGGCCAGAGTGCATAAGAGTTGGCAGTCAAACGCGAGTGGAAGTTGCAACTCTCATTGACTCTCATTCTCATTTGACCGGGGCTTAACGCTAAGTGAAAGCCATCTATACATTCCAGCTATGTTTATATATATGTTGATCAGATCAATTTTTGACCTAGACGTATAAAACATCTGACATAATATACATGCAGACAAAAATACTTCTTCATATAAACCAGATAAAAATCTGACCTGCTGGTAAAGTTACTGATGTTGGATTATTAAAAACAGGAACGGTATAAAACATTGCACGATATGGACGTCTCTCACTGGTTTCCCCCAGTTTATCCTGGTGCTCCAAAATTAACTGTTCCAGAGCTTCTACTTTCACACCTTCGTTATCTGTTGGAACTGGAAAACACAATGGCCTGATTTATATTAGAAACAGATGATCCGTGTTGGTGATCTTGGGCAAAGAAAATATATCAAACAGATCAAGACGAGTAGGTCATCTACACAGACAAATTTGTGTGCACAGTACATCTTGATGGATGAATTGTCTATGTGTATAAATATGACATCAGACAAACTTTCATAGCTCATTGAAAAAATTGGAAATTTGATTTTGACATACCAGGAATAACATTCATGCCAAGATCATCACGAAATATCTTTATGGCAATAAAATATGTTGGATCTTCAACAAAAACATAATCTCCACATTTAAACATCATACAAGCCAACATCATGAGACTGTTTGATGCACCAGATGTACAGACTATGTCATCGCTAGGGAAACAAAACAAACAAAAAAATAATCATTACTATAAAGTAGTTTTGGTGATGATGATGATGGTGGTGATAATGATGGTTGTGGTGATGGTTCACTATGGTTGTAACTGTGAAGTTGATGGTAGTGGTGGTAATGATTCAGGGTCTGAAATTTGCAGTATCCCAATATCCACAGGATACTAAAATTTGGTTTTGGATACTAAACCATGAATGACTTGTATCCTGACTGGATACTACAAAATTTCAAACATTAGGATAACATTAAATGCCTCCAGTCATATATCTTGGTGTTAATTTCATGATACCAACTTGTTTACTGTCTAGTTGTTGACTGTTGTGTCTCCTGTTGTTATTGTACCGTTGTACGTTAACTACTTGTACATGCCGTTATTTGGATGGGTCAGGGATGCTGAAATTAACTTACAGTAACCATGAATATTTAGATATTGGATACCAGATTACCAGATTCTCAGGGGGATACTAAAACTTTGAATCCAGATATACCAGTTGAATACTGAAAAAAATGTAAATTTCAGACCCAGATGATGGTGCAGATTGTGTTGATGATGTTGATGATGATGATGGTAGTGATGATGGTGATTGTGTTGATGATGATGGTAATATTGATGATGGTGGTTGTCTTACCAAATCATTATAATTGTGACAGTTTAATGTTTTGATTGGATAAGAGGAAAAAACAAACCAATAAGGTATATATACCTATTCACAGGATCTTGGTATCTTCTAGAGAGAAACTTTGCAAGTTCTTGCACAAATACATGATCTCCTCTTAATGCACCATATTGAAACATATCACCACATTCTTCACTTTCCTTTCAAAAACATAGAATGTACAGTACCTACAGTACAGTACCTACAGTACAGTACCTACAGTACAGTACCTACAGTACAGTAGTACATTGGTACAAGTTTGTGCATTTTTACGTGTGTAGGTTACAGTCTCCAAGCAAGTAAATAAAAAGCTCTTTTCTATCACAAGTATCAAGAACTCACCAAGCGTTGCCTTGTTGCCTCAGCTAGCAGTGGCTTCAATTTCGCCATCATTGCAGAAGATGGAGCACCAATTCCGAATCCCAAAATGCCGGGTTTATATTGTCCTGTGTCTTCGAATGCATCCCTTGTATTTATGGCCGTTCTTGACTTCTGTATTGTCGCTGCCATTTTCTTTGAATATTTGCGAATGAGTATTCTTCTAAACATTGACTGGTTATTCTCTGGTTAGCCCAGTTCACTGCGTGGTTAGCCACAAGGACAGAAGACCGCCAAGTAGGTATCATCACAGATTAATTATATATAATTAATCTGTGGTATCATGCATAGAAATAATACAGGAAATGACTAGAAGGGCCACTTGCAGGGTTGCCAACTGTAATTGTGTGAAATTCCCAACTAAGCTTCCCAAATATCCCGAGATTCCCCCAAAAATCCCAATGTTCCCACTTTCGTTCCCAGTCCCCAAAGACCCCAACCTGCGAACGGGCATACTCTGAAAAAGAGATTTAGAGATCGCGCCGGTGTCTCGAAATATGCGTAATACTTCATGTTGTATAAATGAAACATACTTCAGTTGGATAAACTGATCTAGTATAACATTTGTAACATAAAGTTCAATAGGATGCCAGCAGACGAACGCTGGATTTTTTGAAAATTGTTATTATATTATTGTTTATTTTAATTTAAAATAATTTTACAAAAAAATCAATTTTTAATTCTCGAACTTTCTGTTCTCAAAAATCCCAAAAAAATCCCGAGCATGAATTTTTACGGGAAACGTATTGAACATGAAACAAAACTGGCCAAAAAAAAACAAACGGACAAACAAACAAACGGACAAACAAACAAACGGACAAACAAACATCCCGAGATCTCGGGATAAAATCCCGAACTTGGCAACCCTGGCCACTTGACTTGCGCATGTCGCATTACGCATGTTCATTACCAAGTTCATTTTCTGGCCAATAAACACGCTGAACTGGCTTGTCCGCCATTATTCTGGCCAGAAAACTGCATAAAAATAGGGGGTCACGTTTCACTGCTGAGTGGTCTTTCTGGTCATTTCCTCATTTCCTATTCTGTGACCATGTGCCAGGGCCTTTTTTAAGAAATCGTTAGTGGGGGGGGGGCCATCATCGAAAGGGGATGTAACAAGTAGGTGGTGTATAATGTATTACAGGTGTGGGAAATTGAAGGGGGTCTGGGGTTCCTCCCCCAGAAAATTTTTCTATTCTTGAGTCTCTGTGGCTTGATTTCCTGCATTTTCAGAGACAATTTTTGATATATCCTATCTAAACGGAGCAAGGTTTTGTTGTGAGAACACCATAACTTTCCTCTAAACTCATTTTTTCCCCTTTTTTGGTTACATTTTGAACAAAAGGGACCTTCACTGGGGGGGCCAAAATAGCTTACTGGGGGGCCAACATGGGGGCTGGGGGGGGGGGGCTTTGGCCCCTGTACATTAGTTAAAAAAGGCCCTGCCATGTGCGCGAATGTACCAGTGGATCGAATGTACGCGTACTTTTGCGCATTTTAATATGCGTAGGGTCCACGCATTCCACGGGCGGAGAGGGTTTTCACTTGTTTCCATCTATCAAACTGACGTTACGCAATTTTCATATTCGTTTTTCTTCATTTTTCTTCATCAATTTGGTTAGGGTTAGGTTTTGGGTTAGGGTAGATTTTAGGGTTAGGGTCAGTTACAAAGTTTTTAACTTTACTTCCAAATTGAAAAAATGACGTAACGTCAGTTTGGTAGGTGGAAACAAGTGGCGATCGGCGAAGAGAGAGGCTGAGCCAGCAATGTACCAGCAGTTTCACAAATTAAATTACATCGGATACTCCAGAGTAGAATAATATTTATTATATACACAAGCTCTGGATATGAGGTATTCTGCAATCTGATTGGTTCTCTACTAGCAGGATATTAGCTCAGATCCTGCTAGTAGAGAAAAGTAGAAAAATGGCTGGCAGATTTGGACAATTAAATGAAGAGGAAATTCAAGTTTTACTTGAAAAAAGTAAATATCCAGATCCAGAGCTTGTGCATGACTTATGTATATAATAAAACAGTTATCAATTCGTAGAATAACTGTTAAATGTATTCGGAATAAGCAATGACCAAAATACTTGGCAACTCCCAAGACTTGCGTAACTACAAGCACCCTTGTCGATTTCGAGGGTGTAAATACACAATAGGTAAATACACAATAGGCGTTAGACAAGAATTTCCCTCAAATAGCCTCCGGCCCCCCATGACACATACTTAATGACCGCTCCCTTAATGCACAAAAACCTTACATATTTAAAACACTATTTATTCTATACTAAACCCTCACAAATACATAACGTTAGTGTTTACTTCGATTGAATATCCACCTCTTCCGCCCGTGGAGATCAAGTTTCTACACGGACGGAGAAGGAGGTTGCGCAATTGTCTATGCCGGAAATGGACAAATTCGTCTGAGTTCACTGGTCTGAGCAGACATACCACGCAGACTACCTCCTCCGCAGGCCCTTTTTCCCGCGGGCGACCGTGCGTCCCTTCCCAAATTTTCCAAGCCCGCTCCAATTAATAAAGCGCCTGTGGAGGAGGTAGCCACGCAGATACTGTAGTTCTTCTTGACGTGGGTACATTTTGCCCGACGAAAGGGCGTGGTAAAGGAGCCGGCCAAAACCAAAATTGTCTATTGAGACCCCATGCCACTAGCAGGAATGCACAGGTATGGAGTGCCGAAAGCACGATGGCACTAGGGTACACAGGGAAAAGCATTTCCTGATAAAGCTAGACAGAAAAGTGTTGCTTGAACTAGAACTAAAAAGCTGAAACCCGGCGGCTACAGTAGTTATAAATTATTTTTGTTACGTTGATTTGGAATTACAAACTGTAAATCAAAATAAACTAGATTACCAGCCTCGTTTCTGTAACTGAAATTGAATAGAATTTATTAACCTGAACGAGGTCAATGAGGCTTATTAAGATGCACATAAAAGAATATTTAAACTCATCTGAATTATGAAAGTGGTCTATAATTGCTGTAATTATCAAATACGCGAGCTAAACTTGCCAGCCTGTCAAACAATTGTTTACAATTGAAATCACACATTATTTCGGTAATTCCTTTATTATTTAACCATTTTTCAACAATTTCCTATCTAACTTTAGCAGGTAATGCTTTTCCTTGCGTACTAAACGAATAGCATAGAATAAAGAAGTGAAGTTCGAAATCCGAATCGAAATTTGAAATCCAAATCGAACTTCGGAAGTTGGTTGCGAAGTTTGGAAGTTGGTTGCGAAGTTCACGCCCAACATGAAGAAGCCCAAGTGTGAAGCGGCGTGAAGCCCAACTTGCGAACTTCGAAGTTGAAAAGTGAGCTGAAATCGACTGTAAAGATTAGCCAATATTTTTTGCCAGTTTTGCAAACTTTTTCAAAAACTCCAAAGATCGCCAAAAAGTAAAGGCTAACCCCTTAACTTTTCGTCAACAAAAAGTAAAGGCTAACCACTCCAAACGTTTTGTGGGAATGGTCAAAAACCTTTTCTTTCTTCAAAACAGTGATTTTGAACTGACAAAAACAAGTTTGAGAAATGTGAAAATTTTGCTCAGAATCGATGTAAAGGGGAGACCACAAGCAACCAGATCAGTGCAAGCACGGTGCAACCAACCAAAGGCACCGTGGTCTCCCCCTATGGTGTTCGATTTATTTTTCAAAAATTTTAACTTTGTCTCAAACTACTCCAAACGTTTTGGGAATGGTCAAAAACCTTATCTTTCATCACAACAATGATTTTCAATGGTTTGCTCAAATAGAGGGACAAGATGCATACAGGCATATGAATTAAGTTGAAACCAACCACTTTCAAAGTGAAATTTTTTGATGTGACTATGAATATTTAAAATGTTACCTAATCTTAAAACTAAATATACCTTATCCATGTCTCTGTGATGCGTATTTGCACTTGCTTTGATGACAATAAAATAACTCACTTTAGCGGAAACCAGTGCTTGTTAAACTCCTGTACCTTTTTAGCCTTTAAAATTAATACAAGGAAAATGATATGTCAGGACCATGTTAGACTGACAATCAGGGGTGTAACTTGGGTCTAAACATTGGGGGGTGGATCATTTTCACCTGACGAAAAAAGCCAAAAAAACATAATGTAACTCACAGCTGCAGGAATGCACAGGTATCGGTGAAGAGACTAGGGGAGGCACAGAACGACTGGTGAAGGCACTAATTTGACTTATGGAGCACTCTCTCAGAAAATTTTGAAATGAGGAGTCTCGGACGATTTTATTTAAGTTGGGGGGAGTGTTTATTATTATTAGATGGTCAGAAAAAGTGTTTTATTTTGTTCTTACAACATTTCAAGGCTTGTTTTTTTCACACCAACAACATGGCAAAATTTGCCCTACGAAGTTACAATTGTTAAACATTGGGGGGTGACTCACCCCCCCCCCCCACTAGTTATGCCCCTGCTGACAATTTTGTTGGTTGCAGTTTGTAACAGAAAAATTGCCTTGTGTAACACTGCCTAACGATTCTTATTTGTATGAAAAACATAATTAGTAAATGTAAAGAGCATACCATATTTTCTGATTCTCTGCTCGAGTGGGATGATTTTATTCTGTCAGCAAATTTTACATTCACCAACTGGAAAATATAATTTTTATACAGTCATTTTTCCAACCAAACTAATTGGACCGAGTGAATGACATATGAACATATATAAGTGCATGTGTTCTCCAAGGCATTTATACTTCAGGAGAAAAATTGCCAACACAATTTTATCCCTTTGATATTTTGGTGGAGCAATTGTAGAAGGAGCACCTTTCAAAACACCTTTGAAAGACACACTACGAGCAAGTCTATGTTCACCACTGATATCATGAACACATTCCCCCACTGCCCACTAATGTAGAATTTAGGCAGTCAATTATCTCAGCCAAATATCATGGGTTTCAGATGTCTGATGAATATGTGTGGCTGCTTGTCTGTTTGTTGGTATGTTTGTCTGTCTGTTTCTCCATCTGTCTACAAAACAATAACCTACCTTCCTTACTTCATTTACTATTTTATCTGTAGCACAAGTAACATTACTGATCATAAAGTTTACCTAAAATAAGAAGAAAAAACTTTCATTGGATGTTAATCAAATGTGTTATCAAACTAAAACCAAACTAACTTTACTACCTTTTACTCATTAGCTTTGTCAGTTCAATTCTAAACTGCTCTCTCTAGAGGTCCAGTAAGGGCAATCCCTTATTGATCCAGTGTTACTATAGGTCAGTTCTAAACTGTTCTCTCTAGAGGTCCAGTAAGGGCAATCCCTTGTTGATCCAGTGTTACTACAGGAGGAAATCAGACTTCCCAGAGAAAAACCATGGTGTTTGGTAGAGTCATATTGGAAGCACTCTAATTCTCATATGCAACTAGGTAAAATTATAGTAAAACTTACTTTGACAATATTTTCATGTTTTCTTTCTTGTTTTGTAAATTGGGAGCGAGCAGGGTATTTGCAAAGTAAAAATCTGTAAAAGACCAAAAGTATATGGAACATATGAGTATAATGCATCAATTTGAGGTTCTATACTGTACTTGAATGGGGATATATTATTCATATATATAAATACATTCTGCTTCTTTGAAAGAGCTTTTCATTTCCCTTTAAACACCCTACCTTGATATGATGAGAGAACACAAAGCGCAATAGCAGTGATGATGGTTTTTCACAAAACTTCTTAATTCTTCACTTTCTAAGCACAAGCCTTCTTCATTATCAGTTGTATCCAATTCAGTCACATTTGAATCTTCGATTGAACAATTTAGTACCCCAGTGCTTAGTATATCTTGCTTTGCCTCATTCTTTGCATGTTTATTCTTTAACAACTCTTTTTCTACAAACTCTTTCCTTTCTGCATTGCAAAATATACTTCCTTTTTCTGTCAAAACAACTGTGTTTTCAACCCTCTCTTTATCTAACTCTTTATCTAATAACTCTTTCCCTTCTCCATAACAAGACATACTTTCTTTAATTGCTTTTCCAGCATAATTTTTATTTGATTCACATATCAACCTTTGGTCTAACTCTTCAGGACACATAATAATTTGTCCCACAAATTGGCAGGTAGTAAGTTCACTGGGCCAGTCAAAGCAGGTTGAACACAGTCCGTATGTTTCGGCCAAGTCAATCCAGAATGAAGAAACCTCTTCATCATCTTTGAGACATTGCTGTATAGTATATGTTGCTTCTGAAAATTAAAATAAGTAAATTTTGAAGTTGCAACCTGAGCTTGAGCCTTAAGTAACAATAATATACTCATGATACAAGGTGAGCCTGTAGGCCATTAATGGCTTACCAAACTATCTATCTACTCATAGATGCAAAAACAGGAACACCCAAGATGAGTACCTTCCAAGTTCCCTTTATCTCTCTGTATCGTGAACATCAAATGCCATAAAGTTGTGTTCATTTTATCTGCATCTATCTGAAAATTTGTGAACCAAAGATATTACTAAAGATCAATAGGTGTCACAGTTTCGAAATGGCATTGGCTTCCTGCTGAATATTCTCATATGTCATTGTGTGTTATCCAGCAGTAATATCGATGATAATTTAAAGTCAATTACACAGGGTGTAATTGACTTTAAAAACCAGAGGACCCAGGAAGAACCCTCAATGCACAGGAGAGAACCAACCAAACTCTACTTACCCATACCCTACCCTCAACCTACAGTAGCAGGCATAATTCAGTGCTAAGGGGCAGCAAAACTAACCACACCTTCCACCCGGCCGGCACATGATGCAGCAGCATAGTGCCAGCTAGGATAGGAGGCAGATATTTAGTAAACAAGTAAAAATATTAAACGGACAGTACCTTTCCTTTCAAACATCTCTCAGCTTCGTCAGTTTTCGCTATCTTCATCAAACACATAACTTGAGATTCACTGACTTCTTGTGTCAATACAGTATTTGATGATGGAATTAACACTGAAAGCTGCTCATAACATTTTGTTGCTTCAGTATATCTACTTTGAGCATACAGATAATCTGCTTTATATTTCATCTGCTCAATAACCCTGGTGCTGTCTGCACAATTGCTGTCATCTGACAAGAACCACTACAAAAATAGGTGGGAAATTAGTATTACAGTCAAACGTACTTCTATATTATTAACTGACACGCCATCCTGGGAAGGATGAGCGTTCGCACTCACACGCACATCTTGGCACATGCCTCAGCTTATTGATTGATTTCATGTTGCAATTCTGATGCACCAGAATCACAGGGCCACAAGTTCGATTCCTGCATGCCTATAGTTGCATTTTTTGCAACTGGTCCTGGTTAGGTCTGAAAATATATACATATCGAAATTTCTATCTACAACACCATCAACATTCAGTTCTATACTTCTATCGAGCAAGATGCCCAAAAATTCTGAATATTTACCCCCTATACCACACACTGGCATCACCCTAGTATATATACATTAACTTGTGGTTAGCTCTTAACAAATGGATAGTCTCGACTCTCGGGACTCTGTAGCTTTGGCAGAGAAATATATATATATACATTTATATACACGTGCGTTTCTTGACGTATTATATACTTTTAATATTTGTTGATTTACGCTCTCTACTCACGCGAAAGTCTTGTCGCCTAACTGAATAAGGATATTGTTTCTTTTCCTTTTTCTTGTTACTAGCAATGTCCTCAAAAAAGCTGTCATCAAAATGCATTTTTCTATTAAAATTACTTTTTGAAATACTTCGTTTTGCAAGAAATTTTCATAACAAGAAAGGATACTTCATGTAATATGAAATGAACGAGAACCCAATTAAAATGTAATTTACACTCGTGTCAGTTTGAAATTATGGCATTAATTATATAAAATGGGAGAAAATCTCTGAATTCAAGCTATTTTAGTACTGAATACGTGGTTACATTGTTGGATCAAACTACCTGAAAAACATAACAAGAATTTAATGACCATAGGTAGACCAGCGAATACTAAAAGTTGTAAAATATCTTTAAAAGTTCACAAAGTGCTTCTGTCTTTGGCTCTTTGCTATCCAGCGATTTACATGTGTATCTCATTATGTATTAAGTAGGACAGTGATACAATGACGTAACCATGCGACAGGACAATTTGCATATATAATGAGATACACACGTAAATCGCTGGATAGCAAAGAGCCAAAGACAGAAGCACTTTAAACATATTTTGTGAACTTTTAAAGATATTTTACAACTTTTAGTATTTGGTTTGACAAAGGCACTTAGTTTGATCCTACCAACCCTCAAGTATACCTTTCAGTACTGTACTATAGCTAAAACAACCAACACCACCAAATTTTTAAAAGTATTTTATTTGCTACTTTGCCATGCTTGGTCAAGGGAGCACACCAGAAATAGGTTTGAATGTTTGATTGACTGAACTTTATAAAAGATATTTACAGTTAATAAGCAAAAATTTTCTGGCATGCTCCATTTGCTTGTCTTATAGTTGTACACTGGTTTTAATGTCCTTTCTAATGAATCTTGTAGCAAGTTGTTCACAAATTTGCACAAGCAGCACAAACACAATCTGGTATGAAACATTTGCATGTATATGTACAAGTTCATTATGTACAATGAGAATGTATACTGTAAGTTCGTTCGGTTTATCTCTAATAAGTAATGCATTCAGTACAGTGGCAGACACTAGGGGGGGGGGACAAACTGTCCCCCAATAATTTCTGAAAGCCTTTGAATGGTAACTGGATAACTTTGTAACAAAGCTGTAACAATAATTTTCAACCATGAAGAACTGAGATTTCACAGAAAAAAGAGTGG